>CP032581.1:64420381-65020381 GCA_008044935.1 Gossypium turneri
TAAAGAAGTTAGTGGGAATGAGGCTGATAGGGACTAATGTGAATATGAGTGATCAAGTCAATAAGAACTTTGTATAGCATGGGAATTACAAATGTATACTATAGATATTTGTAAACATTTCAGAAAAATAAAAATATTTTTATACTCAACATTTAACTTGAGCCTGATTAAACTTATATGTGGTTCGAGTTCGAGCTCAACTCGATAATTAAACTTAAAGTTAATAATATATATTAAGAAATAAAATAATTTAATATATAAAATATTTAAAATGTATGTTAAATAAAAAGTTCGATACACTTGTGAACTATTTTGAACGGAGTATTACTAATTCGTATTCGACTCGACTAATAACTCGAGTTTGTATATTAATTACTTATCCTGTTTTTATTCTTTTCTGGGAAACTTGATCCCGTTGGTTTTAATCTTGAAGCAATGGTTTTAAGCAAGGGTGAAATCAAGAATTTTTTTGGGGCCGAAATTATATTTTTATAATTTTTGAAGGATTAAATTAAATTTTTATATTTTTAGGGATCAATTTATTATTTTACTTTTACTAATAAAAATTTAAAGACCTTAAATAAAAAAAATTCATTTTTAGAGAGACCGAACCTGTCGCACCCACTAATTTCGCCCTGTTTTTTTAAATTTATATATATTAAGTTTCCAATTATGTGAAAAGGAATGCATACTTTAAATCAAATAAATAACTGTAAATAACATAGCTAAAATTGTCTGAACAGGACAAAGCTAGTTAAGCACTTTACCACAATTAATGCTTGTTCATCGATCAGCCAATTATAAATTGAAGAATTTTGCATCCGTTTTGGTTGTAGCCCTTCTTCCTCTGTCTCCTTACAGATATTACGTTTGCGTTTTATAAGGGAAGTGCTACCTACTGATCCATCGTTGTGAGAAGAGTGTTGGTGGATATATTCAAAATTTGGAGAAGATGGAGTGCTATGGTACTGCAACTCTTTTATTTCTTCCAAATCCTTCTTATACGCTATTCTAGCACCACACTTCTTCACCTTAAGACTGTGACCAATTGGGTTGTGAAAGACAACTCAAGCATATTACAACCAGCTTCTCCAACATTTCTACAATGGATATTGGCTCTAAAAAGGGTAGCCTCCATATCCTTGGAAGCATCATCAATGTCAAAAATGCCACGTGAAGCAACTCTATTCCATTTATTATCTTTCTGAATAGTGAGAGGTAAAGTTATATCCGCTTATAATTGAATTTTTTATATAAAAATAAAAAAATCTAATCTATAGTATTTATATAGCGGTGACCTAAGTGTAATTAAACTAGATACTGTATACAAAATAGGTTAAAATATGCTTTTAAATTCTTATACTTTTTGTATATTTGAAATTTAATCCTTTTATTTTTCATGTTTTAAAATTTGAATTCAATTATAATTCCGTCCAATTTTTCTAATAAGTTCACTAATATGATATTTTAAAAAAAAACATACTCACTTAATAGTTATGTATAACATTACACATTAGACCAAAATTTATGTGTAATTTTGAGTTTTGTCCCTTTTGTTATTAGTAGAAACTAATTTTAAAATAAAAAATCAAGAAGGATTTTTTTTGGAAAACATTAATGTTGGTGTTACCATTAATGATTTTGCATATCAAAATGTTGTAGAATCTATTTTTATGATTTTTTTGTGTTTTTTTATAGTTGATGACATAGGAGTAGATTGAATGACAATATATTTGTTTTTTAATTTTGTTAGAAAAATATATTATTTGCTTAATGCCATAGGTATTATTTTAATGAAATTACTGGTATATGATTTTATTTTATTGTATTGTATTTTATAATTTTTTTTAAAAGAGTTCGATTTATTGTTTCGCCTAAGACCCTAAAAATATCAAGAACGGGCCTGAGGGTAACATGGATATTTGGTACATTACTCCTTTTTGCTTAATTATGATGTTTTATGTTGTTTAATTATTATAATTGTATTGTATTTGTTATAATTTTAAAAATAAAATAAATTTAAGAATATATTTATAAAATAGTTATTTATTTCTATATCTCGTGCTAATTCTATACTTGATGTACGAATACTGATGTGCATGATTAAGTTGTTGGCGTCGTTTCTAGGTAGCTTTGTGTGTGATAAGTTGAATCGCGTTGATTTTTGCATGTTTGGGTAACGAGTTAGCCCCATGTGCTCTCGAGCTAGAAAGGATTTTAACCAATGTGAGGCATGGGTAACTTCCAAAAGAGGACCCACCGCAAGTCAAATTATCGATTTTCGATCTGTCGTGTAATAATCCTCTCTTTGAAAATCCACCTTGTAAGTCTTTCGAATCTAGAGGAGCTCAAACCTCTTATCTGACCGGGGCAATAAAAATCGTACATTGAGAGATTATCGCCATGCTGGCACTTAGATGTTGTGCGAGGTAGGATCAATTGGCTCACCATTAATGTCAACAATTTTGAGAGATTCAAATGATTGAAGTAATCTTCAATTAAGGGAATTAAATTTGTTGCTAATTTTTGTTTATGTGACATTTATTATTATTATTTAAAATACTTTTTATTACGTAAGTGTTGAGTGCATGACATAACACATTACATTTAGAAATATATACTTAAATTTAAATGTTAGAGACAAACATTATTTCAAAGAATAATTATTCTTAATTATTATTTAAATTTCACAATATTTATTTTGCCATTTTATTTAGCTCAGTAAACCTATTTTTATCTATATTCACCTAAAGAATCAGAAATGTGAAGGTATATTTTCAACTATTTATTTCCCTAAAACTCTTATAGGAGTTGTTTTTATATATTATATAAATCAACATATAAAATAAATTTAATTTTAGATTTTTGAAAGCTTTAAACTCAAAAATAGGGCTTTAGACAAAGAAAAAAAAAAGATTGGTTTCATTTAAAATATAAGCATGACTTGAACAATTTTGTAGCTAATATTTTGAGTCAAATTGGGTTTGAACAAGCATGCATTCTGCTAATACTATATATATGCTTGAACCTCACCCTACTTTTTGCGCATTTACCTGAGACTAGTGTTAATTATAGACTTTTTATCAAGTCCTTCATCACTTGAACAATAATTTTATCTGACTTGTTTCAGTTTTTTTTTTTTTTGTCTGGAGTTATATCTCAAAGTTAAAATTCAACATTATGATTAATTTGAAAATAAACATATTTAAGGGTGGATCTATTCACCCAACCGCAAATACTCATTCTAAATATGGTAGGATTTGAATAAAAGTACAAGACCTCAAAAATACTAACATGCCAATAAAACACTCAAGTTGTCACAACGTCTAGATTGATCAGGTCTTGATTGATTAATTCTCGAGTCTTCAATTCTTGGATAACCTTCGTCCTAACCATTGTTGATGTTTAAAATTCTAATAAAAAAAATATGATTATTAAATATTAAATATTAAATAAAAATATTTTTCTAAAATATAATATGGACCTTGTAAAAAATAATAATATGGACAAACTTAAAATGAATTTAAATTAGTCATTTACAAATGTGGATGGGCTTGAACAAAATTTGAAGTCTATATTTTGGATCGAACCGAGATCGAGTAAGCATAAAATGTGCTAGTTAAGACTTGGCTCGCCTCATAAAATCTTTGCTTGCGTAGGGGTGAGAATTCGACTGAATCTAGTCCAATCAAGTAAAAAAAGGTTTTTGAGTTAGTCAAGTTGAGGAGTCCTATTTTATCATCTTAGTTTGATTTGAAATTTTTTCGAATCGATCAATAAAGTGAAAAGAAATTCGAGTTGAATTGATTAAATTTGTAGTGAATATAAATAACATTGGACTACCAAGAAAGGGTGAAAAGCTCACCTTATTACCCAGTGTCATTTTGACTGCTATCACAGATTCACTTGGTAGTATATTGCTGTTTGATACTCAGGCACTTGTAGTAGTGCGACTTTGGAAGGGATTTCGTTATGCAAACTACTTCTTCGTGGAAATGCTAGTCAATAGACATGATTAACGTGCAAGTTCCTCTTACCATGTACCGGGAATGAGTGACTATTGCCTTTGTTTAGCCATTCATTCACCCTGGAAAGGAATTCTTGAGCTAATTAGTGGGTGTTTCGAGTCAAGTTTTTTGAGTTCAAGGTCGTATACTGGGTTTTAAGATGTTTCTTGCGAGATCCCTTGGTTGGGAACTTTCAAATTATTTCCTTGTGATTGAAAAGCTTTATGCTGTGTTTGCTCATGGCTTTTTGAACTTTGAGCGCGTGTCCAGCAATGGGTGCAAGTCATCATTCACAGAGATATCAAGCCTGCCAATGTGCTGATAGGCAGTGACATGAATGCCGAATTGGGGGATTTCGGGCTTGCAAAGCTATGCGACCTTGGAAATGATTCTCTCAAACCTCGCGTGTAAACTTGGTTACATGGCTCCTGAGCTTGTAAGAACTGGGAAAACAAACACAAGCACTGATATATATGCATTTGGTGAAGTTGAATTAACAAATACTGAGTCATTTGTACCTCATGGTCGGTGAAGTTTAATTAAAGAATTTCTTTCATTTGTTTCATTTTAAGATTTATGATCCAAATTCAAAATATTTGTTGATCGAGTGTTTTGCAGCTTCAAAGGCCATCATAAGCCCTGAAAGCCCCCTTGTTCTTGTTGGAGTTTGAAGATCGTCCTATTCATTCTATTATTATGTATTAAAAGGACAAATCCACTCTAAAATATAACTTGAGATTTAGTTAATGTTTCGTCCAATTGTCTTTAAGAATATTTAAACTTATCAATCGTTTGAATCTCAATATTTCATATATCTTTTGTAAGGTTATAACATTTTCTCTGTGAAATCGAGGTTAACATTTGATAATTTCATTTTACTGGTTTTTAATTTGAATAGTTAAATCATTTAAAACAATCATAATTGTGCCCCGATCAAATAGAATTTTCTTCGCTTTTATCTTCTCTTTGAGCTAGAGGAAAAGAAGTCTACTTGAGACAAGACTTAAAAGTTTAATGTTGAATTGTAATGAATTTACTATTCAAGCCACGACAACACTATTAAATTAATGGTTCAATCAACACATTTTAGATTAAAAAAATAATTTAACTCAAAATAAAATGTTGAGACCCAAATTTTATAAACGCAATTTCAAACAGCTCATTTAAAATAGTGTAAATTACATAAAAATACAACGACCAATTATATAATAACATAATCTATTTCTCGAAATCCTAATTCCCTATCCGCTTCCATTTCACCTTGATGACTTTTGTTAGTCCTTCACTTGCATGATCCGTTGAGTAGACTTTCATTCTTCTATTGGTCTAGGGACAAAAATAGAGCACCAAGATTATTTTTGTTGCACTGAAATCATATATATTACTGGTACATTAATTTACCTCAAATCAATAAATTTTTATTCATATCACAAAAAATACAACTGTTGAAAATATTGCTCATCTCACCCAAAAACCATATCTCTATTTCTCTAAACTCTAACATTAGATAAGAACAAAAAATGAATCTATTCAATTTTGAAAAAAAAAATATTGGATATGAATATGTCTCTCACACGGAAATGATTTTCCAATTAAATAAAAGAGCATACTTCATATTCATATTTGAATAGTTGTTAAAAATAAATGTCTAAACATAAATAATTTAAATGGTACTTTTATTAGAAAGAATTAAGGACTTATATTTAATCTTCCAAATATATAAGAAGAAAAACAATTTTAATTGATTAAATCGAACAAATAAGTTTATCTCAAATAAAAATGAATTTATTTTTAACTCAGCTGAAATTATGATTTAATCCTCATTGAAGGATTTCACCTTATTATTACCTGTTTCATCACTGAAGCTATCCTTCTTTTTCTACATTTCTGTCTCAAGTTGATTATATTTACTTCAACCTACAAATCAAATATAAATATAAGTGAATATATAATGAAAATATAATTTTAATAAATAAAAAAATGAAACCAATCATTTCAATTATGTATAGAGGAATGAATTGACTAAAATTTTAAATGGTACAAAAAAAGACCAATGTTATCAGTATTTGGGATATGTACATTGAATATGAGTATTAATAAAAAAATTAAAATATTTTGATATATAATGGAAGGATTATGTCTCATACGTAAACAATTCTAAAAAGATTTACTTTAAATGAAATACAAGATGCAAACAATGTAGATGTGTAAAGAAAATATTAATAGAACAAGGTTCGTTAAGTAGTTTACCTCAGTTAATGCTTCTTACTCGATTGGCCCAATATAAAATTGAAATTTTTTTGCATCCGTTTTGATTGTGGCTCTTCTTCCTCCGTTTCCTCATAAATATCAAGTTTTTGTTTTATGTGAGAAGTGCTACCTTTTGATTCATCGTTGTGAGCAGAGGGTTGGTGGATGTGTTCAAAATTTGGAGAAGATTGAGTGGTATAGCACTGCAACTCTTTTATTTCTTCCAAATCTTTCTCATACACTAATACCACACTTCTTCACCTTAATACTGCTGGCTGTAGCCTTTCACCACAAGCCTTGTCTTGTGCTTATTCAATGAGCCATTAGCATTATACTTGGCTCTAAACACCCACTTGACACCAATAACCTTCTTATGATCTGGTCTGTCCAGCAATTCCCAAGTGTCATTCTTGTGGATCACTTCTAATTCAGCTTCCATGGCCTTCTTCCAGTGTTTGTCCCTGGCAGCTTCTTTAAAATCAGAGGGTTCAACTATTGCAACATCACATCTTTGGTAGATGTCAGCAATAGTTCTAGTGCCTCTCACAGGAACATCATCAAAAGCTTCATTGCTTGGTCCTTCTTCAGCAGGTTCAAAAACACAGTCTAGCTGATCTTCTTCAATCAAACTTGCATTTGCACCATTCTAGCTCCAAAGCTTCTCTTCATCAAAATTTACATCTTTACTCACTAAAATTTTCTTTGTTGAAGGATCAAACACTCTATAGCCTTTCTTGGTACAACTATAACTAACAAAAATCCCTAGAACAACCCTTCTTTCAAGCTTAGTCCTTTTTTCTGTTGGAATGAGGGCATAGCAGACATAGCCAAACACCTTCAGGTGTGAAACAGTTGGCTTGAATCCATGCTAGGCTTCAAAAGGTGTCTTTTCTTTCACAGCATGAGTTGGCAGCTTGTTAAGCAGATATGCTGAGGTGTTCACAGCCTCAGCCTAAAATTTGCTTGGCAGCTTGCTTTCAAATAGCAAACATCTAGCCATGTCCAATACTGTTATGTTCTTCCTTTCACATACTCCATTCTGTTAAGGAGTATAGGCTGTTGCTAGCTGATGGTAAATCCCAGCTTGCTCACACAGCTTCTGAAATTTTTCAGACAGGTACTCAGTGCCATTATCTAATCTTAAAGCCTTAAATCTGCAATTAATCTGATTTTCAGCTAAAGCCTTGAATTTGCTGAATGCTTCAAACACTTCTGATTTCTGTTTCAAGAATTTATCAGCTTAGACAATGAAATAGCTGACAAATCTCTTGAGTCCTCAAGTGATGAAATTTTGGACTCAAACTTCTCAGGAAGAGTGGTGATGAGCTTTTCAACAACTCTGCTCTCACTGAAGTCTTCTCCCAGAAGCCTAATGCTGTTGATAGTGGTCATTATCCTGTCTGAAAATTGCTTGATGGTTTCTGACTCTTTTATCTTCAGGTTCTCAAAATCTCTCCTGAGATTGATCAATTGTTGCTGCCTTGTTTTATCTGATCCCATGAATCCCTCCTTCAGTTTCTCCCATTCTTACGTGGGTGAGTCATAGACCATTAACCTAATGAAGATCACATTAGATACTCCATTCTGCAAGCAAGCCATTGCTTTGTGCTTTTTGGCACACTCTTCACTGTACCGCCTAATCTGAGCAATGGTAGGATTGGCCCTCAATCGAGGTGGATTACCATCATTCTAGACCACATTCCATAAATCATGTGCTTGAAGGCATGTCTTCATCTTAACCACCCAAATGAGGTAGTTCTCTCAAGCAAACACAGGTGGTGGAGGTGGTGTGAAGCTCATTCTGCTGAAACAAACTCAACAGCTTCAATTTCTTTCTTCTCAAGTTTTTGTTTTGACAAAAAAAAAACCAACAATAGAGGCCATCAAAGATGACAGGCTCTGATTACCATTTGTTGAATCTTTGGCAGTAAAACAAAGTAAAAATAAAGATAGAAGAACCGGTCGAAGCAAAAAGAGAATAGAGCTTTAGCAAAAATGATAACTGAAAAATTCACCATAATTTTCATTTAAAATTTGAAAATATATGTGAGTTACAAAACATTGGACAGTAACCTAATGACATAACAGCTCATACTAATGCAAACTTGAATTACACACAAAAGTAAGCTGACATATCAGCTATTACATCAAATTCAAATAAAAAAACTAATCCTACTAACTTTGGACAAATTACAAGGAAACTAAACAAGGTTACATAGGAACAAAATGAATAAAATAAACTAAGGAAGTCATAGCATTCGGTTCAACTCCAATGCTGATCTCCAAGTTGAGCTGCTGCTAGTCTTGATGCTGAGCTGCTACTGCTGGTCTTTTGTTGCAGTTCAGGACAATGCTCAACAACGAGTCATTTTTTGTTGGCTAAACTATTCTGGGATTTCACTTTCGGGCATCATAATATCAAAGATGCCACTATCAAACCAATCTCTTGGATATCAAACCGCCTACAAAATAAAACACAAGTCGTTTGGTAACTAAAACCATAAATTCTCAAGTAGGAGATTTTGTAAGGGAGAAAATAGAGATTAATTGACCTTAATTAATATGTTCTTTTAGCAGTGTTAATTCATCAAATTTATCAGCCAATTTGAAGCAGTTAATGGCTCTAATGTCACCACAACCCACTAAATTGCATGCTTTTGATGGGCTTGCAACTACTTCAAGTGAAATATAACAACAATCTATCCACACCTTTTTTGTACTTATTGGTAGCCCAGGAAAAAATTTAAACATCCTGCAGTCTGATAATATAAGGGTTTTGAACATGGAAAGTTGTGTAAGAGCCGAAGGAATGGTGATGAAATTGTTACCACTAAGATCAAGACGTATCAAAGAGGATAGACCAGAAATATCTCTATGAATATCTGCTTCACCAAGACTGCACATGTTACAGTTGGACAATATAATATATTTAAGCTTGGAGAGTCGAGTAAGAGACGCAGGCATGTTGATGAAATTGTTACCACTAAGATTAAGTTGTTCCAAATAGGATAGACCCGAAATATCACGTGGAATATCTCCTTTACAAAGATTGCAATTCCAATGAACTCAAACTTGACAATGAAGGCAGCATCCGAGCCATGGGATTCCTCTTTCCGCCTTGGATTACCTTGAAAAGAGAAGGCAGATTTGGTCGTAACTTAAATGATGGTCCACTGCGCCCATTGAAAGACAGAATTTTAAGGTTTTTAAATTGAAAAATGAAGGATGGTGGTTCTGTTATGGCTGTTTCACTCAAGTCAAGCTCTTCAAAAAACATTGCATGCTGCAAATTATCAGATAATTTTTCAACTCTATAACAACCGAACAGATCTAGAGTTTTTAGACATTCCATTTTCCCTTCAATCTCCGGAAACCTTACAAGGCTTGAGCAACCCGAAAGAATCAATGTTTTAAGAGATTCCATTCCAATTTTGGTTGGAAGAGTCCTAAGACTTTTGCAATTTCTTAAATTCAAAAGTTTAAGACTCTTAAGTACTCCGATTGATGGATGAACATCCACTAATTTGGTACAACCTTCCAAAATCAAAACTTCAAGATTTGATGCTATTATGAAGTCTGGTGTCTTCATCAGGTTTTGAGACCCTTTAATATACCATTTTCAACTTATACAAGGGCTGTTTAAGACAACAATAAATTAGAGAGAAAAGAGAAAACATAATCAAATTTTAATCAGTTATAGTAAAATAAGCTAAAACACAAGGATCAAATGAGTTAATTCTTACTCTATTTTCCTTCCATAGTTGTTCAATGCAACTCTATGGTAAGAGAAGTGCGATAAGATTGTCCGGTTCAAAGTTTGAAGGTAACAATCTTAAAGGACATCCTTTCCAATCTAAAAGCTTTAGTTCATTAGAAAGATATTTGAGATAATCACAATTTGAGAGGCAAAACACTTTGAGCAATCTCAATTTTTTCATTTTTCGAGAAGGTATCTACATCCAAATTGAGTATCTTGCTTGATTCCCTAATAAGCATGAGCAAAACAAAAATAAACTTCAAAATGTACAAAAACAATCAATATCTAAAAGCTATGTCGCATCGACATTGTTTACTTAAATACCCGTGTCCAATACTTATATCTAATGCATATCCAAATACTCTTTGAAAAAAAAATTTCTTTCTGAAAAAAAAAATTAAACATACCCATATTAAAACATATATCTAGCAGTCACATCAAATGTCAAATTACCTAATCTTAAAAAAAAAAGTTGAATTAATATTTTGATTTATATTTTATCCACAAAAAATGTCAAATGTCAAATTATCTAGTAGTATTTTTTAATATAAATATTTTTATTGTGTTAAAAGACTTTCATTTTAGTTTTTTTAGTGTATTCAATATATATATTAAAATTAATTTTAAATAAAATTAATCTAAAAAATTTAAATATGGATGCTCCAAATTGTGCTTGAATTTACTTCTCTTAAATCGGGTCGGGATTGGGTAAAAATTAAATCCATTTTTTGAGTCGAGCCAGGGATTGAAAAAGTGGTCTAAATTCCTTGCATAGGCTTGACCCAACCCATAAGCACCTCTAATTAAATATATACCATTAATATTTAAAAATACATATTTCTCGATTCTTTTGAAAGAGTAATATGTTGCTAGAAAAATTTCATAATTAAACATTGAAATATTGAGTTTAAAAAAATAAAATTATTATTTATAGTACAAAAAGATACAAATTTATACATATTACCTTTTATTATTAATGATTATCTCTTCAATTATTTCTGTAGCCTAAAAAAATCAACAACAGAAAATAAGAAAACAAATAAATGGTGCATAATGTAACATAAAACTTTTGAGATTTTAATGCAATGAAATTAAATATTTATTTCTACAAACATCAAATATAATTTATCTTAAAATTACTAAATATCACTTTTTAAGGATTATCATATCTACAAATTAGACTAAGCCTTGAATTTATATTATATATTGATTGGATATTCTATAAAAAGGAAAAGAAATCGTATGTAACTTTTGTTGAATGATGATAACACTCTAGAATAACGTATTTTTATGTATTAATTATGTATTTATTCTGAGTATGATCCTGCTAATTTGATCTATTTATGATCTTTTATCTCATAAGGATTAAATTTGAGGCAAAAGCAAAATTAAGAGCCAAAAGCATGAATTTAGAGATAAAATGGGCCAATGTGCGACACAAGGAAAAGTTGGTGCCAAAAGTGCAAGCATGGAGGACACAAGGGTTGAAATGCAAAAAGAAGAAATTTTATTCTAGTAAACTCTATTTTACTTATATTAGATAATTAATATTGAGATAATTATTAAGGATTATTTTTAGGATTTTATTTTATTTATCTTTATTTATCTTCAATTAAATGTATTTATCTTTTATGAATTTAAGTAGGATTAGACTATCTCCCCTAGCACTATAAATAGGGGGTGAAGTGACTCAAAAGAGATCCATCTTTTTCTGTAAGCACTCTCTCCCCAAAAGTCCAGGCTTTGGTTCTTCTCATATTTTCTTTCAATAAAATCTCTATTTTTATTATATTTATTTTCTTTTCCGCCACAACCATGAGCAACTAAACCCATCTAGTTAAAGGTTGTCGATATTCCCCAAAAAGGGTTCTTAAGGCTTAGAGTCCGAACTTAGCCTCCTCACTGAGTATTCATCGTTTCTCTGCATTACGGGACTGATGTTTTCGTCCATATCCCTTAAGAAGTATGCTTTTCAATGTATGCAAAGGCAGCCGCTTTGTATGTTTTGGGAAGGTTGCACAGTTGGTTCGTTAGCTTACTGCGTCAGAGGTTGGCGAGCCCAAGAGACAAAATGGCGTGGGATTCGCCATTGAGAAGTGTTGATCTAGCATAAGACGATCCCACAGAAGCGATTGTTGGGTAGGGTCAAGTTCCACTAAATAGTAAGTCTAAATCCTTAGAGTTGGTGGTCGTAGGCGTCCTCTTCTACTATAACTGGCTTATTTGGTTTGGGAAGGATTATCTAAAAGCCGAGGATTGAACCCAAGGCAGAACGAGACAACTGGAGGCTGGATATGTATCACTATGGAAAGCTTTGAGATTGAAAAGTTGAAGCGCATCTTTGGGATTCAGTGTTGTGGGCATATACACATCATTAACCTGGCAACATCGAAGCAAATGTTCGTCTCTTGTTGTTACAATGATTCTACTCCCTAATCCGAACCAATCACGCCTTCCAACCAAGCATTTTAGGTGTTGTATGTTATCAACATTATCAAGAACAACAAGAACCTTTTCGTGAGACAACCTATGGTTAATTATGGCATTCTCTTCGTGAACGTTGAAAAAGTTGAAGCATTCATCATGAAAGATTTGTGAAAGAAATTGATTTTGAAAAGAAACTAGTCCACATTTGTCTGAAACTTCTCGAATATCAGCATTAAAGCTTGTACCTTCAAAATGAGGTGACATTTGAGTGTAAGCAACTCTTGCGGGTGTCGTTTTACCGATTCCAACCAAGTCGTTATGAGTAACTGGATACGTTTGACATAGTTTTGCTGATATCTTCATAACAATGTCTCTAATAAATTCTGATTCGTGCCTGCGAAGAAAGAAATTTTAATTTTTTTGAATAAAATTTTGTTGATATCTTTCAAATGCACTTTGTATCTCATTGAATCATAATGGAAGCAAACAAGAACCAAGAATAAGAAAGCAAGATCTGTTGCGGAACCAGAATACAAAATTTGCTCTTTTATTGAAATATGACACTTTTCAATTAAACTAGAAAGTAGAGAAGAAAAGAAAGAAGTACCTGTTATTTAAATGCCATCGCTTGATGTTAGCCACTTGAGTCAAATCATTTCGCCACCTTTGGATCTTGTCTCTATCTTCCTTGTATCTCTCTTCGTGTTTGGCAAAGGCCTCCTCAACTTTCTCTTTCTGTTTTCTTAAATCTGATGGATCCACATTGTAGAAAATTGGAAATACCTTATGTCCCATGTCGTTTTTTTGTTCAACAATCTCAGCAACCTCTTCCAAGCACCAACCTGAAAAGGCATAGGTTTCTGAAAAAACGATTACCGAGCACCATGATTGCTGAATTGCATTGAAGAGTTCAGGTGCGATCTCTTCGCCAGCCTCCACACTCTTTACACAGTAGGTTGTTTAGTATATTAGGTGAGGAGAATACCAATGTAACCTTAAAATATGAACAAATCCAGACTGTCGCCTTTTATTCACCATCAAGCTAACTCTAAGAATGACAATTATGTAATATGTTCGTCAAACCCAGAATAATTCGTAGTCATTCAATCTACTTTTTATTACACCTTATATTACTTGGGAAAAATAAAGAAGTTAGTGGGAACGAGGCTGATAGGGGTTAATGTGGATCTGAGTGATCAAGTCAATAAGAACTTTGTATAGCATGGGGAATTACAAATGTATACTATAGATATTTGTAAACATTTCACCCTTTGTAATTTTCGTATTCTGCTTTTTGGATAATTTTTTATACTCAATATTTAATTTGAGTTCGATTAAACTTATATGTGTTCGAGTTCGAGCTCAACTTGATAATTAAACTTAAAGTTAATAATATATATTAAAAAAATAATGTAATTTAATAATATAAAAATATTTAAGATGTATGTTAAAATTGAAAAGTTCGATACGACTTGTGAATTATTTGAACGAAATATTATTAAGTTCGTATTCCGCTTGACTAATAACTCAAGTTTGTCTATTAATTACACTTCTGCTTTTGATTCTTTTCTTGGGACACTTGATCCCGTTGGTTTTAATCTTGAAGGAATGGTTTTAATCCTGCCACAATTAATGGTAACCTATTCAGGAACATGCATTTAAAACTAAATCATATTTCATATTTGATGAAAAAGGAACTAATATGAACTTGAGTGAGAAGCATTTCGATAGTGTGTGGAATAATTGTCTCCAAAATTGAAGCGATATTTTGTGGTGATATTCTATACTATGATCGATTTACTTTCTTCTCAGCTCATCATTAAAAAAGTTACGACTTTTTAAATAAATTTATGCATGCTATTCAAGTCCGATGTTATGATTTGATCTCTCTATTAATTACCTTTTTAAATTGTTTATGGTATTGGGGTGTTTGATAAATATAGATAATGCTGAGCTCTATGGAAAAGTTGGAGTACCTTTTGTTACGGGCAACACTGGTGGAGACAGGGATCGACTCTATAAGACTGTTGAAGAGTCAAAGGTTTATGCTGTGATCTCGCCACAAATGGGGAAACAGGTCATCTAACCTTTAGTCAGTTGAAATACTATTTTAACTGTTGGAATTATAGATTTCCTTTTTTGGTTGCTTAATACTGATGGTTTTTTTAGGTTGTTGCATTTCTTGCAGCGATGGAGATCATGGCTGAGCAGTTTGCTGGAGCCTTCTCTGGATATTCCCTACAGGTACTTCTTTAAATAAGGTTATTTGTTTTGAAAGTGCTTGAAAAAAAAATATTTCCAAATTAGGCTGATTAGGTATAACCAATAATGTTATAACTTGTAAACAATTGAGGCTGCAAAATACAACTGTTTGAAGCAATATCAAGAAGCCGGTTTGATACATTGTGAAGAAATAGCATGACTTGGAGCAGTTAGCTTTTGGATCTTACATTTGTGGATGGATTTATCCATTAGTGTTTACATACCATAGGGAATTTGTTTGTAACAAGTTTTCTTGGGCCTGTGTTTACAGTTGCTTATCTTGGTCTTCGGATATGATAGTCCTTTGGGATGCCTCCTTTTCTTAAATATTATTTATAATAAGTTTTCTTAGGCACCATCTTTAGTGTTTTGTCATATTGGTTGCATATTGCTAATCTTCATTAATCTTGATCAGGTGATGGAGTCCCATCAAGCAGGCAAATTGGACACTTCTGGTACTGCTAAGGCTATTATTTCTTGCTTTCAGAAATTGGGGGTGTCATTTGACATGGATCAGGTGTGTGGCTCTCACATATTCTTAATTGTAATTGAAAGAGAAATCAAGTTCTTTTTTCTTATTGGTTAGGGGCTGGGGACGGAGGTAGGAGAAGGTTGGGAGATTTTGACCCTTAGGAATGACATAAATTCCTTTATTATATGGTTCTTTCAAGGTTTTGGACTTCTAACTTGTCTCCTTTTCTTTTTTCAGATACAAATGCTCCGGGATCCCAAGCAGCAGATTGAGATGGTGGGAGTACCAGAAGAACATCTGTCTGGTCATGCCTTTCATTTGTATCATCTAACATCACCTGATCAAACGTATTGACTTAACTTCTTCACCTGTACCTTACATCTTGTTCAACATGTAACTATCAAATGACCTTTCGATGATCTCCGATTGAAAATTCTTCTGCAGAGTGTCGTTTGAGTTTGAGCATAATGTTTGTGGCAGATCGATATACGCGGAGGGAACTGTTGATGCTATACTTTTCCTTGCTAAGAAGGTGATGTTATTTATATTTCTCTTGCCAGTTTGAATCTATCCTAGTGTTTCACCGAATGTTTTTACTGTTACTGCCTTAGATTTCTGTGAACTTAAAGTTTGTGGCACTAGTGTCTCTATATTTAAATTTCAGAGAAATTGAGCATGCAGTTTGGTTAAGTTAACAATATCCGGTTGTATTTACTGCTTAAGGGTAGGGAGAGTAGCACTTAGGGATCATAATGTTGATTATAACAAGTGTCATGGCGAGACTAGGGTGTTGGTTTAGTTTTATGTTCATATCAGTGTGTTTGATTGTGGATATTGTTCAAGTGCAGGTTAAGTCGAAGGCAGACAAGCGTATATATAATATGATTGACGTATTGCGAGAAGGTAACATGCGATAAAAGATGTTTCTTATGCATTTTGTTGTTGGAGTGTATTATTTCACAGCTCAAGATATCTAGAGGACTTCAAGCCAATTTTGATTTCAATGGTATGAGCCATTGCTGTTCTTTGTTCGGTAAATATTATTGTAGCTTTCAGGTTCACTGATTCAGTCGAGTAGTCATATTATTCAATTAAATAATAAATATAGTAATTAGTTAATTAAAATATGGTTTTTAAAGATAAATTAAAGATAAATTTTAATAAAATAAAATAAACTTGATTATTTTATTAATTTTAAAATTTATTCTTTTTAACGTGTTCGAATGACTAGTTTTCAATATCAATCTAAGTAAATGAACAAGTTACAAGATTTCACGATAACTTTTAAATGATGTGGAAGATTTAAATCAAACAAAATATATAAATAATATTGGAAAGGTGCGTAGACTGATTCTTTTGTTGAAATTAGGAATATTTTTAAACTAACTTATTCAAGAAAAAATTACCCCCTTGGAATAGCAATGTTAAGTGGGGGGAAAGAACTGTCTGGCAAAACAGCATAGAACAAGCATACAGTCTGTATTTTTTTAGTCATAATTATGTTTACGTGATTATGAGTAAAAAAGAATTGATATGTTGAAAATATATGATTATCGTAGAATATACATACAGTATTGCAGCAATTGGTAATTTGTCAACACTATATATAGGCTGGGAACTTTAGCACTGATTTTTGGAAAACCAGGGGAAGTCATTACTCCGTTTTGGACTTTGAATGAATGGGATTAGCCACATTTTGCAGCTAGCATGGGGTCTTCACTTTTAGCCTATTTTTTAATCCCAGCAGTTTTTCTTGTTCAAGTAACCGGTTTTTAGTTCAATTTTTCAACTTTCCAGAAAGAAGATGAAAGCCAGCTTATCTTGAGTAGGAATTCTTACATAGTTCTTGGAGCCATCCAAGTTACTCCAGATGTTAATGGAGGGTCCATGGAAAATTTGTCTGGACGAGCTCTTTATAGGAAACCATTTCGGCTTTGGAAAGGCAACCACACCACCATTGCTTCTTTCAATACGAGTTTGTCCTCAATATCCTCAACCAAACCTCTCGTGGTGGCGAGGCGTTGCCTTTTTAATAAATGACAGCTCCAGCCTACTGGACAACAGCCAAGGATGGTGGCTGGGGATGGTAAATGCCAACACTAATGGTTCTTCTCAAGCCAGTGTGGCGGTGGAATTTGACACCAGGAAGAGTGATGAGCAAGACATGGAGGGCAACCATATTGGGTTAAATATAAACAGAATCCAGTCAACCAAGCAAGTTTTTTTAAGCAACTACGATGTAAACATTTCAGCCGGATTTAAGGGTGCATCTGTGTTATGACGGCTGAAACCTGTCAGTTTTCATTGGGGACAACCAGACACTTGTGCTTTCTTAGCCTGTAGATCTCTCTACTTATCTTCCGCAGAAGATTTTCATGGGATTCTTTGGTTCAACAAGCAATGAAGCTGAGCTCAACTGTGTGAAATCGTGGGCGTTTTCTGATACTGATATAGGAGGAAATGGCAAACAACTGTGGGTTTGGATCATGGTTCCAGTGGCAAGTTTGGGTATATTAGTTGGGGTTGCCATTTGCTTGTGCTTGAGGAGGGTATACAAAGAGGAAAGATTTAGTGGATCAAGGTGCTCAACTTCAAGGGAACATAGAACATGAGATTAGATGATAGCAATTAAATTGATTAAGATAGGTTTTGTTATTTTTAAATGCGGCAAATATATTATGGCATGTGTAATGTTATGTCAACTTGTTATTTTTACATAGTACTATATAAAAGTATTCAATAGATTTAATTATTAACGTTTGCATTAAGACTAAAATTCAAAAGTTGTAATGATTAAAAATGATCTAGAGAATATAGACTAAATCTAACTTTATGCATAATACAAAATTAATAACAAAATTACTACCATTCGGTTTCCAAAAATGGTAGTTTTCCTCCTTTTCTAACACATCCATTTTTGCAAATGTACAGGGACACTTCCATGGCCATGGAACAGTCTTTGTAATCTCGCCTAACAAAGGAATTCCTGGAGCTCATCCCGTCCAGCATCTTGGTCTTTTCAATGAAACAAATAACAGTGACAGCTAAAAGAGTTAAGGATGACAATTCTGCTAACGGTTCAAAGAAAATTGACGAGACAAAGCATGAAAATGATTATGATACCAAACTCAGTGAGCTAAAAGGTGCATTATCTTCTGAAGGGGGCAATAAAGATAAGCTTGCAATTCGGTTTCAAGAAGGCAGAGCTGCTGAAGGTGATGGACCTGTAAATGGGTTACCAAAGGTTGACCGTGGGGAATCAGTTCAGAGTGATCGTCGCACGGGAGCTAAAAGGAGGAAGTCTGGTTCTGTTAAGAGGTTTAAACAGGATCCAGCCTCTTTTGGACCTAATTTGACTCAAAATGCTACAAATGTCCATGTTGGATATGCAATTACAGATGCAGAGATGGAAATCGTAAATCTTGGCTTAGCAGCAGACAGTTCGAGCCATATGTCCCCGATTGATAATTCTTTAAGTGTACCTGTCATAACCAAGATCCTCAAGCTTGTAGATTTTCGGATTCCGTATCAGCCAACACTCAAAATGTGTCAGTAACCTTCTTGGCAATCAGGTTTGTTACAAACTCTATTTCAATCACCTTTGAACCGAATGAATCTTGCAGCTATATTTTGAGCATTGCTATGATTTTTTAATTCTTTTTTTCTATAAGAAGTAAATAGAATGCAAATAACTTGCAAAAATGTACGATTGCTTGCCTTTGTACCTTAATTGGCTGACGTATCATGTCTTGAAATTACATCCATGCATTGCTTAGTGTTGGTGTTTAGAACTCGAACTTTGATGGTTGATCGAGAGATTTAAAGCAAAAAGAAGAGACGGGAAGTTTTATTATGGAAAATAATTGAAGACAGGAATATATTTGATTTGCACCTCAACGGTTTAAATACAAAAAATTCAAGACTAAAAATAGAAAAAAGAAGTTCTAAAAATCTGCCAAAAAAATGGTAACAATATACCAAACAAATCAAAAAATCTAATCTCCTAAAGTCAAGGAGAATTATTCAAACTTAGTAACAGAAAAAATTTAAATGGCAGCAATCTTAAACACATTATCTCAACACTCCTCCTTGTTTAGATGCTGCAAACTCCAATTATATTTCTGTCCAGAGGTCGATCAACCAACTCCCAAGTTTTGTTTTTCTTGATCATCGCAAGCTCCTCCTTCATTGCAGCCATCCAATGTTGACTGTTTTTTTTGCATCATGATACTCTGCAGGCTCACAAATAGCCATGTTACATCTTTGGTAAATGTCGGAGAGCAGCCTTGTACCTCTGACAGATGCGTCATCAGCCAAAACATCTTGCCCTTCATCTTCAAGCTCTTCTAACGTGCTGCCAATGGTAAAACAATTTGGTGCACTATAAGTTTGGTTCGTCTTGGTCGAGTCTTCCCAATTCCATTGCTCATTTTCAACAAAATAAACATCTCTGCTCACAATAACACGTCCAATGTGTGGTTGAAAGACTCTGTAAGCTTTAGATACAGTGCTATACCCAACAAAAATGCCAGCTTCTGCCTTTTTGTCAAGCTTATCACGCTTGACCTGTGGAATGTAAGTGAAACATAGGCAGCCAAACACTCTAAGAAACTTTAAAGAAGGTTTGTAACCATACCAAGCTTCAAATGGCGTCTGATCCTTCACAGCTTTTGTTGAAATCCGATTTTGCAAGAACACAGCAGTGTTTGTAGCTTCTCCCCAAAAGCTTTTTGGAAGATTCTTCTCATGAAGCATACATCGAGTCATCTCCATTATGAATCTGTTCCTCCTTTCACTGACTCCATTTTGTTGTGGAGTGTATGGTGCCGTCAACTGATGCTCAATTCCAACCTCTTCACAAAACCTATTAAAGGCTTCTGAAGTGTACTCCTTGCCATTATCAGATCTTAAAATCTGAATCATGCATCCACTTTCATTCTCAACTCTAGCTTTGAATTTCCAGAACACACCAGTAACTTCTGATTTTTGCTTCAACAAAAAAATCCAACACATTCTTGTTAGATCATCGATAAAGGCTATGTAATAGAGGTTACCATTTAACGAAGGCGTTCTCTGAGGACCACAAAGATCAGTATGAACAAGCTGTAACTTCTTTGAGGCTCTCCAGGCTTGTTTAGGAAAGGGTTGTCTATGTTGTTTCCCAAATTTTCAAGCTCGACAATGAGGAAGATCATCATCAATGTCTGTAAGTCCTTCCACCAACTTCTTCGATTGCATTTGAAGCAATCCTCGATGGTGAAAATGCCCAAGTCTCTTGTGCCAAGTCTCAGTAGCACTAACTCTGGATTTAAAAGCCATTTGCTCCTTTTCCATTGGATTAAGAGCAAAACTTTTTCCCTTCATTTTGACATTGAACAAGTCTCTGCCATTAGCATCTCTGATCAAGCACTGCTTATTTTCAAATAGCACTTTATAGCCTTTATCCAGCAACTGACCAACACTTAAGAGATTTTGATCAATTTTAGGTACAAATAAAACATCTGAAATGAATTTTGTACCTTCATAGCTTGTAATAGCTATTGTGCCTTTTCCCTTGACTTCCAAGTACTCACCATTTCCAATCCTCACTCTTTTGACTTCAGTGTTTCTCAATTCCTTGAAGAGCTCCTTGTCATACGTCATGTGATTTGTGCACCCACTATCAATCAACCAGCTCTCACTTGATTCTCTACCTGAGAAACCAGTAACCACGAACAATTGATCTTCTTCTTCTTGATCAACTACCTGTGCATCTACTTCTTGCACCTGGCCTTTGACCTTGCAAATCACTGCTTCATGTCCAAGTTGATTGCATTTGGAGCATTTGGCGTCAGGTCTTTTCCAACATTTGAATGGTGGATGACCTTTCTTCTCACAATGGTGACAAGGTGGGTAGGATTTCTTGACACCTCCTCTTTTACTCTTCTGATAATTGCCTGATGAATTTTCTCCACTCGTCGACTGGTTCTTAAAATTTTTCTTCTTTTTATACCTGTTGTTGTCTTGATGCTTGACAGGTAAGGCACCTTCTATCACTCCCTCTTGCCTCATGGATCTTCTTTGCTCTTGTGCTTGTAAAGCATTCAAGAGCTCTGCAAGAGAGATCTTTGACAGGTCCTTGGTGTTCTCTAGAGTAGTAATGGTGGCTTCAAACTTCTCTGGAACAGTGACCAGTAGCTTTTCTACGATTCTAGAGTCGTTCAACTCAGAACCAAGCAATCTCACCTTGTTGGCAATGTTGAGAAGTCTGTCAGAATATTCTTTCACTGACTCAAACTCCTTCATTTTCTGCAACTCGAAATCCCTAATTAGATTCAGGACTTTCATTCCACGAATCCTCTCATCTCCTTCATATTCAGCCTTGAGGTAATCCCAGATTTCCTTTGCTGATTTCAGAGACATTATTCGTGTGAAAATCATTTGAGACACAGCTGCAAATAAGCAAGCTTTTGCCTTTGATTTCCTTGTCTTCTTTTCCTTTTGTGCTTTAATCTGTGCCACGGTAGGATTTGCTGGAAGTGGTGGGACCTCGTAATCCTCTTCTACAGGTTCCCAAAGATCTAAAGCCTCTAGGTAAGTCTCCATGCGAACTGCCCACATCTGGTAATTGTCTCCATCGAAGACTGGTGGTGCAACAACTGAAAAACTGGACCCTCCTTCCATTTTAACACGCAATAACCTCACAGATCCCTCAAGAAAACAGCTCCGATACCAATTTGTTGGTGTTTAGAACTCGAACTTTGATGGTTGATCGAGAGATTTAAAGCAAAAGAAGAGACGGGAAGTTTTAATATGGAAAATAATTGAAGACAGGAATATATTTGATTTGCACCTCAACGGTTTAAATACAAAAAATTCAAGACTAAAAATAGAAAAAAGAAGTTCTAAAAATCTGCTAAAAAAATGGTAACAATATACCAAACAAATCAAAAAATCTAATCTCCTAAAGTCAAGGAGAATTATTCAAACTTAGAAATAGAAAAAATTTAAATGGCAGCAATCTTAAACACATTATCTCAACGCTTAGTACCTTTTAGGCTGAAACTTCTAGCCTTCAACATATACGCCCTTTCAGATCCTAATCAATTTAATTTCTCTACAAAAGTTCTAAAGTTTAGTTCAGCTGACTTCAAAATAATTATGCTTTGCTACTGTTGTGTTGTGTTATTGGATTGAAGTCTGGTTCTTGCTTGCGTAAGTTATCAACTGATCATGTTGCAATGTATTAGCACTTAATGTACTTTCATGCCGCTCTTTAGAGTTTCGGTTGTTTTTGGGGCATTTTATGTAGGCTTTTCTGTTGTAACTATCATGTTTGCTCATGTATTTGGATATAGTTTCTTAGAAATCATCATGTTTTTCTTTAGTTCTTGATTTGGGAGAATGTCCTACACTTCATAAGCACTATGTCCTGATTGAGTATGTATGACTTGATTTAGACATTTCCTTTTGGCTTTCGGAATATTCTTTTTACCTTCAAATAACAGTTTTTTGTTTCATTCCTGAGGATTTTATTTAGGAGAAATTGATGATGCCATCACTTGTGGCCCCTAACATAGCAAGTAAATTAGGACATGAACTGCTAGAATACTAAAATTTTTAGCTTGCTGATCTTAGATGTGATTCTATTGTTGGAGTCTCTGAGAGTTCTCAAATTTATGCTGCACTTTCTTGAAGTTCATGTTGTCGATGATAAATTTTGTTTGTCACATTTTGACAGATCTGGTGGAAAAGAGGTTATGGGGACAACCAATATCTTCAAGCTAACAATCCACTGCTGGTAATGGATCATTTTCTTGCCTGATCTTTTCCTTCATTATGTTGACTCAAAGAGCTGACAATTCTTGCACTTCTTTTGTTTTTTTTTTTCTTCCATTTCAGTTAATCAGCTTCTATGAGCACCATCTTAAGTATAGCCCTCCACCTTGATCACCTAGGCGCATTTAGTGTATTGATAAAGCTGAAGGCCGCCATATTCATTTTGTTTGTGTATGCATTGTTGTAACTCTTTTACATTAGTCGCAGAAGATAGAGCAGGATAAGCAAGAGCTCTCATTTTCAAGTTCCAAGCACTTAAAAGAGTTTGGTGATGGGATTAGGTTCTCATGCAAAGCTGTAATTGTTGCTTAGGATCGCATCTGTATTTCATTTTCCCAACATTTTCTTCCACTAAGCTCAGTAATGCTGTTGATTCAATGTTTGCAGATTATAATGGCGAAACCAGCTGGAGGTCCAGCGAGGAGAGATAAATGAATCTATTGAATTTTTAAAAAGAAAAAAATATGAATAAGTGTCTCACGCACAAAAGATTTTCTAATTGAATATTAGTGCATACTTTATATTCATATTTGAATAACTATTAAAAATAAATGTCTAAACATAAATATTTTTTAAAAAAACGCAAACTGAGGTGTTGGAATAATATTATTTGTACTTCAAGCCATGAAATTTAAATGATACTTTATTGAAAGGGATTAAATCTATTTAAGTACCTTTAAGGATTTATATTTAATCTTTTAAATATATAAAAACAATTTTGACCAATTAAATTGAATACATAAGTTATTCTCCAATAAAAATAAAATGATTTTTAACTCAGTTGAAATTATGATCGATCTTTATTAAAGGATTCTCATTTTATCATTACTTGCTTTGTCTCCATTTTTGTCTCACAATTTTGTTTTAATTTGCCTCATCTTCAACCTATAAATAAAATACAGGTGTAAGTGAATATATATAGTGAAAATAAAATTTTAATAAAAAAGGTGAAACCAATCAAAATATACACATTTTGATTATGTAAAAAGGAATGAATTAAATGACTAAAATTTTAAATGGTATAAAAAACAATGTTATCAACATTTGAGATATGTACATGTTGAATATGATGAGTACAATGTTTTGGATCATATCTCATATGCAAAACAAGTCTAGAATAATTGTTTAAATGAAATACAAGATGTGTAAAAAAAAAAAAAAAGGACAAAGTTGGTTAGGTAGTTTACCATAGTTAATGCTTCTTTCTTGATTGGCCCATTACAAAATTGAAAAATTTTTGCATCCGTTTTGGTAACGGCTCTTCTTCCTCCATTTCATCATAGATATTACGTTTCCATTTTATGTGAGAAGTGCTACCTACTGATCCATGGTTTTCTGCAGAGTGTTGGTGGATATGCTCAAAATTTGGAGAAGATTGAGTGGTATGGCACTGCAACTCTTTCATTTCTTCTAAATCTTTCTCATACACTATTCTAACACCACACTTCTTCACCTTAGCACTACTTTCCCTGAAAGACACCTCAAGCTCATCGCATTTTGTATCTAAGCAATGTGTTGTCCATAAATTAGTGGTTTCACAGTCGTCATATTCATCCTCCAAGGAAGGATAGAAGTTATCACGCGACCAATAACGAAGAAAAAGGTGATCTTTCACTATTGGTTCATCCAGCCCCCAGCCACTCCAACCAATCAGTTCATAATTTCTACCTCGAAAAATAGATCCATTACAGCTGGCTTGTTCAGAATTTCTACAATAGATATTTACTCCACAACCGATAGACTCGTCATGCCCTGAAGCATCATTATTGACAAAAATGCAGCAACAAGCAACTCCAATCCATTGACTATCTTTCCGAAGGTTGATAGGTAGGGGTATCTTAATTGAAGAGTCACTTTTTTGTTGGCTAAACCATTCTGGGATTTCACTTCCGGGCATCATAATATCAAACTTTTCTTCTGAATTTGTCAATGCCTGCAAAATAGAACACAAGTCGTTTCGTAACTAAAACCATAAATTCTCAAGTATGAGATTTTGTAAGGGAGAAAAAATAGATTAATAGACCTTAATATGTTCTTTCAGCAGCATTACTGCATTGATTTCCTCAGCCAATTTGAAGCAGTTAGTGGCATAAATGCTAACACCACCCACTAAATTGCGTACTACTTTTGATGGACTTGCAACTACTTCAAGTGAAGAACAACCTTCTATTTGCACAAGTGCTATACGTGTTGGTAGCTCAGGCAACGATTTAAGCATCTTGCAACCTGACAATTTAAGCAATTTGAGCCTGGAAAGTTGAGGAAGAGCCAAAGGAAGGGTGATGAAATTCTTACCACTAAGATCAAGATAACTCAAAGCGGATAGACCAGAAATATCACCATGAGTATCCGCTTC
The DNA here is from genome assembly GCA_008044935.1 of Gossypium turneri. Classification (NCBI taxonomy): domain Eukaryota; kingdom Viridiplantae; phylum Streptophyta; class Magnoliopsida; order Malvales; family Malvaceae; genus Gossypium; species Gossypium turneri. Next base: position 64,445,731 of record CP032581.1, read on the forward strand.
ACCAAAAGTGCAAATGTTGCAATTTGACAATATAAGATTTGAAAGCCTCGAGAGTCGAGTAAGAGATGCAGGTATGCTGATGAAATTGTTACCACTAAGATCAAGCAACCACAAAGAGGATAGACCAGAAATATCACTATGAGTATCTGCTTCACCAAAAGTGCACATGTTACAATTTGACAATCTCAGATCTTTAAGCTTCGAGAGTCGAGTAAGAGATGCAGGTATGCTGATGAAATTGTTACCACTAAGATCAAGTTCTTCCAAACAGGATAGACCAGAAATATCACGTGGAATATCTCCTTCACAAAGATTGCGGTCCCTTAGTTTTAGCTTTCTTAAAGAACTCAAACCTGACAACAAAGGCAACATCCGAGCCAGGGGATTCGTCCTTCTTCCTTGGATTACCTTGAAAAGAGAAGGCAAATTTGGTAGTAACTTATATGATGGTCCCTTGCGCCCATTGAAAGACAGAACTTTAAGATTTTTAAATTGAAAAATGAAGGATGGTGGTTCTGTTATGGCTGTTTCACTCAAGTCGAGCTCTTCCAAAAACTTTGCTTGCTGCAAATTCTCCGATAAATTTTCCACTCTATAACAACCGGAAAGATCTAGAGTTTTTAGACGTTGCATTTTCCCCTCAATCTCTGGAAACCTTACAAGACTTGAGCAACCCGAAAGAATTAATGTTTCAAGAGATTCCATTCCAATTTTGGTTGGAAGAGTCCTAAGACTTCTGCAATCTCTTAAATTCAAAAGTTTAAGGCTCTTAAGCACCCCGATTGATGGATGAACATCCACTAATTTGGTACAACCTTTCAAAATCAAAACTTCAAGATTTGATGCTGTTGTGAAGTCTGGTGTCTTGATCAGGTTTTGAGACCCTTTGAGGTTCATTATTTTCAAGTTAAACAAGGGCTGTTGCAGACCATAATAAATTAGAAACAAATGAGAAAACATAATAATGCTCATTTTTGGTTTTTTGTTTTACCTTAATCAAAGTTTAATAATTTATATTAAAATAAGCTAAAACACAAGGATAAGATGAGTTAATTCTTACTTTGTTTTCCTTCCATAGTTGCTGAATGTGACTATATGGTAAACGAAGTGCGACAAGGTTGTCTGGTTGAAAGCTTGAAGGCAAGTATCTTAAAGGGTATCTTGTCCAATCTAAAAGTCGTAGTTCATTAGAAAGATATTTGAGATCATCACAATTTGAAAGGCAAGGCACTTTGAGCAATCTCAGTTTTTTCATCTTCAAGAAGGTATCCACACTCAAATTGATCATCTTGTTCGATTCCCTAATATCCATGAGCAAAACAAAAATGAGCTTCAAAATATACAAAAACATTCAATATCTAAAAGAAATGTTGCATCAATATTATTTTTTTAAGTGCTCGTATCTAATACTTATATCCAATGTATATTCGTATATGGGTATTAAGATATGATCCTTTAAGAACCTTTTAAATACATGAAAAATAATAATTTTTAAATCTTTTTTGAATATACCCATATTAAAGAGTTACTTATATCTAACAATCACATCAGATGTTAAATTACCTAATCCTAAAAAATTGAATTAATATGATGATTTATATTTGGTCTGCAAACAATGCATAATTTACAAGTTAATGAACCAAACATTGACAGATAATTAAAAATGGAACCATTTTCATTAAAAATTTTTGATGACATGTTATAATCTAATTCGTTGATATACACTTTTAGTACATTAAATATATACCATTAATTTTCACCAAAAATAAAATATACCATTAATATTTCAAAAATATATACATTTCTCTTTTGATTCTTTTGAAAAAGTAAATATGTTGCTAGATAAATTTCATAATTAAACATTGAAATATTGAATGTCAAAAGTTTTACTAGAGTTTTTTTTTATCATATTTAAAATAAATAATTATTTACAGTACACATAGATATCAGTTTATGTGTGTCTTCTTACCTTTTATTATCGATGATTATACCTTCAATCATTTCTGTAGCCTAAAAAAGATCAAGAACCGACAATAAAATAAAATAAATGGTGAATAATGTAGGATAAAAAAGAAATAGTATGTAACTTTTGTTGAATGACTTACAGTGTTTTTTGTTAGGACATGATGGACGTCCCTTTCCTCCCACAATCTGCAACGTTTTCCAGGTTCATCAACACTTTTTTCTGTAACAATTTTTCTTCCCATTTCTTGCAACAAGCTATGCATCCACAAATATTGGTTGCCACCATCGACTTTTATTAAAGATTTCTTAATGAGAACATCAATTCCAATATCGGGGAAAAACTCACAACCATCCAATACTTTCATTACAAAATCTTTCTTCTTCCAGTTGAAGAAGCATGCTATATCTAAAAATATATTCTTCTCCCTTTCTTCGAGTCCATCAAAACTGATTCGAAGTTTATCGAGAATTTCTTTATTAGAATCTCTTTTAAGTCTTTCAATCGCACTTCTCCATTGCGTTGCATCTCTACCGCACAAAAAGGAACCAAAAACTTCAAGAGCCAAAGGGAGTCCACCAGCATAATTTACAACATGTTTAGAAAGTTCAATGAAATCATCTTTCGGCACTGTATCACTATGGAAAGCTTTGAGATTCAAAAGTTGAAGCGCATCTTTGGGATTCAGTGTTGTGGGCATATACACATCATCAACTTGGCAACATCGAAGCAAATGTTCGTCTCTTGTTGTTACAATGATTCTACTCCCTAATCCGAACCAATCACGCCTTCCAACCAAGCATTTTAGGTGTTGTATATTATCAACATTATCAAGAACAACAAGAACCTTTTTGTGAGACAACCTATGGCTAATTGTGTTATTTCCTTCATGAACATTGAAAAAGTTGAAGCATTCACCATGAAAGATCTGTGAAAGAAGTTGTTTCTGTAAAGAAACTAGTCCGCATTTGTCTGAAACTTCTCGAATATCAGCAATGAAGCTTTTGCCTTCAAAATGAGGTGACATTTGAGTGTAAGCAACTCTTGCGAGTGTCGTTTTACCGATGCCACCCATTCCGCAAATTCCTATAACGCGGACGTCATCTTCCCCAATGTTTATTTTCAAATACAAATCCTCCAAGCGTTCACTAATACCAACCAAGTCGCTATGAGTAACTGGATATGTCTGACATAGTTTTGCCGATATCTTCTTAACAATGTCTCCAATAAATTTTGATTCAGGCCTAAAAAAATGAAATTTTAATGTTTTGAGTAAAATTTTATTGATATGTTTCGAGTGCACTTTCTTTTTCAATGAATCATGAAACATAATATAGTTTGGGAGCAAACAAGAACCAAAAATAAGAAAGCAAGATCTGTTGCGGAGCCAGAAGACAAAATTTGCTCTTTTATTGAAATATGACACTTTTCAATTAAACACATAGGATTAGAAAAAAAAAGTTATACATACATACATACATACATATATATATCCAAAAAACTAGTAAATAGAGAAGAAAAGAAAGAATTACCTGTTATTTAAATGCCATCCCTTGATTCCAGCCACTTGAATTAAAGCATTTCGCCACCTTTGGATCTTCTCACTTCCTTCTTTGTATCTCTCTTCATGTCCGGCAAAGGCTTCTTCCACTTTCCCTTTTTGTTTTCTTAAATCAGATGGATCAACATCATAAAAAATTGGAAATACTTTATGGCCGTCGTTGTAATGTTGTTTAACAATCTCAGCAAGCTCCTCCAAGCACCAACTTGAAAAGGCATAAGTTTGTGAAAAAACGATTACCGAACACCATGATTGCTGAATTGCTTTAAAGAGTTCTGGCGCGATCTCTTCGCCGGCCTCCAGCTTTGGATCATCCCTGAAAGTCACGATCCCACTCCTACTTAAAGCATCATAGAGATGATCGGTAAACTTGTCGCGGGTATCTTCACCTCTAAAACTCAAGAAAACATCATATTTCTTTCTAGAAATGGATGAGGAAGTTGAAGGTAATGGCAACATGACGATGTTTGAGAAGAAAAATATATATGTGGATGTAGTGTTCAAAATCAGAAAATTGATCGCTCAATACGCCAGAAAGGAACTAGAAACAATAAGTATATGAGAGTGAAGATTGAGAAAAACAGATGAAAATTCCAGGGAAGAATAAAGGACGTTTCTAAGCAATTTCTCTATAACCTTTTCATTTTCGAAATGAATACGAGTAGGTGTGGACATTGGGTGATGCATGTTCTTCCCAGGAAGAATCCAAGAAGGTGGGTGTTGACAAAATGGAGCCTACAATAATTCCAAGTAATAAGTAGAGTGTTGGACGGTTTGTGTTTTACTTTCATTTACATAATCATGTAATTGTCTATATAACTATATATTAAAGGAGTATTTGGAGGACAATGCATTATTTTAAATTCGGTCCCTCACATTTAGCCTTTTATATGATTAAGTTCTATTTGAAGCATTTAAAATGTTCATTAGGTGCAGACTAAAATAACTTATATTTACTCACTATCATAAAATTTTGTGTATGAATACAATTTATTAATTTAATGTATAGGATTTTTTTTCTTTTACATTATAAGAAAATGTTAGAATTTCAATTTTAGCTTTTATATTATGCCTAAATTTAAGATTTAATTTCTAACCTAATTTAATCATATATTTTTATAATGTTATTAGTTAGACATATAATTAATATTGTTGACTTTCCTATTAGTTATAGCATCATAAAGATGATCCGTGAAGTTGTTGCGAGTATCTTCACCTCTAAAACATCATATTTCTTTGTAGAAATGGAGGAAGAAGTTGAAGGTAAGGACAACATGAGGATGTATGAAAGGAGAAGAATTTCTCAATCTGGTGTTCAAAATCAGAAAATAGGTCGCCCAATACCCACAAAGAAACTAGAAAAGTAAGTATAGGAGCATAGGGGCGGAAATTAGGGGTCAAAGATGAGCGATGGATGTTGTTTCCAAGAAGGTGAGAGTTGGCAAAGTGGAGTCTACTTTAATTATAAGTAATAATTAAAAATGTTGGTCGGTTTGTATTTTACGTATTTAATTACAAGATTATGACAATAATAATTAAACTATAATTTTAAAGCATGTGACCATCAATTTGAGCACACTCTTTACACAGTAGGTTGTTTAGTATATTAAGTGGGGAGAATACCAATGTAACCTTAGAATATGAACAAATCCAGACTGTCACCTTCGATTCACCATCAAGCTAACTTTAAGAATGACAATTATGTAACATGTTCGTCAAACCCAAAATAATTCATAGTCATTCAATCTACTTTTTATTACACCTTATATTACTTGGGAAAAATAAAGAAGTTAGTGGGAATGAGGCTGATAGGGACTAATGTGAATATGAGTGATCAAGTCAATAAGAACTTTGTATAGCATGGGGAATTACAAATGTATACTATAGATATTTGTAAACATTTCAGAAAAATTAAAAATAATTTTTTATACTCAACATTTAACTTGAGCCTGATCAAACTTATATGTGTTCGAGCTCGAGCTCAACTCGATAATTAAACTTAAAGTTATTAATATATATTAAGGAAATAGTATAATTTAATAATATAAAAATATTTAAAATGTATGTTAAAATTAAAAAGTTCGATACGACTTGTGAACTATTTGAGCGGAGTATTACTAAGTTCATATTCGACTCGACTAATAACTCGAGTTTGTATATTAATTACTCATCCTGCTTTTTATTCTTTTCTTGGGAAACTTGATCCCGTTGGTTTTAATCTTGAAGCAATGGTTTTAAGCAAGGGTGATATCAAGAATTTTTTTGGGGCTGAAATTATATTTTTATAATTTTTGAAGGATTAAATCAAATTTTTATATTTTTAGGGGGTCAATTTATTATTTTACTTTTACTAATTAAAAATTTTAAAGACCTTAAATAAAAAAAATTTCATTTTTAGAGAGACCGAACCTGTCGCACCCACTAATTTCGCCCCTGTTTTTAAATTTATATATAGTAAGTTTCCAATTATGTGAAAAGGAATGCATACTTTAAATCAAATAAATAACTGTAAATAACATAGCTAAAATTGTCTGAACAGGACAAAGCTAGTTAAGCACTTTACCACAATTAATGCTTGTTCCTCGATCAGCCAATTATAAAATTGAAGAACTTTTGCATCCGTTTTGGTTGTAGCCCTTCTTCCTCTGTCTCCTTACAGATATCACGTTTGCGTTTTATAAGGGAAGTGCTACCTACTGATCCATCATTGTGAGAAGAGTGTTGGTGGATATGTTCAAAATTTGGAGAAGATGGAGTGCTATGGTACTGCAACTCTTTTATTTCTTCCAAATCCTTCTTATACGCTATTCTAGCACCACACTTCTTCACCTTAAGACTGTGACCAATTGGGTTGTGAAAGACAACTCAAGCATATTACATCCAGCTTCTCCAACATTTCTACAATGGATATTGGCTCTAAAAAGGGTAGCCTCCATATCCTTGGAAGCATCATCAATGTCAAAAATGCCACTTGAAGCAACTCTATTCCATTTATTATCTTTCTGAATAGTGAGAGGTAAAGTTATATCCGCTTATAATTGAATTTTTTATATAAAAATAAAAAAATCTAATCTATAGTATTTATATAGCGGTGACCTAAGTGTAATTAAACTAGATACTGTACACAAAATAGCTTAAAATATGCTTTTAAATTCATATACTTTTTGTATATTTAAAATTTAATCCTTTTATTTTTCATGTTTTAAAATTTGGATTCAATTATAATTCCGTCCAATTTTTCTAATATGTTTTGAGTTTTGTCCCTTTTGTTAGTATAGACTAATTTTAAAATAAAAAATCAAGGAGGATTTTTTTGGAAAACATTAATGTTGGTGTTACCATTAATGATTTTGCATATCAAAATCTTCGTAGAATCCATTTTTATGATTTTTTTGTGTTTTTTTATAGTTGATGACATAGGAGTAGATTGAATGATAAATATATTTATTTTTTAATTTTGCTAGAAAAATATATTATTCGCTTAATGCCGTAGATATTATTTTAATGAAATTACTGGTATATGATTTTATTTCATTGTATTGCATTTTATAATTTTTTTAAAAGGGTTCGATTTATTATTTCGCTTAAGACCCCAAAAATGTCAAGAACAGGCCTAAGGGTAACGTGAATATTTGGTACATTACTCCTTTTTGCTTAATTATGATGTTTTATGTTGTTTAATTATTGTAATTGTATTGTATTTGTTACACTTTAAAAAATAAAATAAAAATAAAATTTAAGAATATATTTATAAAATAGTTATTCATTTCTATATTTGGTGCTAATTCTATACTTGATGTACGAATACTGATGTGCACGATTAAGTTGTTGGCGTCGTTTCTAAGGAGCTTTGTGTGTGATAAGTTGAATCGCGCTGATTTTTGCATGTTTGGGTAACGAGTTAGCCCCATGTGATCTCGAGCTAGAAAGGATTTTAACCAATGTGAGACATGGGTAACTTCCAAAAGAGGACCCATCGCAAGTCAAATTATCGATTTTCGATCTGTCGTGTAATATCCTCTCTTTGAAAATCCACCTTATAAGTCTTTCGAATCTAGAGGAGCTCAAACCTCTTATCTGACCGAGGCAATAACAAATCGTACATTGAGAGATTACGCCATGCTGACACTTAGATGTTGTGCGAGGTAGGATCAATTGGCTCACCATTAATGTCAACAATTTTGAGACATTCAAATGATTGAAAGTAATCTTCAATTAAGGGAATTAAATTTGTTGTTAATTTTTGTTTATGTGGCATTTTTTATTATTATTTAAAATACTTTTTATTACGTAAGTGTTGAGTGCATGACATAACACATTACATTTAGAAATATATACTTAAATTTAAATGTTAGAGACAAACATTATTACAAAGAATAATTATTTTTAATTATTATTTAAATTTCACAATATTTATTTTGCCATTTTATTTAGCTCAATAAACCTATTTTTATCTATATTCACCTAAAGAATCAGAAATGTGAAGGTATATTTTCAACTATTTATTTCCCTAAAACTCTTATAGGAGTTGTTTTTATATATTATATAAATCAACATATAAAATAAATTTAATTTTAGATTTTTGAAAGGTTTAAAATAAAAAATAGGGCTTTAGACAAAAAAAAAAAAAAAGGTTTCATTTAAAATATAAGCATGACTTGAACAATTTTGTAGCTAATATTTTGAGCCAGGGTTTGAGCAAGCATGTATTCTGCTAATACAATACATATGCTTGAACCTGACCCTACCTTTTGCGCATTTACCCGAAACTTGTGTTAATTAAAGACTTTTTATCAAGTCCTTCATCACTTGAACAATAATTTTATCTGACTTGTTTCGATTTTTCTTTTGTCTGGAGTTATATCTCAAAGTTAAAATTCAACATTATGATTAATTTGGAAATAAACATATTTAAAGGTGGATCTATTCAACCAACCTCAAATACTCATTCTAAATATGGTAGGCTTTGAGTAAAAGTACAAGACCTGAAAAATACTAATATGCCAATAAAACACTCAAGTTGTCACAACGTCTAGATTGATTAGGTCTTGATTGATTAATTATCGAGTCTTCAATTCTTGGATAACTTTAGTCCTAACCATTGTTGATGTTTAAAATTCTAATAAAAGAAGAAATATAATTATTAAATATTAAATATTAAATAAAAATATTTTTCTAAAATATAATATGGACCTTGTAAAAAATAATAATATGGACAAACTTAAAACGAATTTAAATTAGTCATTTACAAATGTGGATGGGCTTGAACAAAATTTGAAGTCTATATTTTGGATCGAACCGAGCTTGAGTAAGCATAAAATGTGCTAGTTAAGACTTGGCTCGCCTCATAAAATCTTTGCTTGCGTAGGGGTGAGAATTTGACCGAATCTAGTCCAATCAAGTAAAACAAAGTTTTTGAGTTAGTCAAGTTGAGAAGTCCTATTTTATCATCTTAGTTTGATTTGAAATTTTTTCGAATTGATCAATAAAGTGAAATGAAATTCGAGTTGAATTGATTAAATTTGTAGTGAATATAAATAACATTGGACTACCAAGAAAGGGTGAAAAGCTCACCTTATTACCCACTGTCATTTTGACTGCTATCACAGATTCACTTGGTAGTATATTGCTCTTTGATACTCAGGCACTTGTAGTAGTGCGACTTTGGAAGGGATTTCGTTATGCAAACTACTTCTTCGTGGAAATGAGTGACTATTGCCTTTGTTTAGCCATTCATTCACCCTGGAAAGGAATTCTTGAGCTAATTAGTGGGTGTTTCGAGTTAAGTTTTTTGAGTTCAAGGTCGTATACTGGGTTTTAAGATGTTTCTTGCGAGATCCCTTGGTTGGGAACTTTCAAATTATTTCCTTGTGATTTAAAAGCTTTATGCTTTGTTTGCTCATGGCTTTTTGAACTTTGAGCGCGTGTCCAGCAATGGGTGCAAGTCATCATTCACAGAGATATCAAGCCTGCCAATGTGCTGATAGGCAGTGACATGAATGCCGAATTGGGGGATTTCGGGCTTGCAAAGCTATGCGACCTTGGAAATGATTCTCTCAAACCTCGCGTGTAAACTTGGTTACATGGCTCCTGAACTTGTAAGAACTGGGAAAACAAACACAAGCACTGATATATATATGCATTTGGTGAAGTTGAATTAACAATTACTGAGTCATTTGTACCTCATGGTTGGTGAAGTTTAATTAAAGAATTTCTTTCATTTGTTTCATTTTAAGATTTATGATCCAAATTCAAAACATTTGTTGATCGAGTGTTTTGCAGCTTCAAAGGCCATCATAAGCCCTGAAAGCCCCCCTTGTTCTTGTTGGAGTTTGAAGATCATCCTATTCATTCTATTATTATGTATTAAAAGGACAAATCCACTCTAAAATATAACTTGAGATTTAGTTAATGTTTCGTCCAATTGTCTTTAAGAACATTTAAACTTATCAATCGTTTGAATCTCAATATTTCATATATCTTGTGTAAGGTTATAACATTTTCTCTGTGAAATCGAGGTTAACATTTGATAATTTCATTTTACTGGTTTTTAATTTGAATAGTTAAATCATTTAAAACAATCATAATTGTGCCCCGATCAAATAGAATTTTCTTCGCTTTTATCTTCTCTTTGAGCTAGAGGAAAAGAAGTCTACTTGAGACAAGACTTAAAAAGTTTAATGTTGAATTGTAATGAATTTACTATTCAAGCCACGACAACACTATTGAATTAATGGTTCAATCAACACATTTTAGATTAAAAAATTCATAATTTAACTCAAAATAAAATGTTGGGACCCAAATTTTATAAACGCAATTTCAAACAGCTCATTTAAAATAGTGTAAATTACATAAAAATACAACGACTAATTATATAATAACATAATCTATTTCTCGAAATCCTAATTCCCTATCAGCTTCCATTTCACCTTGATGACTTTTGTTAGTCCTTCACTTGCATGATCCGTTGAGTAGACTTTCATTCTTCTATTGGTCTAGGGACAAAAATAGAACACCAAGATTATTTTTGTTGCACTGAAATCATATATATTACTGGTACATTAATTTACCTCAAATCAATAAATTTTTATTCATATCACAAAAAATACAACTATTGAAAATATTGCTCATCTCACCCAAAAACCATATCTCTATTTCTCTAAACTCTAACATTAGATAAGAACAAAAAATGAATCTATTCAATTTTGAAAAAAAAAATATTGGATATGAATATGTCTCTCACACGGAAATGATTTTCCAATTAAATAAAAGAGCATACTTCATATTCATATTTGAATAGTTGTTAAAAATAAATGTCTAAACATAAATAATTTAAATGGTACTTTTATTAGAAAGAATTAAGGACTTATATTTAATATTCCAAATATATAAGAAAAAAAACAATTTTAATTGATTAAATCGAACAAATAAGTTTATCTCAAATAAAAATGAATTTATTTTTAACTCAGCTGAAATTATGATTTAATCCTCATTGAAGGATTTCACCTTATTATTACCTGTTTCATCACTGAAGCTATCCTTCTTTTTCTACATTTCTATCTCAAGTTGATTATATTTACTTCAACCTACAAATCAAATATAAATATAAGTGAATATATATTTTAATAAATAAAAAAATGAAACCAATCATTTCAATTATGTATAGAGGAATGAATTGACTAAAATTTTAAATGGTACAAAAAAAGACCAATGTTATCAGTATTTGGGATATGTACATGTTGAATATGAGTATTAATAAAAAAAATTAAAATATTTTGATATATAATGGAAGGATTATGTCTCATACGTAAACAATTCTAAAAAGATTTACTTTAAATGAAATACAAGATGCAAACAATGTAGATGTGTAAAGAAAATATTAATAGAACAAGGTTCGTTAAGTAGTTTACCTCAGTTAATGCTTCTTACTCAATTGGCCCAATATAAAATTGAAATTTTTTTGCATCCGTTTTGATTGTGGCTCTTCTTCCTCCGTTTCCTCATAAATATCAAGTTTTTGTTTTATGTGAGAAGTGCTACCTTTTGATTCATCGTTGTGAGCAGAGGGTTGGTGGATGTGTTCAAAATTTGGAGAAGATTGAGTGGTATAGCATTGCAACTCTTTTATTTCTTCCAAATCTTTCTCATACACTAATACCACACTTCTTCACCTTAATACTGCTGGCTGTAGCCTTTCACCACAAGCCTTGCCTTGTGCTTATTCAATGAGCCATTAGCATTATACTTGGCTCTAAACACCCACTTGACACCAATAACCTTCTTATGATCTTGTCTGTCCAGCAATTCCCAAGTGTCATTCTTGTGGATCATTTCTAATTCAGCTTCCATGGCCTTCTTCCAGTGTTTGTCCCTGGCAGCTTCTTCAAAATCAGAGGGTTCAACTATTGCAACATCACATCTTTGGTAGATGTCAGCAATAGTTCTAGTGCCTCTCACAGGGACATCATCAAAAGCTTCATTGCTTGGTCTTTCTTCAGCAGGTTCAAAAACACAGTCTAGCTGATCTTCTTCAATCAAACTTGCATTCGCACCATTCTAGCTCCAAAGCTTCTCTTCATCAAAATTTACATCTTTACTCACTAAAATTTTCTTTGTTGAAGGATCAAACACTCTATAGCCTTTCTTGGTACAACTATAACTAACAAAAATCCGTAGAACAACCCTTCTTTCAAGCTTAGTCCTTTTTTCTGTTGGAATGAGGGCATAGCAGACACAGCCAAACACCTTCAAGTGTGAAACAGTTGGCTTGAATCCGTGCTAGGCTTCAAAAGGTGTCTTTTCTTTCACAGCATAAGTTGGCAGCTTGTTAAGCAGATATGCTGAGGTGTTGACAGCCTTAGCCCAAAATTTGCTTGGCAGCTTGCTTTCAAATAGCAAACATCTAGCCATGTCCAATACTGTTATGTTCTTCCTTTCACATACTCCATTCTGTTGACGAGTATAGGCTGTTGCTAGCTGATGGTAAATCCCAGCTTGCTCACACAGCTTCTAAAATCTTTCAGAGAGGTACTCAGTGTCATTGTCTAATCTTAAAGCCTTAAATCTGCAATCAATCTGATTTTCAGCTAAAGCCTTGAATTTGCTGAATGCTTCAAACACTTCTGATTTCTGTTTCAAGAATTTATCAGCTTAGACAATGAAATAGCTGACAAATCTCTTAAGTCCTCAAGTGATGAAATTTTGGACTCAAACTTCTCAGGAAGAGTGGTGATGAGCTTTTCAACAACTCTGCTCTCACTTAAGTCTTCTCCCAGAAGCCTAATGCTGTTGACAGTGGTCATTATCCTGTCTGAATATTGCTTGATGGTTTCTGACTCTTTTATCTTCAGGTTCTCAAAATCTCTCCTGAGATTGATCAATTGTTGCTGCCTTATTTTATCTGATCCCATGAATCCCTCCTTCAGTTTCTCCCATTCTTACTTGGGTGAGTCACAGACCATTAACCTAGTGAAGATCACATTAGATACTCCATTCTGCAAGCAAGCCATTGCTTTGTGCTTTTTGGCACACTCTTCACTGTACCGCCTAATCTGAGCAATGGTAGGATTGGCCCTCAATCGAGGTGGATTACCATCATTCTAGACCACATTCCATAAATCATGTGCTTGAAGGTATGTCTTCATCTTAACCACCCAAATGTGGTAGTTCTCTCCAGCAAACACAGGTGGTGGAGGTGGTGTGAAGCTCATTCTGTTGAAACAAACTCAACAGCTTCAATTTCTTTCTTCTCAAGTTTTTGTTTTGACAAAAAAAACCAACAATAGAGGCCATCAAAGATGACAGGCTCTGATTACCATTTGTTGGATCTTTGGCAGCAAAACAAAGTAAAAAACAAAGATAGAAGAACCGGCCGAAGCAAAAAGAGAATAGAGCTTTAGCAAAAATGATAACTGAAAAATTCACCATAATTTTCATTTAAAATTTGAAAATATATGTGAGTTACATAACATTGGACAGTTACCTAATGACATAACAGCTCCTACTAATGCAAACTTGAATTACACACAAAAGCAAGCTGACGTATCAGCTATTACATCAAGTTTAAATAAAAAAACTAATCCTACTAACTTTGGACAAATTACAAGGAAACTAAACAAGGTTACATAGGAACAAAATGAACAAAATAAACTAAGGAAGTCATAGCATTCGGTTCAACTCCAATGCTGATCTCCAAGTTGAGCTGCTACTAGTCTTGATGCTGAGCTGCTACTGCTGGTCTTTTGTTGCAGTTCAGGCCAATGCTCAACAAGGAGTCATTTTTTTGTTGGCTAAACTATTCTGGGATTTCACTTTCGGGCATCATAATATCAAAGATGCCACTATCAAACCAATCTCTTGGATATCAAACCGCCTACAAAATAAAACACAAGTCGTTTGGTATTAGGGTATACAGGTAGTTATGATAGTTAGTAGTTAAGGATGGTAGTTATGGTTGTTAAGAAATGTATTATAAATAGTAGGGTTTACGTTACTGTAAAAATAAGAAGAAATAACAGTCCTTTCAGTAATATTGTACTGTTGTTTTGTTTCAAGTGTTTGCTTAATATGGTATCACAGCCATAATAATTTTTTTCTCTCTTTTCTTTGACGATGGATACAGATGATGTTTCCGATAATGATGGTAGTCATCCGTCTGTTCACACGACGATACCTGTTGCTGCTTCATCTCCTAATCCTGGTTATGCTTCTTCGCGTAAAATTCATCAGTTTCCTAAACATGATACGGTGAAACTCAATGCTCATAATTTTCTTTTATGGAAGCAGCAAATCTTGCTCATTCTTGAAGGTTATAACTTGTATGAGTTTGTTCTTGGAACGATTCAGGTTCCTTCACAAACTGTTCTTGATAGTAATGGTATTCCTGTTGCTAACCCTGAGTTTGTTTTTCATAAGCAACAAGATAAGTTATTGGCATTTTGGCTCTTATCTACCATTTCTGACAATATTCTGGTTCGGCTCACTAGTGCGGGTATAAGTTTTGAGATATGGAGTGCTGTCCTCAAGAGGTTTGCTTCTAAATCTTCTTTGACAGTTTCAACGTTACGGTATTCTTTATACTCTCAGAAAAAGGGACAGTTAACCATTCAAGAAATCTTGCGAAGGTTCAAAGTCAGTGTGATTCTCTTCTTGCTGCTGGTAATGCTATATCTGAGCAAGAACAGGTTACTGTCATTCTTGCTGGTTTACCAGTAGAATATGAATCCATATGTATTGTTGCATCAGAAATGAATTTTTCCATTGATCGTCTCACTGAAATGTTGACTGATTGTGAGTCTCGACAGCAAGATCTTGTTTCGAATATGTCTTTGCAGGCTAATGTTGCTCAACATACTGAATCTGGTGGTAATCGTGTTAAGCACTTTGAGAATAATTCTCGGTCATCTTCTAGAGTGGGTGGTTCTAGAGAGTTTCGAGGCAGAGGTCGAGGAAGAAAGTTCACACATGCTAAGCCTCAGTGTCAACTTTGTGGTCGGATTGGACATACTGTTCACAAGTGCTACTATCAGTTTGATGAGTCCTTTGAGGGCGTGTCTCAGCAGTCAATGCAAGCGCATTGTCATTAGTTCCAGGAGTCTTCTGATCTGCCCAGTACGAATTGTCATTGTTGTAATCATAAAGGTGCTACAGTTACTTCTAGTGGCCTGCAAGCTAATATGGTTTCCACGACTGGGAAGTTGGTTTCCAACAACAATGTCTGGTTTCCCGATTCAGGGGCTACAAATCATATAACTAATGATCTGGATGGTTTATGTGAAGTAGCTCCATTTACAGGTAAACAAAAGTTGTTTATGGGAAACGGTTTGTCTGTACCAGTGGCTAATACTGGTTCCTCATCTTTTATTCAGCCCAACAGAGTGTTTCACTTGAAGAATGTACTTCATGTCCCTCAAATATGCAAGAATCTAATGTCTGTTGCTCAATTTGCTACAGAAAACTCTGTATATTTTGAATTTCATCCTCTTCATTATTTTGTGAAGGACATCAAGACAGGGGCCATATTACTGGTGGGGCGTATACATAATGGGTTGTATCAGTTTAACCTTTCAGACACTCAGCATCCTAGCACATCAAAGAACACATCAAAGAATGTTGGTATTTTTGGTAACACAGCTGCAGCATATACAGCACAGTCAGGAGTCTCTTCTTCTGGTGATGAAGTATTTGAGCTATGGCATAGGCGCCTTGGACATCCTTGTCATAGGACAGTTACTAAAGTTCTTCAAAATTGTAATATTGATTCAAAGAAATGTAAACTGAGCTCAGTTTGCTCTGCTTGTCAACTTGGAAAGTTACATAAACTTCCTTTTTCTCTTTCAAATACTGTGTATTCAGCTCCTTTTCAACTTGTTGTTTCGGATCTCTGAGGACCTGCCCCTGTAATCTCTGATGGCAGTCTATATTACGTCTCATTTGTTGATGCTTACCCTCGGTATACCTGGTTGTATTTGGTCAGGAATATGTCTGAAGCTTTGGCGAAGTTTCTTCAGTTTCAAAAACTTGTTGAGGTGCAATTTGGTGGCAAGATACGAGCTCTTTAAACTGACTGGGGAGGAGAGTATCGTCCGTTTCAGAAAATACTGTGTCAGCTTGGGATTCAACACAGACTTTCTTGCCCGCATACTTCAGAATAGAATGGGTTGGTGGAGAGGAAGCATCGTCATGTTGTTGACATTGGCTTGACGTTACTTGCTCACGTGAATATGCCCATGTTTTTGTGGTCTCATGCATTTGTTAGTGCAGTATACCTTATAAATAGACTCCCAACGCCTGTTCTCAAGGGAAGGTTACCTCATGAAGTTCTACATCAAACTGTTCCCAATTATCAGCATCTAAAAGTGTTTGGATGTCGATGCTATCCTTATCTCAGGCCGTTTCATGCTCACAAACTGCAATTCCGTTCTCAGCCATGTGTATTTCTTGGCTACAGTATGGCTCATAAAGGCTATAAGTGCCTTGACAAAAATCAGAAAGTGTTTATATCCAGACATGTGGTTTTTGATGAAGGATGTTTTCCTTTTAAAACTGATTCTGATTTTGCAGGAGTTTCGTTGACTGTACATAACTCTAATATTTTTCAACATCAGCAATCGGTGGTTCCTGTTTTATCACCCTCCTCAGGACCAGCAAGACACTCACTTTCAGTTGAGGGTTTATCTGCTTAGAGAACTTACAGTATGTCAAGATGTGGTGGTTTACAAGTCAGCCCACGTGTGAGTTGTTCTCCCATACAAGAGGGTTCAAATAGTTCTTCTTTAGATGTTCCATGTCAATCCACAGCATCATCCAGTTCTTCATCTGACCATACTCGATGTTTGCCCAGTGAGCCTACTCGAGTACCTTTTGGAAATTCTCATCCTATGCAGACGCGATCTAAGAGCAGGATTTTTAGACCCAGAGTTTTTTCAGCGGAGTTTACAGAAATAGAACCTGCTACAATAGAACAGGCCTTTACTAGCAAAGAATGGACTCTTGCAGCTCAACAAGAGTATTATGCCTTGTTGAAAAATAACACATGAGATTTAGTTACGTTACCTGCCGACAGAAAGGCTGTGGGTTGCAAGTGGATTTTCAAACTTAAAAGAAAATCAGATGGGACCATCGCTCGTTACAAAGGTCGTCTAGTTGTCAAAGGCTACCTTCAAGAGGCAGGAATTGATTTTCAAGATACTTTCAGTCCGGTTGTCAAGCCAACTACTATTCGGGTTGTGTTGACATTGGCTGTTGCATGTGGATGGCAACCTCAACAAGTTGATATTAACAATGCCTTTCTCAATGGGGATTTGGCTGAAGAAATTTATATGACACAACCATCTGATTTTAAGCAGACCCGTAGTGATGGTGGAGTGTTAGTATGCAAGTTAAAGAAAGCTCTTTACGGTCTTAAGTAGGCTCCAAGAGCGTGGTTCTCTAAGCTACGTGAGTTTTTGCTTGACTCACAGTTTGTCCCTACTAAGTCTGATGCTTCTCTTTTTGTGAAGAAGGTGGAAGGAGTGCTGTTGTATGTGCTCGTGTATGTCGATGATATAATAATCACTGGGAATCATCAGCAAAGTATCGATAGCTTTGTGGCAACGCTAGATGCTCAGTTTGATTTAAAAGATTTGAGGTCTCTTGGCTATTTCCTAGGTGTTGAGGTGACCACTACTACTGATGGTTTATATTTAAGTCAGTCAAAGTATATTTTTGACTTACTAAAGAAAGCCAAGATGGATCAGGCAAACAGTTCTCCCACTCCAATGGTTTCTACTTCAAAGTTGTCTTAGTCCAGTGGCTGTGCTATTGAGAATGAAGCTGAATATCGAAGTATTGTAGGAGCACTTCAATATGTGGTTATAACCAGGCCAGATATTACGTTTGCCATGAACAAAGTGTGTCAATTCATACATCGCCCTCTTGATCAACATTTTCAAGCAGTCAAGCGTATTCTTCGGTATCTTCAGGGTACTATTGACTATGGTCTTCGATTCACAAAGGCTCATGCGTTGGATGTGGTTAGCTACTCAGATGCGAATTGGGGATCTGATGTCGATGACCGGAGGTCTACTACAGGCTTTTGTGTTTTTCTTAGTGGTAATCCGGTTGCATGGGGGTCAAAGAAACAGCCAACTGTCTCCAGGTCCACAGCAGAGGCAAAATATCAGGGGTTGGCTCACACGGTTACAGAATTGGTTTGGTTAGAGTCACTTTTGTCAGAATTAGATGTTGCACCCTTGAAGAAACCCACTGTATGGTGTGATAGCTCAGGGGCTGTTGCTGTGTCTGCAAATCCAGTTCTACATTCAAAATTTAAACATGTAGAATTGGATCTTTATTTTGTTCGAGAGAAAGTAGCAGAGGGAAAACTTGTTGTAGGGCACATTCCAGCACATGAACAAGTTGCTGATGTGTTTACTAAACCTTTGTCAGCTTCACTGTTTACTAAGTTCAGGTCTTGTCTTAAGGTAGTTCAAAAACGTTCTGCTTAAAAGGTGTTCTTACCAGAAGTTGAGGAAGTTGGTGGCATATTAGGGTATGCAGGTAGTTATGATAGTTAGTAGTTAAGGATGGTAGTTATGGTTGTTAAGAAATGTATTATAAATAGTAGGGTTTACGTTACTGTAAAAATAAGAAGAAATAACAGTCCTTTCAGTAATATTGTACTGTTGTTTTGTTTCAAGTGTTTGCTTAATATTTGGTAACTAAAACCATAAATTCTCAAGTAGGAGATTTTGTAAGGGAGAAAATAGAGATTAATTGACCTTAATTAATATGTTCTTTCAGTAGTGTTAATGCATCGAATTTATCAGCCAATTTGAAGCAGTTAATGACTCTAATGTCACCACAACCCACTAAATTGCATGCTTTTGATGGGCTTGCAACTACTTCAAGTGAATAACAACAATCTATCCACACCTTTTTTGTACTTATTGGTAGCCCAGGAAACAATTTAAACATCCTGCAGTCTGATAATATAAGGGTTTTGAACATGGAAAGTTGTGTAAGAGCCGAAGGAATGGTGATGAAATTGTTACCACTAAGATCAAGACGTATCAAAGAGGATAACCAGAAATATCTCTATGAATATCTGCTTCACCAAGAGTGCACATGTTGCAGTTGGACAATATAAGATATTTAAGCTTAGAGAGTCGAGTAAGAGACGCAGGCATGCTGATGAAATTGTTACCACTAAGATTAAGTTGTTCCAAACAGGATAGACCCGAAATATCACGTGGAATATCTCCTTCACAAAGATTGCAGTTCCAATGAACTCAAACTTGACAATGAAGGTAGCATCTGAGCCATGGGATTCCTCTTTCTGCCTTGGATTACCTTGAAAAGAGAAGGCAGATTTGGTCGTAACTTAAATGATGGTCCCTTGCGCCCATTGAAAGACAGAACTTTAAGGTTTTTAAATTGAAAAATGAAGGATGGTGGTTCTATTATGGCTGTTTCACTCAAGTCGAGCTCTTCCAAAAACATTGCATGCTGCAAATTATCGGATAATTTTTCAACTCTATAACAACCGAAAAGATCTAGAGTTTTTAGACATCCCATTTTCCCTTCAATCTCCGGAAACCTTACAAGGCTTGAGCAACCCGAAAGAATTAATGTTTTAAGAGATTCCATTCCAATTTTGGTTGGAAGAGTCCTAAGACTTTTGCAATCTCTTAAATTCAAAAGTTTAAGATTCTTAAGTACTCCGATTGATGGATGAACATCCACTAATTTGGTATAACCTTCCAAAATCAAAACTTCAAGATTTGATGCTATTGTGAAGTCTGGTGTCTTCATCAGGTTTTGAGACCCTTTAAGATACCATTTCCAACTTATACAAGGGCTGTTTAAGACAACAATAAATTAGAGAGAAAAGAGAAAACATAATCAAATTTTAATCAGTTATATTAAAATAAGCTAAAACACAAGGATCAAATGAGTTAATTCTTACTCTATTTTCCTTCCATAGTTGTTCAATGCAACTGTATGGTAAGAGAAGTGCGATAAGATTGTCCGGTTCAAATTTTGAAGGTAACAATCTTAAAGGACATCCTTTCCAATCTAAAAGCTTTAGTTCATTAGAAAGATATTTGAGATAATCACAATTTGAGAGGCAAAACACTTTGAGCAATCTCAATTTTTTCATTTTTCGAGAAGGTATCTACATCCAAATTGAGTATCTTGCTTGATTCCCTAATAAGCATGAGCAAAACAAAAATAAACTTCAAAATGTACAAAAACAATCAATATCTAAAAGCTATGTCGCATCGACATTGTTTACTTAAATACCCATGTCCAATACTTATATCTAATGCATATCCAAATACTCTTTGAAAAAAAAATTTTCTTTCTGAAAAAAAAATTAAACATACCCATATTAAAATATATATCTAGCAGTCACATCAAATGTCAAATTACCTAATCTTAAAAAAAAAGTTGAATTAATATTTTGATTTATATTTTATCCACAAACAATGCATAATTCTTTAATATAATAAAATATTTATTATATTTATGGTAGTATTTTTTAATATAAATATTTTTATTGTGTTAGAAGACTTTCATTTTAGTTTTTTTAGTGTATTCAATATATATATTTTAAAATTAATTTTAAATAAAATTAATCTAAAAAATTTAAATATGGATGCTCCAAATTGGGCTTGAATTTACTTCTCTTAAATCGGGTCGGGATTGGGTAAAAATTAAATCCATTTTTTGAGTCGAGCCAGAGATTGAAAAAGTGGTCTAAATTCCTTGCATAGGCTTGATCCAACCCATAAGCACCTCTAATTAAATATATACCATTAATATTTAAAAATACATATTTCTCGATTCTTTTGAAAGAGTAATATGTTGCTAGATAAATTTCATAATTAAACATTGAAATATTGAGTTTAAAAAAAATAAAATTATTATTTATAGTACACAAAGATACAAATTTATACATATTACCTTTTATTATTAATGATTATCTCTTCAATTATTTCTGTAGCCTAAAAAAATCAACAACAGAAAATAAGAAAACAAATAAATGGTGCATAATGTAACATAAAACTTTTGAGATTTTAATGCAATGAAATTAAATATTTATTTCTACAAACATCAAATATAATTTATCTTAAAATTACTAAATATCACTTTTTAAGGATTGTCATATCTACAAATTAGACTAAGCCTTGAATTTATATTATATATTGATTGGATATTCTATATATAAAAAGGAAAAGAAATAGTATGTAACTTTTGTTGAATGATGATAACTCTCTAGAATAACGTATTTTTATGTATTTATTCTGAGTATGATCCTGCTAATTTGAGCTATTTATGATCTTTTATCTCATAAGGACTAAATTTGAGGCAAAAGCAAAATTAAGAGCCAAAAGCATGAATTTAGAGATAAAATGGGCCAATGTGCGACACAAGGAAAAGTTGGTGCCAAAAGTGCAAGCATGGAGGACACAATGGTTGAAATGCAAAAAGAATAAATTTTATCCTATTAAACTCTATTTTAATTATATTAGATAATTAATATTGAGATAATTATTAAGGATTATTTTTAGGATTTTATTTTATTTATCTTTATTTATCTTCAATTAAATGTATTTATCTTTTATGAATTTAAGTAGTATTAGACTATCTCCCCTAGCACTATAAATAGGGGGTGAAGTGACTCAAAAGAGATCCATCTTTTTCTGTAAACACTCTCTTCCCAAAAGTCTAGACTTTTGTTCTTTTCATATTTCCTTTCAATAAAATCTCTATTTTTATTATATTTATTTTCTTTTCCGCCACAACCATGAGCCACTAAACCCATCTAGCTGAAGGTTGTCGATATTCCCCAAAAAGGGTTCTTAAGGCTTAGAGTCCGAACTTAGCCTCCTCACTGAGTATTCATCGTTTTTCTGCATTACGGGGCTGACGCTTCCGTCCATGTCCCTTAAGAAGTAAGCTTTTCAATGTATGCAAAGGCAGCCGCTTTGTATGTTTTGGGAAGGTTGCACAGTTGGTTCGTTAGCTTACTGCGTCAGAGGTTGGCGAGCCCAAGAGACAAAATGGCGTGGGATTCGCCATTGAGAAGTGTTGATCTAGCATAAGACGATCCCACAGAAGCGATTGTTGGGTAGGGTCAAGTTCCACTAAATAGTAAGTCTAAATCCTTAGAGTTGGTGGTCGTAGGCGTCCTCTTCTACTATAACTGGCTTATTTGGTTTGGGAAGGATTATCTAAAAGCCGAGGATTGAACCCAAGGCAGAACGAGACAACTGGAGGCTGGATATGTATCACTATGGAAAGCTTTGAGATTGAAAAGTTGAAGCGCATCTTTGGGATTCAGTGTTGTGGGCATATACACATCATTAACCTGGCAACATCGAAGCAAATGTTCGTCTCTTGTTGTTACAATGATTCTACTCCCTAATCCGAACCAATCACGCCTTCCAACCAAGCATTTTAGGTGTTGTATGTTATCAACATTATCAAGAACAACAAGAACCCTTTCGTGAGACAACCTATGGTTAATTATGGCATTCTCTTCGTGAACGTTGAAAAAGTTGAAGCATTCATCATGAAAGATTTGTGAAAGAAATTGATTTTGAAAAGAAACTAGTCCACATTTGTCTGAAACTTCTCGAATATCAGCATTAAAGCTTGTACCTTCAAAATGAGGTGACATTTGAGTGTAAGCAACTCTTGCGGGTGTCGTTTTACCGATTCCAACCAAGTCGTTATGAGTAACTGGATACGTTTGACATAGTTTTGCTGATATCTTCATAACAATGTCTCTAATAAATTCTGATTCGTGCCTGCGAAGAAAGAAATTTTAATTTTTTTGAATAAAATTTTGTTGATATCTTTCAAATGCACTTTGTATCTCATTGAATCATAATGGAAGCAAACAAGAACCAAGAATAAGAAAGCAAGATCTGTTGCGGAACCAGAATACAAAATTTGCTCTTTTATTGAAATATGACACTTTTCAATTAAACTAGAAAGTAGAGAAGAAAAGAAAGAAGTACCTGTTATTTAAATGCCATCCCTTGATGTTAGCCACTTGAGTCAAATCGTTTCGCCACCTTTGGATCTTGTCTCTATCTTCCTTGTATCTCTCTTCGTGTTTGGCAAAGGCCTCCTCAACTTTCTCTTTCTGTTTTCTTAAATCTGATGTATCCACATTGTAGAAAATTGGAAATACCTTATGTCCCATGTCGTTTTTTTGTTCAACAATCTCAGCAAGCTCTTCCAAGCACCAACCTGAAAAGGCATAGGTTTCTGAAAAAACGATTACCGAGCACCATGATTGCTGAATTGCATTGAAGAGTTCAGGTGCGATCTCTTCGCCAGCCTCCACACTCTTTACACAGTAGGTTGTTTAGTATATTAGGTGAGGAGAATACCAATGTAACCTTAAAATATGAACAAATCCAGACTGTCGCCTTTTATTCACCATCAAGCTAACTCTAAGAATGACAATTATGTAATATGTTCGTCAAACCCAGAATAATTCGTAGTCATTCAATCTACTTTTTATTACACCTTATATTACTTGGGAAAAATAAAGAAGTTAGTGGGAACGAGGCTGATAGGGGTTAATGTGGATCTGAGTGATCAAGTCAATAAGAACTTTGTATAGCATGGGGAATTACAAATGTATACTATAGATATTTGTAAACATTTCACCCTTTGTAATTTTCGTATTCTGCTTTTTGGATAATTTTTTATACTCAATATTTAATTTGAGTTCGATTAAACTTATTTGTGTTCGAGTTCGAGCTCAACTTGATAATTAAACTTAAAGTTAATAATATATATAAAAAAATAATGTAATTTAATAATATAAAAATATTTAAGATGTATGTTAAAATTGAAAAGTTCGATACGACTTGTGAATTATTTGAACGAAATATTATTAAGTTCGTATTCCGCTTGACTAATAACTCAAGTTTGTCTATTAATTACACTTCTGCTTTTGATTCTTTTCTTGGGACACTTGATCCCGTTGGTTTTAATCTTGAAGGAATGGTTTTAATCCTGCCACAATTAATGGTAACCTATTCAGGAACATGCATTTAAAACTAAATCATATTTCATATTTGATGAAAAAGGAACTAATATGAACTTGAGTGAGAAGCATTTCGATAGTGTGTGGAATAATTGTCTCCAAAATTGAAGCGATATTTTGTGGTGATATTCTATACTATGATCGAATTACTTTCTTCTCAGCTTATCATTAAAAAAGTTACGACTTTTTAAATAAATTTATGCATGCTATTCAAGTCCGATGTTATGATTTGATCTCTCTATTAATTACCTTTTTAAATTGTTTATGGTATTGGGGTGTTTGATAAATATAGATAATGCTGAGCTCTATGGCAAAGTTGGAGTACCTTTTGTTACGGGCACCACTGGTGGAGACAGGGATCGACTCTATAAGACTGTTGAAGAGTCAAAGGTTTATGCTGTGATCTCGCCACAAATGGGGAAACAGGTCATCTAACCTTTAGTCAGTTGAAATACTATTTTAACTGTTGGAATTATAGATTTCCTTTTTTGGTTGCTTAATACTGATGGTTTTTTTAGGTTGTTGCATTTCTTGCAGCGATGGAGATCATGGCTGAGCAGTTTGCTGGAGCCTTCTCTGGATATTCCCTACAGGTACTTCTTTAAATAAGGTTATTTGTTTTGAAAGTGCTTGAAAAAAAAATATTTCCAAATTAGGCTGATTAGGTATAACCAATAATGTTATAACTTGTAAACAATTGAGGCTGCAAAATACAACTGTTTGAAGCAATATCAAGAAGCCGGTTCGATACATTGTGAAGAAATAGCATGACTTGGAGCAGTTAGCTTTTGGATCTTACATTTGTGGATGGATTTATCCATTAGTGTTTACATACCATAGGGAATTTGTTTGTAACAAGTTTTCTTGGGCCTGTGTTTACAGTTGCTTATCTTGGTCTTCGGATATGATAGTCCTTTGGGATGCCTCCTTTTCTTAAATATTATTTATAATAAGTTTTCTTAGGCACCATCTTTAGTGTTTTGTCATATTGGTTGCATATTGCTAATCTTCATTAATCTTGATTAGGTGATGGAGTCCCATCAAGCAGGCAAATTGGACACTTCTGGTACTGCTAAGGCTATTATTTCTTGCTTTCAGAAATTGGGGGTGTCATTTGACATGGATCAGGTGTGTGGCTCTCATATATTCTTAATTGTAATTGAAAGAGAAATCAAGTTCTTTTTTCTTATTGGTTAGGGGCTGGGGACGGAGGTAGGAGAAGGTTGGGAGATTTTGACCCTTAGGAATGACATAAATTCCTTTATTATATGGTTCTTTCAAGGTTTTGGACTTCTAACTTGTCTCCTTTTCTTTTTTCAGATACAAATGCTCCGGGATCCCAAGCAGCAGATTGAGATGGTGGGAGTACCAGAAGAACATCTGTCTGGTCATGCCTTTCATTTGTATCATCTAACATCACCTTATCAAACGTATTGACTTAACTTCTTCACCTGTACCTTACATCTTGTTCAACATGTAACTATCAAATGACCTTTCGATGATCTCCGATTGAAAATTCTTCTGCAGAGTGTCGTTTGAGTTTCAGCATAATGTTTGTGGCAGATCGATATACGCGGAGGGAACTGTTGATGCTATACTTTTCCTTGCTAAGAAGGTGATGTTATTTATATTTCTCTTGCCAGTTTGAATCTATCCTAGTGTTTCACCGAATGTTTTTACTGTTACTGCCTTAGATTTCTGTGAACTTAAAGTTTGTGGCACTAGTGTCTCTATATTTAAATTTCAGAGAAATTGAGCATGCAGTTTGGTTAAGTTAACAATATCCGGTTGTATTTACTGCTTAAGGGTAGGGAGAGTAGCACTTAGGGATCATAATGTTGATTATAACAAGTGTCATGGCGAGACTAGGGTGTTGGTTTAGTTTTATGTTCATATCAGTGTGTTTGATTGTGGATATTGTTCAAGTGCAGGTTAAGTCGAAGGCAGACAAGCGTATATATAATATGATTGACGTATTGCGAGAAGGTAACATGCGATAAAAGATGTTTCTTATGCATTTTGTTGTTGGAGTGTATTATTTCTCAGCTCAAGATATCTAGAGGACTTAAAGGCAATTTTGATTTCAATGGTATGAGCCCATTGCTGTTCTTTGTTCGGTAAATATTATTGTAGCTTTCAGGTTCACTGATTCAGTCGAGTAGTCATATTATTCAATTAAATAATAAATATAGTAATTAGTTAATTAAAATATGGTTTTTTAATAAAATAAAATAAACTTGATTATTTTATTAATTTTAAAATTTATTCTTTTTAACGTGTTCGAATGACTAGTTTTCAATATCAATCTAATTAAATGAACAAGTTACAAGATTTCACGATAACTTTATGAACAAAATATATAAATAATATTGGAAAGGTGCGTAGACTGATTCTTTTGTTGAAATTAGGAATATTTTTAAACTAACTTATTCAAGAAAAATTTACCCCCTTGGAACAGCAATGTTAAGTGGGGGAAAGAACTGTCTGGCAAAACAGCATAGAACAAGCATACAGTCTGTATTTTTTTTAGTCATAATTATGTTTACGTGATTATGAGTAAAAAAGAATGGATATGTTGAAAATTTATGATTATCGTAGAATATACATACAGTATTGCAGCAATTGGTAATTTGTCAACACTATATATAGGTTGGGAACTTTAGCACTGATTTTTGGAAAACCAGGGGAAGTCATTACTCCGTTTTGGACTTTGAATGAATGGGATTAGCCACATTTTGCAGCTAGCATGGGGTCTTCTCTTTTAGCCTATTTTTTAATCCCAGCAGTTTTTCTTGTTGAAGTAACCTGTTTTTAGTTCAATTTTCCAACTTTCCAGAAAGAAGATGAAAGCCAGCTTATCTTGAGTAGGAATTCTTACATAGTTCTTGGAGCCATCCAAGTTACTCCAGATGTTAATGGAGGTTCCATGGAAAATTTTTCTGGACGAGCTCTTTATAAGAAACCATTTTGGCTTTGGAAAGGCAACCACACCACCATTGCTTCTTTCAATATGAGTTCGTCCTCAATATCCTCAACCAAACCTCTCGTGGTGGCGAAGGCGTTGCATTTTTAATAAACGACAACTCCAGCCTACCGGACAACGGCCAAGGATGGTTGCTGGGGATGGTAAATGCGAACACAAATGGTTCTTCTCAAGCCAGTGTGGCGGTGGAATTTGACACCAGGAAGAGTGATGAGCAAGACATGGAGGGCAACCATATTGGGTTAAATATAAACAGAATCCAGTCGACCAAGCAAGTTTCTTTAAGCAACTACGATGTTTACATTTCAGCCGGAGGTCAGGATTTAAGGGTGCATCTGTGTCATGACGGCTGAAACGTGTCAGTTTTCATTGGGGACAACCAGACACTTGTGCTTTTCTTAGCCTGTAGATCTCTCTACTTATCTTCCGCAGAAGATTTTCATGGGATTCCTTGGTTCAACAAGCAATGAAACTGAGCTCAACTGTGTGAAATCGTGGGCGTTTTCTGATACTGATATAGGAGGAAATGGCAATCAACTGTGGGTTTGGATCATGGTTCCAGTGGCAAGTGTGGGTATATTAGTTGGGGTTGCCGTTTGCTTGTGCTTGAGGAGGGTATACAAAGAGGAAAGATTTAGTGGATCAAGGTGCTCAACTTCAAGGGAACATAGAACATGAGGTTAAATGGTAGCAATTAAATTTATTAAGATAGGTTTTGTTATTTTTAAAATTTGATGTGGCAAATATATTATGGCATATGTAATGTTATGTCAGCTTACTATTTCTACATGTTACTATAAAAAATCAGTCAATAGATTTAACTATTAACGTTTGCATTAAGACTAAAATTCAAAAAATATAATGATTAAAAATGATCTAGAGAATATAGACTAAATCTAACTTTATGCATAATGCAAAATTAATAGCAAAATTACTAGCATTTGGTCTCCAAAAATGGTAGTGTTTCCTCCTTTTCTACCACATTCATTTTTGCAATTGTACCGGGATACTTCCATGGCCATGGAATAGTCTTTGTAATCTCGCCTAACAAAGGAATTCCTGGAGCTCATTCCGTCCAGCATCTTGGTCTTTTCAATGACACAAATAACAGTGACAGCTAAAAGAGTTAAGGATAACAATTCTACAAACGGTTCAAAGAAAATTGACGAGACAAAGCATGAAAATGATTATGATACCAAACTTAGTGAGCTAAAAGGTGCATTATCTTCTGAAGGGGGCAATACAGATAAGCTTGCAATTCGGTTTCAAGAAGGCAGAGCTGCTGAAGGTGATGGACCTGTAAATGGGTTACCAAAGGTTGACCGTGGGGAATCAGTTCAGAGTCGCACGGGAGCTAAAAGGAGGAAGTCTGGTTCTGTTAAGAGGTTTAAACAGGATCCAGCCTCTTCTGGACCAAATTTGACTCAAAATGCTACAAATGTCCATGTTGGCTATGCAATTACAGATGCAGAGATGGAAATCGTAAATCTTGGTTTAGCAGCAGACAGTTCGAGTCATAGGTCCCCTATTGATAATTCTTTAAGTGTACCTGTCATAACCAAGGTCCTCAAGCCTGTAGATTTTCGGCTTCCGTTTTAGCCAACACTCAAGATGTGTCAGTAACCTTCTTGGCAATCAGGTTTGTTACAAACTCTATTTCAATCACCTTTGAACCGAATCAATCTTGCAGCTATATTTTGAGCATTGCTATGATTTTTCATTCTCTTTTTCTATAAGAAGTAAATGGAATGCAATTAGCTTGCAAAAATGTACGATTGCTTGCCTTTGTACCTTAATTGGCTGACGTATCATGTCTTGAAATCATATCCATGCATTGTTTAGTACCTTTTAGTCTGAAACTTCTAGCCTTCAACATATACGCCCATTCAGATCCTAATCAATTTAATTAGTCTAAAAAATTTCTAAAGTTTTAGTTCAGCTGACTTCAAAATAATTTGCTTTGCTATTGGTGTGTGGTGTTATTGGATTGAAGTTTGGTTCTTGCTTGCGTAAGTTATCAACTTATCATGTTGCGATGTATTAACACTTAATGTACTTTCATCATTCATGTCGCTCTTTAGAGTTTCGGTTGTTGTTGGGGCATTTTATGTACTCTTTTCTGTTGTGACCATCATGTTTGCACATGTATTTGGATTTAGTTTCTTAGAAATCATCATGTTTTTCTTTAGTTCTCGATTTGGGAGAATGTCCTACACTTCATAAGCACTATGTGCTGATTATGTATGACCTGATTTAGACATTTCTTTTTGGCTTTCAGAATATTCTTTTTACCTTCAAATAACAGTTTGTTTTATTCCCGAGGATTTTATTTACGAGAAATTGATGATGCTACCACTTGTGGCCCCTAAGATAGCAAGTAATTTTAGGACATGAACTTCTAGAATGCTAAAATTTTTAGCTTGCTGATCTTAGATGTGATTCTGTTGTTGGAGTCTCTGAGAGTCCTCAAATGCTGCACTTTCTTGAAGTTCATGTTGTCGATGATAAGTTTTGTTTGTCGTATTTTGACAGGTCCGATGGAAAAGAGGTTATGGTGGACAACCAATATCTTAAAGCTAGCAATCCACTGCTGGTAATGGATCATTTTCTTGCCTGATCTTTTCCTTCATTAAATTGACTCAAAGAGCTGACAATTCTTGCACTTATTTTGTGTTTTTTTTTTCTTCCATTGCAGTTAATCAGCTTCTATGAGCAACATCTTAAGTATAGCCCTCCATCTTGATCACCTAGGCGTATTTAGTGTATTGATGAAGCTGAAGGCCGCCATATTCGTTTTGTTTGTGTATGCATTGTTGTAACTCTTTTACATTAGTTGCAGAAGATAGAGCAGGATAAGAAAGAGCTCTCATTTTTAAGTTCCAAGCACTTAAAATAGTTTGGTGATGGGATTAGGTTCTCATGCAAAGTTGTATTTGTTTCTTAGGATCTGTTGGTGTTGTAAACAACAAGCAAGCTAGCTTAGCTATGACTTGAACAGCAAGACTCGTGACTTGGAGAAGAAACAAAGCAGAAATTTGCTTAAGAACAGAACCGAATTGAAAGCAAAGAAAAATGAAGAGTATATGGATGAAAACTAATTGAATTTTTATTGCCAACACTGAACAAAGGCATTAAGCCATTACATATGTCAGACAAGCTGGTCAATACAAACAAGTTTTCACCTAAATAACTACCTAACACCACTAAGTTACATTGAAACTTGCTAAATTAACTTGTACATGTTGCTTTGCTGAATTTTCAGTCAATCAACACCTAATTACATCATGAAGGAGTTACCAACTAAGGGTGGGTTTGGATGGGTGATTGGGTGTGGTGCGGTGCGTTTAGCTTACTTTTTGTCTCACGCTACAGTATCACTACAGTATCTAATCTCACCGCCACCGCTGTTTTTACACTAACCGCAGGTAAACGCACCACCCATCCAAACTCACCCTAAGTTCAAATCTAACTTGATTACAAAATGATCATTAGAGTAACAAAATGAAAAATGAAACTCAATAGCAGCATCGTGCTTCAGCTCCTGCAAGCTTGGCTCTACTGCATGTGCTACTTCTTGCTGTATGAGCTGCATGGAGGCCAACTTCAACACTCCTCCTTGGACTCCATATTGCAAATTCCCATTTGCTTTCTTAATTTGTCGAACCTTGACACACTAAGGGGATTTGTCAAGATGTTTGCCAATTGTCCTTCAGAATTGTAATGAATCAACTCTACTTCTCGAGCTTGCTCCATCTCCCTAACAAAATGGAACTTAATCTTGAAGTGTTTTGTCCTCCTATGGAACACTGGATTCTTTGCAATTGCAACAGCAGATTGGTTGTCACAATAGATCTCTGTTGCTTCCTTTTGGTGCAGATTCAAGTCAGCTAAGATCTTCCTTAGCCATATGGCTTGATTCACAGCTCCTGCAACTACCACATATTCTGCTTTAGCTGTTGATTGAGCAACAACTGATTGTTTCTTCGAACTCCAACAGAAAATGGTTGATCCAAAAGTAAAAACATACCCTAAGGTACTCTTCATATCATCCATTGAGCCAGCCCAATCACTATCAGCATAGCCAATCAGTTTAAAGTTTTCAACCTTGTTATATAACATTCCATAATTCAGGCTACCTTTGATGTACCTGAGCACCTTTTTTGCAGCTTTAAAGTGTTTTTCATTGCAGCAATGCATAAATCTTGAAAATAAACTCATAGCAAGCATGATGTCTGGTCTGGTGGCAGTTAAATAATGCAAGCAACCAACTAGGCTTCTATAAACAGATTCACTAACCTGCTCAAAAACACCTTGGCTCGATAGCTTTTCTCCAATGGCAATTGGTGTGTTTGTTGTTTAACATAGAAAACTTGGTTAGAATCTTCATTGCAAATGTTTTCTGACTAAAAAAGATTCCATTTTGAGGTTGGGACACTTCCATATCAAGGAAGTAGGACATTTGTCCCAAATCAAACATCTCAAAAATTTGTTGCATTTTGGCTTTGAAATCAACCAACATTTCTTGGTCTCCTCCTGTCACTAACAGGTCATCAACATATAAGGATACAATGAGTTGAGTTTCCATTCCTTCCTTCTTGACATGTAATATTGGCTCACTAATGCTCATTTTAAATCCCAAACTGACCAAGTAGCTATCGATCCTACTATGCCATGCCCTAGGTGCCCGTTTCAAGCCATACAAGGCTTTCTTCAGTTTGTAAACCATGTCTTCTTTGCCAGCCACTTTGAAACCTTGAGGTTGTTTAACATAGATCTCCTCTTCAAGAAATCCATTTAAGAAGGCTGACTTCACATTGAGTTAATGAATTTTCCACTGCATTTGTGCTGCTAAGGTAATTAGCAACCTGGTGTTGTCTAGCCTGGCCACTGGTGCAAAGGTTTCCAGGTAATCCAAACCATACTTCTGGCTAAACCCCTTGACAACTAGCCTTGCTTTCAGCTTATTCAAGCTCCCATCAGCATTGTGCTTGGCTCGAAACACCCATTTTACCCCAATAACCTTCCTGTTACCTGGTCTCTCAACTAGTTCCCATGTCTAGTTCTTCTCAATCATATTGATTTCATCAGTCATGGTCTATTTCCAGCCTTGCTGAGCTTCAGCCTCTTCAAAGCAGCTTGGTTCAACCTCATCTACTTGAGCTCTTTCATAAATTTCAGCCAATGGTCTTGTGCCCCTGACTGGTTCATCATCTATGTCCATTTTAGAATCATTCTAATCTGGCTCAGTCTGATCTGCCATCAGGTCTTCAGGAACTGTCTCCAGTTCATTTTTCTCCTAATTTCAACATACTTTCTCATCAAACACCACATCTCTGCTCACAAGCACCTTGTTTGTTGAAGGATCCAAATTTCTATAGCCTTTCTTGACTGTGCTGTAGCCTACCAGAATGCCAGGTTGAGCCTTCTTGGCCAACTTGTCCCTCTTCACTGCTGGAACATGAGCATAGCATATGTTGCCAAAGACCCTCAGGTGGGCTAGTGAAGGCTTGAACCCAAACCAGGCCTTAATTGGAGTCTTCTTAGCTAAAGCCTTCGTTGAGAGCCTATTTTGAATGTACACAACAGTGTTAACTGCTTCAGCCCACAAGGTTTTGGGCAAATTCTTCTCAAACAAAAGGCACTTGGCCATATCCATTAAGCTCCTATTCTTTCTTTCACTTACACCATTCTGTTGAGGTGTGTAAGTGTTAGTAAGCTGATGTTTAATGCCTGCTTCAGCACAAAAGGCTTGAAACTAAGCCAAGGTATACTCAGTTCTATTATCAGACCTTAGAGTCTTGAGCTTGCAGCTTGCTTTAGTCTCTACAGTAGCCTCAAACTTGCAAAACATTGAGGGCACTTTTGATTTCTGCTTCAAAAAATAAATCCAGCAAAATCTTGAGTAATCATCAATAAACAAAATGAAGTAACTGCTTCTATTCAGTGACTCAGTCTTCATGGGGCCATACACATCAGTGTGCACAAGCTGTAGCCTTTCTGAGGCTCTCTAGGCCTGACTTGAAGGAAATAGAAGCCTGGCCTGCTTTCCTAGCTAGCATACTTCACAAACTTCTTGCTTTTCAACTAAACTGATGAAGTTTTCAACTAAATCTTCTTTGGTTAGCTGGTTCATTGATCTGTAGTTGGCATGACCAAGCCTTTGGTGCCAAAGCTTGGATTCATCTAATGAAGCTGTGTAGGTTGAGTCTGGGTCATTTTTCCAATCAACAATAAAACTTTTGTCAGCCATAGTGACTGACATGAGCCTGGATCCACTTGGATCATTGATTTGGCACTCCTTGCCCTTGAACACAACAGAATAACCTTTGTTTAGCAGTTGAGCTATGCTAAGAAGATTTCTGTCAATCTCAGGCACTAGCAACACATTTAAAATTAGCTTGTTACCTGTAGGAATGCATATCAACACATCTCCTTTACCTTCTGCCTTAATAAAATGGCCATTACCAACCTTTACCTTGGTTTTGCAGCTTATGACTAATGACTTGAAAATGGCAGCATCTGGTGTCATATGGTTGGTACAACCATTATCTAAGAGCCATCCATTTGTGACCTTCTCTTGAGCAACTGAGCATGACATAGCAAAAACTTTCTCCTTATGGTCACTGTATTCTTTTGCTACTCGAACCTCAACCTTTGGCTGCTGGGGTTGGTTCTTTCTTGGTCTTTCCTTGTTTTTGCAAACCCTTTTAACATGCCCCATCTTTTTGCAGTATTGGCACTACACATCTGGCCTGAACCAGCAACTTGTCTCAGGATGACCAGACCTTTTGCAATGCCTGTAAGGTTGGTCCCTTCTTCTTGTATTTTCTGACTTAGACTTGTCCCTTCAAGTCTTTTTGCCTTTATAGGCAGAGGTGCTCAAGACTGGTTTAGTTTTAGCTTGGAAGGCACCTTCTTGGTGCTCCTCTAGTCTGCTGGCCCTTCTTTGCTCTTATGCATACAGAGCATTAATTAGCTCAGTTAAGGAGATGGTTGTCAGATCCCTTGAGTCTTCGAGGGAAGAAATTTTAGCCTCATACCTCTCAGGTAAGGTAGAGATCACCTTCTCCACTATCCTTACTGCACTAAACTGCTCTCCTAGCAACCTTATGCTGTTTACTACAACCATGATACTATCTGAATACTGATTAACTGTTTCTTCCTCCTCATCTTTAAATTCTTAAAATCTCTTCTCAGGATCAATAATTGTTGTTTCTTTGTTTTCTCTATCCCTTGGAACTCCTTTTTTAATCTGTCCCAAGCCTTCTTTAGTCTCTCACAGGCCATAATCCTGGTGAAGATAACATCTGATACACAATTTTGAATGCAAGACATGGCTTTATGCTTCTTTGTCCTTTCATCATCATGTTGCCTGATCTGAGCCACTGTTGGATTGGCTCTAAATAGAGCTGGTTCAACATCCGAGTTGACCACCTCCTATAGATCGAATGCTTGCACGTAGGTCTTCATTTTGACCACCCATATGTGAAAGCCCTCTCCATTGAAGACTGGTGGTGCAGCTGGTGAGAAGCCTGATGAAGCCATCAATTTAAGGTTAAAGTGTGACAGGTCCACTGAGACAACAACTCTAGATACCAAATGTTGGTGTTATAAACAATAAGCAAGCTAGCTTAGTTATGACTTAAACAGCAAGACTCGTGACTTGGAGAAGAAACAAAGAAGAAATTTGCTTAAGAACAGAACCGAATTGAAAGCAAAGAAAAATGAAGAGTATATGGATGAAAACTAATTGAATTTTTATTGACAACACTGAACAAAGGCATTAAGCCATTACATATATCAGACAAGCTGATCAATACAAACAAGTTTTCACCTAAACAACTACCTCACACCACTAAGTTACATTGAAACTTGCTAAATTAACTTGTACATGTTGCTTTGCTGAATTTTCAGTCAATCAACACCTAATTACATCATGAAGGAGATACCAACTAAGTTCAAATCTAACTTGATTACAAAATGATCATTAGAGTAACAAAATGAAAAATGAAACTCAACAGCAACATTGTGCTTCAGCTCCTGCAAGCTTGGCTCGACTGCATGTGCTGCTCCTTGCTGCATGAGCTGCATGGAGGCCAACTTCAACAGGATTGCATCTGTATTTCATTTTCCCAACATTTTCTTCCACTAAGCTCAGTAATGCCGTTGATTCAATGTTTGCAGATTATAATGGCAAAACTAACTAGAGGTCTAGTGAGGAGAGATAAATGAATCTATTGAATTTTTCAAAAGAAAAAAAATATGAATAAGTGTCTCACGCACAAAAATTTTTCTAATTGAATATTAGTGCATACTTTATATATATATATATATATATATATATTCATATTTGAATAACTATTAAAAATAAATGTCTAAACATAAATATTTTATAAAAAAATATCAACTGAGGAGTTGGAATAATATTATTTCTTCTTCAAGCCATGAAATTTAAATGATACTTTATTAGAAGGGATTAAATCTATTTAAGTACCTTTAAGGATTTATATTTAATCTTTCAAATATATAAAAACAGTTTTGACTGATTAAATTGAACACATAAGTTGGTCTCCAATAAAAATAAAATGATTTTTAACTCAGTTGAAATTATGATCGATCCTTATTAGAGGATTGTCATTTTATCATTACTTGCTTCGTCTCCATTTTTGTCTCACAATTTTGTTTTAATTTGCTTCATCTTCAACCTACAAATAAAATATAGATGTAAGTGAATATATATATATATATATAGTGGAAATAAAATTTTAATAAAAAAAAGGTGAAACCAATCAAAATATACACATTTTGATTATGTAAAAAGGAATGAATTAAGGGTCCGTTTGTTTGACTGAAAATGGTTTCCAAAAAATGATTTCTGGAAAATGGCTTACTTTTCTGGAAAAGCTAACATATTCTGGTGTTTGGATGAATCTGTGTAAAATATTTTCTGTTGTTTGGCAGATTTTCTGAAAATATTTTATAAAAACCATTTTAAATGAACCAAACATACATTTAAGAATTTATTGTCTTTTCATTGTTTAATTAAATTTATTTTATATCTATTAAATTTATATTTTACGCAATGATTTATTTATAAGTAAATACATCAAATTAAACATTAAGAACCAGTGCCAAATAAAAGGATTCAAAGAGAAAAAAATCAATTACAAAAAGAAATTCCCTAGTCCAAGAAAATAGATTACACAAAGAATATGTATACACAAGAATACATAGTTTAGACACATCGTCTATGCACAAAAGTCCATAATTCCATTGCCATACCAGTCATTTACATCCAACTACTATGTTAACATGATTATGGCTTACAACAAGAGAGGTAAACATAGAGACGAAGTATACAACCATTCTTATCGTCAATGGGCGCATTTGGACGGAAGACAGAGAGAGCACGAGCAAACTCTTCGAAACCTAGAATTCCATTATGCTTTGTATCAAACAAGTCAAATATTTGCAGTGAAATCAGAAATATATTGACAGCAACTCAAGCAATATTATGATAACAAGAATTATTGTTTCAAGGATAGAGACATTATTAATTAATATTGGATAAACTCTCTTTTTTGTTTGTTTTGAATAACCAATTGGAACTCCTCCTGTCAAATAGTAATATAAATAAAACTTAAATACTACAAAGATGAATGGGAAAGAACCAACTCAAGACGAGGAGTGATCATCAAGCCAAAAAACTTGACAAACATAACAAAAGATATCAATTATAGAACAAAATGGGAACTATGAAAAAACAAAGACCTTGTTGATCAGCCCATCATCTATAACAACATTGCTTATCTTCTTGAAAGGCTCGTAAAGTGCTTCTATTTCACTTACACTAATTGCATGAAGATGAGCAAAAAACAAATTTCAGTAGAATGACTCAAGAACTAAAATAACACAGGCAAAGACTGAACAAAAGTTAAATCAAGCAAAAGCATTGAATTTATCACATTAGCAATATAGGATAATATTTAAAAAGAAAAGAAAAAATGATAACATACAAACGGTCTCTCTTGCAAGAAGTTCAGGATCGACAAGACCTCTTGATTTCTTGTACAAATCATTATCACATCATTACAACACTGAAGCAAATAAATGCTTCAATCCTTCTACGCACTGCAACATCATATTCTCTTCACATCAATACACTCCATACCTAGGCAATAGCAAAAGAGACCAAAAATCCCATTCATGTCATTCTTTCCATACGCTCGATCATTCTAAAAGAAAACAATAGGATTAACCTTTTAACCATTTCTTGATTCTGTTGACTGAAGACCAAATATTGGAGTTGGAATCTGATAAAGCCGAAGACCTCAAACTCAAAGAGAAATCAGTATCTGTCTTATAAAATAAAACCATGATCTTAACCTTTTAACCTACTTGAATTTTCTTTTGTCCTAACAGATTAAAAGCATTCCATAAGTGTTTCCCCTTCCTTATTTTTTGTGCATGGAGGAGCACATAAAGAATTAACTCCTCCATGTCTATTTCTCATACATGGGAATCAACAAAATACAATCAGACAACGCATACAACATTATTTATCATGAATCAAGAAATGCAAAGGAGAGGATAAAAATAAGTAATCCTACCAAACAAAGAATTAGCCATGTCATCCATTTTACAAAATTAAGGGTGACCACAAATCACCCATCTCTGCTAACATCCATTCCAGCATTGTAGTATAAAACAGACAATCATAAAAAGAAGTGGTTCAAAATCAAACACCCATAAAATCAAACACATCAAAAGACCCAATTCAAATACAAAATTATTAACTCCATCACAAATTGAACCTGATCAAGATCCCATCTAATCAATTCTGAATTGAATTTTGAACTTGAATCGACTGATTTTGCTTGAAGTGGAAAATTGCTGAAGGAAAATAGATTAAAAAATTGAAGAGAAAAAATCACCAAATTGTTGAGAGTTTCATTTCTGAAAAGACTAGAAATAGCAAGGGCTTTTTTTCTTTTTGTCAACGAAACTACTGTTGGTTGTTTTTGATATAGAGATGAATGCTGGGTCGAGGACGCAATGAAGGGAAGGGGAAGGAGAAGGAGAGAGCCTTTAGAAAGTTTTGATGTTGGGATGTGAAGAGGAAAAACTTCGGAAAATGTCTTACCGAAATAAAAAAGGGTAAGACATTTTCCCCGAAAAAGACCTCCTTTTCCCTTGTTTTGTAAAATGTTTTACATTGAAAAACCATTTTCAGCCAAACAAACATTGGAAAAAGGCTGAAAAGCTTTTTCGAAAAATATTTTATCCCCAAACAACCGGACCTAAGTGACTAAAATTTTAAATGGTATAAAAAACAATGTTATCAACATTTGAAATATGTATATGTTGAATATGAATATGAATAAAATTTTTTAAAATGTTTTGGCATATTGTAATGGAAGGATCATATCTCATATGCAAAACAAGTCTAGAATAATTGTTTAAATGAAATATAAGATGTGTAAAAGAAAATTAATAGGACGAAGTTGGTTAAGTAGTTTACCACAGTTAATGCTTCTTTCTTGATTGGCCCATTACAAAATTGAAAAAATTTTGCATCCGTTTTGGTTGCGGCTCTTCTTCCTCCGTTTCCTCATAGATATTACGTTTTCGTTTCATGTTAGAAGTGCTACCTACTGATCCATGGTTGTGAGCAGAGTGTTGGTGGATGTGTTCAAAATTTGGAGAAGATTGAGTGGTATGGCACTGCAACTCTTTTATCTCTTCCAAATCTTTCTCATACACTATTCTAACACCACACTTCTTCACCTTAACACAACGGCAATTTGGTCCAAATTCGGCATTGAAAGACAACTTAAGCTCATCGCCTATTTGATCTAAGCAATCTGTTGTCCATAAATTATTGGTTTCACAGTCACCATATTTATCTGCCAAGGAAAGATATAATTCATCACGCGGAAAATAACGAAGAAAAAGGTGATCTTTCATTATGGGCTTGTCAAGGTATCGACCTACCCACCGGTTTCTCCGATCAATTGGTCGATAATTTCTACCTCGAAAAATAGATGCATTACATCCGATAGCCTCGATATGCCTTGAAGCATCATTATTGACAAAAATGCAGCAACAAGCAACTCCAATCCATTGACTATCTTTCGGAATGGGTATCTTAATTGATTTGTCACTTTTTTGTTGGCTAAACCATTCTGGGATTTCACTTCCGGGCATCATAATATCAAAGATGCAACTATCAAACCAATCTCTTGGATATCGAACCCCCTGCAAAATAAAACACAAGTCGTTTGGTAACTAAAACCATAAATTCTCAAGTATGAGATTTTCTAAGGTAGAAAAAATAGATTAATCGACCTTAATATGTTCTTTCAGCAGTGTTAATGCATTGATTTTCTCAGCCAATTTGAAGCAGTTAATGGCACGAATGTCACCACAACCCACTAAATTGCATACTTTTGATGGACTTGCAACTACTTCAAGTGAAGAACAACCATCTATAGTCACAACTGCTATACTTGTTGGTAGCTCAGGCAATGATTTAAGCATCTTGCAACCTGACATTGTAAGCAATCTGAGCCTGGAAAGCTGAGTAAGAGCCAAAGGAATGGTGATGAAATTATTACCACTAAGATCAAGACTTATTAAAGAGGATAGACCAGAAATATCACTATGAATATCTGCTTCACCAAGAGTGCACACGTTGCAATTTGACAAGTCAAGAACATGAAGCTTTGAGAGTCGAGTAAGAGATGCAGGTATGCTGATGAAATTGTTACCACTAAGATTAAGATAAGTCAAAGAGGATAGACCAGAAATATCACTATGAGTATCTGCTTCACCAAAAGAACACATGTTGCAATTTGACAATATAAGATTTGCAAGCTTCGAGAGTCGAGTAAGAGATGCAGGTATGCTGATGAAATTGTTACCACTAAGATCAAGTTTTTCCAAACAGGATAGACCAGAAATATCACGTGGAATATCTCCTTCGCAAAGATTGCAGTCCCTTAGTTTTAGCTCTCTTAAAGAACTCAAACCTGACAACAAAGGCAACATCCGAGCCATGGGATTCGTCCTTTCTCCTTGGATTACCATGAGAAGAGGAGGCAAATTTGGTAGTAACTTATATGATGGTCCCTTGCGCCCATTGAAAGACAGAACTTTAAGATTTTTAAAATGAAAAATGAAGGATGGTGGTTCTGTTATGGCTGTTTCACTCAAGTCGAGCTCTTCCAAAAACTTTGCTTGCTGCAAATTCTCTGATAAATTTTCCACTCTATAACAACCGAAAAGATCCAGAGTTTTTAGACATTCCATTTTCCCATCAATCTCCGGAAACCTTACAAGACTTGAGCAACCCGAAAGAATTAATGTTTCAAGAGATTCCATTCCAATTTTGGTTGGAAGAGTCTTAAGACTTTTGCAATCTCTTAAATTCAAAAGTTTAAGGCTCTTAAGCACCCCGATTGATGGATGAACATCCACTAATTTGGTACAACCTTCCAAAATCAAAACTTCAAGATTTGATGCTGTTGTGAAGTCTGGTGTCTTGATCAGGTTTTGAGATCCTCTGAGGTTCATTATTTTCAAGTTAAACAAGGGCTGTTGAAGACCATAATAAATTAGAAACAAATGAGAAAACATAATAATGCTCATTTTTGTTTTTTTGTTTTACCTTAATCAAAGTTTAATAATTTATACTAAAATAAGCTAAAACACAAGGATAAGATGAGTTAATTCTTACTCTATTTCCCTTCCATAGTTGTTGAATGTGACTACATGGTAAAAGAAGTGCGACAAGGTTGTCCGGTTGAAAGCTTGAAGGCAAGTATCTTAAAGGGTATCCTATCCAATCTAAAAGTCGTAGTTCTTTAGAAAGATATTTGAGATCATTACAATTTGAAAGGCAAAGCACTTTGAGCAATCTCAGTTTTTTCATCTTCAAGAAGGTATCCACACTCAAATTGAGCATCTTGTTCGATTTCCTAATATCCATGAACAAAACAAAAATGAGCTTCAAAATATACAAAAACATTCAATATCTAAAAGAAATGTTGCATTGATGTTGTTTTTTAAGTACTCGTATCCAATACTTATATCTAATGCACATTCATATATCACTACAGCAGAACAGGTTTATAGCGGCGTTTTTTTAGGTCTTTAGCGGTGCTTTTTAACGCCACTAAGCGCCACAAAAAATGCCGCTAATGAGAACGTCGCTAACTTTTGCGGCGCTTACATAAAGAAACGCCGCTAAAGATCATGTTCTTTAGCGGTACTTTAAAAAAAATGCCGCTAAAGAACATGTTCTTTAGCGGCGCTTAGAAAAAAACGCCGCTAAAGATAATGTTCTTTAGCGGCGTATAGAAAAAAACGCCGCTAAAGATCATGTTCTTTAGCGGCGCTTATAAAAAAACGCCGCTAAATATCATGTTCTTTAGCGGCGCTTTGGAAGAAAATGCCTCTAAAAGTAATGCTCTATAGCGGCGCTTCCTAAAAACGCCGCTAAAAGTAGTGTTCTTTAGCGGCGCTTATTTCACAAACGCCACTGTTTTGATATGACTTTTAGCGGCGCTTTTTTAAAAAACGCCACTAATTTTGAGATTTTTTTAAAATTAAATTTTTTATTTTTTTCAACCCTCCTGCAACAGCAAATCAAAAGCAACCAAATCTAAACTAACCAAAAACAATAAATTTATATAATATTTCAAATTAAATGAATAAAATAATATTAATTGATAAATAAAACTGAATTCATACTTTTCTTTACAAAAGCGTTAAAAGTATTTATGCAACATACACTATGACGGCGGAAGTTGAGACTGCTGAAACATCTTCATCATAATCTGAAGCTACTGTTGAAGTTCGTCGTACTTTTTGCTCTGTTCTGCTTCTCTCGATGCCGCATCTTTTTGAAGTCGTAACTGTAGTTCTTCACATTTCTTTTGAACCTCTGCTTCTATTGCTGCTTCTCTCGCTGCTTCTCTCGCTGCGACCTCTGCTTCTCTCGCTGTAGCCTTTGCTTCCCTCGCTGCCGCCTCTGCTTTAAGTTGCTGCTGAAGTTCTTCATATTTCCTTTGAACCTCAAATGTGGTCGCTTGCATCTGAGCCATCTGGTCTTTTAATCTTTGAACTTCAACTTGAGATTGACTCCCCGAAGCCATGTATTGGTGCGAGCTGGATCCAAAATATTGGGTTGGGCTGATAAAAGATCCTTGAAATCGAACCCGACCATACTTTTCTGGACCCAAAACTTCAGTAATAATCCGGTTATCAATGTCTTCAAGATGAACCGAACTATCACTAGAAGCAATCGCTTCGTACTCCGTCTTTTTTTCCTTTAGTTTTTCCTAATAAATAAATCACATAGTTAGGAACGCAATATATAGTAAAAAAAAAACAAATGCAATATAACAATAGTCGCATTACATGCAATGAATTAAACCATTAGAAAATAAACGGTATAAATAACTAAAACAAGTGAACTCGTATTAAGCAAACGTACCATAATTTCACCAGCTTCAGGAGTCATAGCAGATCCATCTTTCTTCTTATGTGTAATTTCAAAAAGTTGTAGGCGTCCAACTTTTTGACCGGACGACCGTTCCTATAATATAGTAGTAAAAATATTATTTAATAGAAAGTTATACATATTTGAGAATATTAAAAAATTAAAAATACCTCCGCCTCAGCTACACATGCAAAACTTCTCGACCCGGCTGTGTGAGTGAATTTTTGTTGCTGCCGGCTGCTTTTTCCAACTCGTTCACGATCCTACGTTATACAATTTTTAGTACGTAAGTAGTAAATACTATAAACCAAAATAATTTCAATAGTTTGGAAGTATGTCGTACCTCGCCTTTCTGAGAATGCCAAAATCTAACCGCATCTTCCCATTGGTACCTCAACATACCCGGCGGGACATTTTGCAATTGCTCATCGAGGGTGATTTTCGTCTTATAATAATTTTTCTTCAAAGTACTTTTATTGTCTCTCCATCTTTTTCCCAATGCCTTCTTTACATAAGCATCGGAGACCTCTAAAGCAAACCTCGCCTACAAAAAACACAAGTTATGTAAGTAAATATAAATGAAACTATTTCCCAAGCATTACAGATGACATTAGCATTTTGTTACCTTAATATTATCGAGGGCTTGGTTTTTGTTGCTATCGGGCATTTGACGCCATGACTCGTAGTTGATAGGCAACATATTCGGATTTCGTGCTAAAATGCCCATGTATCCTGCTAAAAGTCGAGCTTCTGATCCAACAGGCTGACCAAAACTGTTTCTGCATACCTTGACACGCTCGACTGGATCTAACTCGTATAACTCTCTAAGTATCGTACGTCCTCGACCTCTACGCGTCCCACCATTTTCAGCTACAAATGGTATATTATAATATAAGAATTTGAAAAATAAATCAATTATAAGTCAACACGCATGGAATTAATGTAAGTTACTTTGAACTTCCGTAGGATCCTCGTGTATAATCGGAACATTCGAAGATCCAATTGCTGTATGTTGTTCAGTACTATTTGTTTCTGTCGAGTTTGGATCATTTTGAACAATGCTTTCCCTTATAATTTTCCTTCTAGGCATTTTATCTGCAATACACATAAAATGTAATTAAACTTAATAATTAATTACAACAATAACAGCACATATAAAAAAACAAGTTATATAATAAGACCAAGATTTAATACTAATGTAAGTTACATATAATTAAACAATCGTAAAATCTTACTACATCATTATTCATAAATATCTTCATCCGTATCCTGACGAACCCATTGAAATTGTCCACTAGTACTAGGGATATTATCGTTTAAGTTTTGTTCTGGAAATGGCAAAGTTTCTGATCTGTCGTCGATGTTATCTCTACTTCCACTGCCCATGTCAAACAAGTCTCTGGGGATGTTACGGTGTACAACGTACCAACCCTCATCAGTTGGATCTTTTGAGTAAAAAACTTGTTTGACTTGACTTGAGAATACATACGGCTCATCTATCAGTTGTTGTCCTGTGTGAATCAATCGGTCAAAGTTCACCATTGTAAAACCAAATTGATCTTGCTTGATTCCACGAGCTGTATTCACATCGGCCCAATCAGCTCGAAATAAGACAACTTTGCATTTGCCGTAGTAATCCAACTCAATTATGTCAGTAAGCTGTCCGAAATATTCCACATTTCCCTCGACAGGATTATTGTCCCTAGCGCTAGCATAACTTGTAATTGCAGAATTAACAACTATTCCACAATTTTGTGTTCTCCTCAACCTCTCGCGATATTTT
Organism: Gossypium turneri; assembly: GCA_008044935.1. Classification (NCBI taxonomy): domain Eukaryota; kingdom Viridiplantae; phylum Streptophyta; class Magnoliopsida; order Malvales; family Malvaceae; genus Gossypium; species Gossypium turneri. The sequence continues at coordinate 64,490,080 of CP032581.1, forward strand.
GTATGAAATCTGAATCCGTTGATGAGAAACGCACTATATCTTTTAACCACTCGATTTGGACCTTGGGAGAGCCATTTAACTTCGTCGTTTACGCTCTTCCCATTCCAAACCTATTGAATGGAAAGTAAACTAAGTAATTAAAAATGTTATGAGAAAGCATTATAATTTGTAAGCGAAAGCTCCAACCACATACCGTTTGGCTTAACCATTCATAAAAAGATTCTGTAAACAACTTATTGATATCTCGATGTTGTGTTCTTCGGGAGCGCGCACGAGATCTCAATATTTGTTTGTACTCACTGTGTTAAAAAATTGTGATCTTTGTTAGAAGATAAACAATTTTTAGTTTGATAAATATTTATCAAATTTGTAGAACTTACTTTCGTAAAGGTTCCAATGATTCGTGGTGAAACAGAACATATCGATGTGCTTGTACCCACGATAAATTATCTAATTCCGCAATTTCAACTTTGCCGATTGGTTGTCCAAAACTTTGGAACAAATAAGTATCGGCTAAGTCATAGTCCGTGAGTCCAGCATTCCTATTTGGTCTGTTCAACCTTGTTTCGACATCTTCCAAATATCTCGAGCAGAAGGTCATACATTCCTCTGCCAAGTAGCCTTCAGCAATCGATCCTTCTGGATATCGTTTGTTGCGGCAGTAAGACTTTAATTTGGATAGGAACCTAAACAAAATATACAACATTATCAAAAGTTGTAACTAAAGGCATTGAGGTGAATGAAGGAAAATTTTAAAAATAATTCTTTAAGACCTTTCTATGGGATACATCCATCGATAGGAAACGGGTCCGCCAAGAATTGCTTCGTTCGGGAGATGAATTATCAAGTGAACCATAATGGTGAAGAAGGAAGGTGGGAAGATTTTCTCCATGTTGCATAAAGTCAAAGCGGCTCGATCCTGTACCTTCTGAAGTTCTTGAACATCCAAAACTTTGCCACAAATAGCTTTCATTATGTTGGATAGTTCAATGATACAAGACGTCACCTTCTTGGACATACAACATCGTAGAGCAACTGGCATTAAATCTTGCATCAAGATGTGATAGTCATGTGATTTTAGCGAATATAATCTTCGATCTTTAACACTAACACATCGAGATATATTTGATGCATACGCATCCGGAACCTTTATATCCTTCAACACCATGCAAAACAGTTCTTTCTCCGTCTTGGACATTGAGAAAATAGAAGGCGGCAACCGATATTTCCCATTCGGAAGTGGATTGGGATGAAGATCAGGCCGAATTCCCATTTGGACTAAATCAAGTCGACTCTGAAGATTGTCTTTTGATTTTCCGTCGACGTTCAAAATTGTACTCACAATGTTCTCGCAGACATTTTTCTCAATGTGCATAACATCAAGATTGTGTCGTAAAAGGTGATGCTCCCAATAAGGTAACTCAAAAAAAATACTTCTTTTTTTCCACAAGTTCGCCTCATTAGGATCGTCCTCTTCGTCGGAGCTTTCATCGGCTTCATCATTTGATCTTCTGTTTCTCTGCGGGTTTGGCAGTTGGTTCATCTTCCCATAAATGAAATTCATATCTTCCAACATGAACAAGATTTCAGAGCCACTGGTCTGGGAAGGAGCTTCTCTGAACTCCTCAGTGCCGTCAAATACAGAACTCTGAAATCTAAATCTATGATTTTCCGGTAACCACCGACGATGCCCCATGTAAGAGAACTTCTTCCCATTGTACAACCATTGCGAGCATGTTTGTGCAGCACAACAAGGACACGCATAACGACCCTTAGTACTCCAACCGGATAAATTAGCATAAGCGGGAAAGTCATTAATGGTCCACATCAAAGCTGCACGTAAATTAAAGTTCTCCTTTCTCAGCACATCGTATGTCTCGACACCAGCCCATAATTGTTTTAACTCTTCAATAAATGGCTGTAAATAAATGTCGATATCATTCCCGGGCCCTTTCTCTCCAGGGATAATCATAGATAAGATAAGGGAAGATTGCTTCATGCAAATCCACGGAGGCAGATTGTAAGGAACAAGCACTACTGGCCAAGTACTGTAGGTAGTGCTCATGATCTTGAAAGGATTAAATCCATCAGATGCTAGCCCAAGCCTCACACTCCTAGGATCGCTTGCAAAGCTTGGAAATTTATTGTCAAATGCTTTCCAAGCTAAAGAATCTGCCGGATGACTTAGTAATCCATCATCGGTTCGTCCATCATGGTGCCACGTCATTGACTCCGCTGTCTTCGACGACATGAAAAGCCTTTGAAGCCTTGGTATCAACGGAAAATACCGCAAAATCTTAACTGGCTTCTTCCTCGACTGTGCATCATTTTCATCGTCGTTCCTATCTTCTGTGTTTCTATTTATCCAACGGGATTGGCCGCATACATGACAGCACTGTTGGTTTTTCCGATCGCCCCAATACAACATGCAGTCATTTGGGCAACTATGGATTTTGTTGTACCCAAGGCCTAAATCTTTTATCATTTTCTTCATATCTTTGCATGATTGAGGGATTTTTGCAAACGGAAACATTTCTTTTAAAAACTCTAATAGCATTGTCAACGAGTTTCCGGTCCACCCTCCCAAACATTTTAACTGAAAAAGACGAACACAGAAGGACATTTTTGAAAATTTTGATCCCTCATACAGTTCTTTGTTCATGTCATTAAGTAGAGCGTAGAACTTCGCCGCTTCTCCATTTGGCTCTTCATGAGGTACACTACTTCCCGGTTCGGTAAAAGCAGTTCCACCAATATTACAATCATCAGATGGCCTAAAATCCCCTGGGAACGATTGCACACCATGACTGTGCATATTAAATGCATCCCGCAACATACCTTCCATGTCATCCCCTCTATCAGACTGATGGTAAGCAGTACCAGAGTAAGATACATCGATCATTGAAGAGGAAGTACTACGCGGGCATTCTCCATGAAATAACCATTGTTTATAACCCCGAACAAACCCATCAACAATTAGATGCTCGTATACAACCTCGCGATAATGCCAGTTTATGTTGACACACCTCTTACACGGGCAAAGAATCATGTTCTCTTGGCTTGCATATTGAAATGCAAAATTTAGAAAACTCTGTACCCCATTTCGATAACCGTTGCTTACCCTTGACAAATTCATCCAAGACCGGTCCATTTCTTAATTCTTGAAGTCTGACGTTGACAATAAATTGCACGGGTTTAGGATTTGACAAGAAGATATACATTATGTAAGTTATGTAAGTTATGTAAGTTGTGTAAGTTGCGTAAGATGTGTATTATGAAACTTATTTAATTTATGTCTTATGTAAGTTATGTAAGTTATTTAAGTTATGTAAGTGGTGTATTATGTAAATTATATAAGTTATGTAGGTTATTATTTAAGTTATGTATTATGTATTATGTAAGTTATGAAAGTTATGTATTATGTAATTTATGTAAGTTGTGTATTATGCAAGTCATGTAGGCTATGTATTATGTAAGTTATTATGTTATTATGTAAGTTATGATAGTTATATATAAGTTATTAAAAATGTATTATGTAATTTATGTAAGTGGTGTTATTATGCAAGTTATGTAAATTATCCAGGGTTGTCATTATTGGTATGAGATTAATATTGTTCAAGTAAAATTTACTTTTTCTAAATACAAAATTTTAAGGTTTTAATATAGAACCAATATTTACTTGGATAAACAGTTAGTTTTTCCATAAAATCTTTTCATTTGTAAATCTTAATTCGAATTAAAAAGATTTAATTTTTCAATTGGTGAAATAAAATAGTTCAATAAAAAAAATCCTGAATTAAAAGAGTGAGGCACAAATTGTTGCCTTAAAGCTAGTTAACAACTACTTTCGACAACATGTAGAGAACAATGCACAAAGCAGTAGGCCGAAGATATTTCATGCAATCAGACTTATCTTTTTTAGGTGTCATTAAGATATTTCATGCAGTATGCCCAACTTGTTTAGCGACCTAGAACTATGACACTTGGCAACCACTATAATATAAAATGAAATTGAGGTATTATTAAGCTTGAACCCACTAAGTAATGTTAGATTTAGAGAGACATATTTCACATCACTTTGTAAAGAGAAGCAAAAAAGGAACTTTGATGTTGTAACCAAGGTAAAGGATGTTCTTTTTTGTTTTGAAAGAAGAGCATTTGAAACTTTTGTGGTGGATTGTCCACTCAATCATTAGACTCAAAGCAATACGTTAGAAATTAAATCTTAAAAAATATAGTAAGAAAATGGTATGAACATTAGAATGTAAGTTAAGTGGTAGTAGAAAAACATATATCATCCTAAAATGGTAAGTTTTCTATTTAATCCTTTAAACTTTTATGAAATTACATGTTAGTATAATGATAAGATTTCACTTAAATACTGTTGGTTACCATTTCTGAAGGAGCAAAGACTTGGCAGGTTAAGGTGTCCAGTACAGGCATAAGAAGTCGATTTAGACCGGCACTGAGTAAGTGGCTGAGATATATGATATGTATTTATAAGCAGAAAAGAGGGGGTATTTTTGAGTTGAATATTATGGACTAAATATATAGTTTTCAAAGCCTGCATACTGCTGAAGAAGCTTATTCTGTTTTCCACTTTGAAGGGAAACAATTCAAAGGAAAGGAAACAGAAGCAGCGGGTTTTTGCTTTGTCAAGCAACTGCATCCAATTCATGGAACATTTTTCCCGTTTCTATATAGACAGATCAAATCAAAAGGCAAATGGGGCACAGGCTCCAACTCCCCATTCCAATCTGTTTGTAGTGTTTCCCTGTTCACTTCTTTGATATCAAGAGATGACATGTTGTGTTCATCTCAATTCAAGTATGAAGAAAATAATGGCCATGCATTCTTACACTAACACATCTGGATTTATCTCTTTAAAATATTCTACAGTCCTTTCTGTAGTTTCAAGTTTTGAAATTAATTCCTTTAGAAATTGATTCTTTTTTATTTTGGTTTTCATTTAATCAACTACTTCTATTACTTGAATTAAAGAAAAAGAAATAAAATTTGAAAATGAAATTCATTGCTCACATTCACATATAGAGGCAGATAAACAGAACAGAGCAGATAAACAAATGCCCGACTAGAAACTAACCGATGACGACGGCCGTAGTAGTCCGACGGTGACGGAGATGCTCGAGCTTCTGATGTTTGCGCAGCAGGTGGTCGGCCCAGACAAAGACAACGGCGATTTTTCAGATGGCGCAAATTGAATGGGTTTGGGGTTAGGGATTTACTGAATAAATCTGGAATTGGGAGAAATGGGAAAAATTTGGGATTTCGGGTTTAAGTGTGGGAAGGATATGGCGGGAGAGAAAACGACGACGTTTTCGTCAAATACTATAACCCATTTGTGGCGTTTATAGCCAAAACGCCACTAAACCATAAAAAAAGAGGAAAGTCAAATTATTTTTGCGGCGTTTTTAAAAAAACGCCGGTATGCTAAAAATTAATTTTGAACAAAAAATGGCACCGTTTTACTATGCAAAAATTTTTTTATAATCTATTTATTTTTTTTTTGCGGCGTTTTTATAAAAAACGCCGCTATTGCTTATCTTTTGCGGCGTTTTTTCAAAAACGCCGCAAACTATTATTTCATTTTGAACAAAATGACGCCGTTTTTCTAAGCACAAAATTTTTTATTTTTTTAAATTGATTTATTTTTGCGGCGTTTTTAGGAAAAACGCCGCAAATTCAATTTGAACAAAATGACGCCGTTTTTCTCTGCACAAAATTTTTTATTTTTTATAAATTGATTTACTTTTTGCGGCGTTTTTAACAAAAACGCCGCTATTTCATTTTGATCGAAAACGGCGCCGTTTTGCTAAGTAAATATTTTTTTATAATTTATTTATTTCTTTTGCGGCGCTTTAAGATAAAACGCCGCTATTTTCCAACCTTTTGCGGCGTTTTTGTCATAAACGCCGCAAAATATTATTTCATTTTGAACAAAATGACGCCGTTTTTCTATGCACAAAATTTTTTATTTTGTTTTTTTAAATTGATTTATTTTTTGCGGCGTTTTTCAGAAAAACGCCGCAAATTAAATTTGAGCAAAATGACGCCGTTTTGCTGTGCACAAAATTTTTTATTTTGTTTTTTTATAAATTGATTTACTTTTTGCGGCGTTTATAACAAAAACGCCGCTATTTTATTTTGATTGAAAACGGCGCCGTTAAATAGTTTTTTATAATTTATTTATTTCTTTTGCGGCGCTTTTATATAAAACGCCGCTATTGCCTACCTTTTGCGGCGTTTTTGTCATAAACGCCGCAAAATATTATTTGATTTTGAACAAAATGACGCCGTTTTGCTATTTTGTTTTCTATAAATTGATTTATTTTTTGCGGCGTTTTTATAGAAAACGCCGCTATTTGTTATCTTTAGCGGCGTTTTTGGTATAAACGCCGCAAAATATTATTTCATTTTGAACAAAATGACGCCGTTTTGTTATGCTAAATTTTTTTTTGTTTTTTATAAATTGATTTTTTATAAAATAATTGTATAATATTTTATAAACTTTTATCATTTAACAAATCTCAAGTAAACCTTAACCTTAAACCCTAAATTAACCATTCAATACATATAAAGTCTATCTATTATATATCTCTTAAATAATTTAAACTATACTCATAATTTCAATATATTTGATTTATTATCTCTTTCACAATTATATAAGAACATATTTAAAATATAAATTAAAAAATAATTAATCTAAACTCAAAAACCTTAACTCGACCCTTGAACCCCTAAACCTTAAATCCCTAACTCTTAACCCCTAATGTCTAACCCCTAAACCCCTAACCCTTAAACCTTAAATCCCAACCCTTAAACCATAGTCCCTAATTCATAATCCCTAAACCCATACTCCCTAAACCTTAAAATATGAACTCCTAAACCGGCCTTAAATCTTAAATAAATCATATAGCCTAAACCAAAAACCCTAAACAAATTTATTATTATCTCTTTTACAATTATATAAGAACATATTTAAAATATAAATTAAAAAAATTAATCTAAATGCCCAAAATCCTAACTCAACCCCTGAATCCCTAAACCCTAACTCCCTAACTCTTATCCCCAAACGTCTAACCCCTAAACCCCTAACCCTCTAACCCTTAAACCTTAAATCTCAACCCTTAAACCATAATCCCTAATTCATAATCCCTAAACCCATACTCCATATACCTTAAAAACCTAACTCTTAAATAAATCATAGACCCTAAACCAAAAACCCTATTTTTTTTGCGGCGCTTTCCTAAAAAACGCCACTAAATCCCCCGAAAGCTCAGAAAACGTCGTCGTTGAGTTTAGTTTATTTTGCGGCGCTTCCTCAAAAATGCCGCTAAAGCCCCTAGCATTAGCGGCGCTTTACTAAAAACGCCACTAAATCCGCGAAAGCTCAGAATACGGCGTCGTTGGGCTTAGTTTCTTTTGCGATGCTTCTTAAAAAACGCCGCTAAAAGCCCTGACCATTAGCGGCGCTTACTAAAAACGCCACTAAATCTGGGGAAGCTCAGAATACGACGTCGTTGGGCTTAGGATCTTTCCGGCGCTTTTTGAAAAACGCCACTAAAGCCCTGACCATTAGCGGCGCTTACCGAAAAACGCCACTAAAGCTGCGAAAGCTCAGAATACGACGTCGTTGGGCTTAGGTTTTTTGCGGCGCTTTTTAGAAAGCGCCGCTAATAGTCGATCTTTAGCGGCGTTTTTTATTCAAACGCCACTAAATTCGCCGCTAAAAGCCTGTTTTGGTGTAGTGTATGGGTATTAAGATATGACCCTTTAAGAACCTTTTAAATATGTGAAAAAAATAATTTTTAAATTTTTTTTGAATATACCCATATTAAAGAGATACTTATATCTAACAATCACATCCGATGTTAAATTACCTAATCCTAAAAAATTCAATTAATATGTTGATTTATATTTGGTTTTCAAACAATGCATAATTTACAAGTTAATGAACCAAACAATGGCACATAATTAAAAATGAAATCATTTTCATTAAAAAAAATTTGATGACATGTTATAATCTAATTCGTTGATATACGCTATTAGTACATTAAATATATACCATTAATATTCACAAAAAAATATACCATTAATATTTCAAAAATACATACATTTCTTTTTGATTCTTTTGAAAAAGAAAATATGTTGCTAGATATATAAATTTCATAATTAAACATTGAAATATTGAATGTCAAAAGTTTTGCTATAGTTTTTTTTATCATATTTAAAAATAATAATTATTTACAGTACACATAGATATAAGTTTATGTGTGTGCCTTCTTACCTTTTATTATCGATGATTATACCTTCAATCATTTCTGTAGCCTAAAAAAGATCAAGAACAGACAATAAGAAAATAAAATAAATGGTGAATAATGGAGGATAGAAAAGAAATAGTATGCAACTTTTGTTGAATGACTTACAGTGTTTTTTGTTAGGACATGATGGACGTCCCTTTCTTCCCACAATCTGCAACGTTTTCCAGGTTCATCAACACATTTTTCTTTAACAATTGTTCTTCCCATTTCTTGCAACAAGTCATGCATCTTCAAATATTTGTTGTGTTTATTAACTTTTACGAGAGATTTTTTAATGAGAACATCAATTCCAATATCAGGAAAAAACTCACAACCATCCAATACTTTGATTACAAAATCTTTCTTCTCCCCATTGAAGAAGCATGCTATATCTAAAAATATATTCTTCTCCCTTTCTTCCAGTCCATCAAAACTGATTCGAAGTTTTTCGAGAATTTCTTTATTAGAATCTCTTTTAAGTCTTTCAATCGCACTTCTCCATTGAGTCGCATCTCTACCGCACAAGAAGGAACCCAAAACTTCAAGAGCTAAAGGGAGTCCGCCAGCATAATTTACAACATGTTTAGAATGCTCAATGAAATCATCTTTCTGCACTGTATCGCCATGGAAAGCTTTCAGACTGAAAAGTTGAAGCGCATCTTTGGGATTCAATGTTGTGGGCTCATACATATAATCAACTGGCCAAGATCGAAGCAAATGTTCTTCTCTAGTTGTTACAACGATTCTACTTCCTAATCCGAACCAATCGTGCCTTCCAACCAAGCATTTTAAGTGTTGTATGTTATCAACATTATCAAGAACAACAAGAACCTTTTTGTGAGACAACCTATGGCTAATTATGTCACTCCCTTCATGAACATCGAAAAAGTTGAAGCATTCACCATGAAAGATCTGTGAAAGAAGTTGTTTCTGTAAAGAAACTAGTCCGCATTTGTCTGAAACTTCTCGAATATCAGCAATAAAGCTTTTACCTTCAAAATGAGATGACATTTGAGTGTAAGCAACTCTTGCGAGTGTCGTTTTACCGATACCACCCATTCCGCAAATTCCTATAACGCGGACATCATCTTCCCCAATGTTTATTTTCAAATATAAATCCTCCAAGCGTTCACTAATTCCAACCAAGTCGCTATGAGTAGCTGGATATGTCTGACATAGTTTTGCTGATATCTTCTTGACAATGCCTTTAATAAATTCTGATTCATGCCTAAAAAAAAAAGAGAGGAAAATTTAATGTTTTGAATAAATTTTGTTGATATGTTTCAAATAAACTTTCTTTTTCAATGAATCATCAAACATAATATAGTTTGGAAGCAAACAAGAACCAAGAATAAGAAAGCAAGATCTGTTGTGGAGCCAGAATACAAAGTTTGCTCTTTTATTGAAATATGACACTTTTCAATTAAACACATAGGATTAGAAAGAAAAAAAAAGATATACATATATATGCAAAAAACTAGAAAATAAAGAAGAAAAGAAAGAATTACCTGTTATTTAAATGCCATCCCTTGATTCCAGCCACTTGAATTAAAGCATTTCGCCATCTTTGGATCTTCTCACTATCTTCTTTGTATCTCTCTTTATGTCTGGCAAAGGCTTCTTCCACTTTCTCTTTTTGTTTTCTTAAATCAGATGGATCAACATGGTAAAAAATTGGAAACACTTTATGGCCGCCGTTGTTATGTTGTTTTACAATCTCAGCAAGCTCCTCCAAGCACCAACTTGAAAAGGCATAAGTTTGTGAAAAAACGATTACCGAGCACCATGATTGCTGAATTGCTTTAAAGAGTTCAGGTGCGATCTCTTCGCCGGCCTCCAGCTTTGGGTCATCTCTGAAAGTGACGATCCCACTCCTACTTAGAGCATCATAGAGATGATCGGTAAAGTTGCTGCGGGTATCTTCACCTCTGAAACTCAAGAAAACATCGTATTTTTTTCTAGAAATGGAGGAAGAAGTTGAAGGTAACGACAACATGAGGATGTATGAAAGGAGAAGATATTTCAATCTGGTGTTCAAAATCAGAAAATAATGAATATATGAGGCAAAACATATGAAAAATAGAAGAGGGCCGGGTGATAGGTTCTTTCCATGAAAGTGAGAGTTAAAAATGTTGGACGGTTTGTATTTTATGTACTTAACAATGAAAGATAATAATTAAAAACATTACTTTTCGAAATGAAAGGGACTAGGTGTGGAAATTCGGGGTTATAGATGTTTCCGGAAAGACTCCAACAAGGTGAGAGTAGACAAAAGGAAAGGGAGTAGGTGTGGAAATTCGGCGGTATATATGCAATATTTATGCAATATTTTTACACATATAAAACCAATTATTATTAAGTATATGAACAATTATTATTAAGTAATAAGCATAGTGATTTTTTCCATTTCCTTAATCTTAAAACCAATTTTGAGGCATTGATGAACATTAAACTTGTCCCTTTTAATAATATAAGCATCACCTAATGTACAATCCTTGTCAAATCTCTTTAATAAATTTTCAATATAGTATAGTATATGAGCATGAAGGAGAGAAATAGATCCAAATTCCGTAAGCAATTTCTCTATACATTCCTTTGTTTCCAAATGAAAGCGGGCACGTGTGGAAACTGGGGGATGATAGATGTTGTCTCCAGGAAGAATCCAAGAAAGAGTCCACAAAATGGAGCCTACAATAATTGTAAGTAATAATTCAAGTGTTTTACATTATAATTATTAAGTAATTGTGTTTTACATGCTTAACTGCTAGTTTCTTATGTAACATACATCTAACTATTTTGTGATAAATTCGATTTTAATTGTTGAGCTTAAAATTCTAAGAATTCACTAACTTGTTAAATGTTTCGAATTAATGTTGGTGTTGGAGTTACATGTTGAAAAAATATGAAATCATAAACTTACTAATTTGATATAATTTTAAGTTGATTGGACTAAGCTAAATTTGATTTGGCCAATTTTTCTCTTTTTTTAGTACATTTTGGACTTTTTCACTCATTTAGGTTTTTTTTTATTTTTTTTATTTTTATGTATGTATAAAACATTTTACCATATGCTTTTTACAAAAAATACAAGAAGAATAGAAAAAAAAAAAAATCAAAAGTTAAAATTTTGAATAAAAGTCCCCAAATTTTTATTAACTTTACAAACAGAATATCCTAATGTGTTTCTAATAGCTTGGGACAGGTGGTAGCCAGTCAATGGCCACCCATCTGCACCGTACACCTGCCTCAGCCCCTACAGGTATCTTCCGCAGCACAAAATGCCATTTCCTTTTGTTGCACTGCAAGCACACACAACATGCTCCACTGATTTCTGTTAATAAAATCAATCTACAAAATTCAAGCGGGGTAGGTTAGCAATTCTGTGTTTGGAGGCAACAATAGCAGAAAATTTCATCTCTGAGCTAACCCAGGGGCCTTTTCACCATTCTCTCTCTATCACTCGAGGCTCCCATCTTCACCACCAACATCACCAATACACCCGGGCTTCATCACTCTCATCTTCCATTACCGACCGCCATCCCAAACAGCTCCCCCTCACCTTTGAACCTCCCAAAACAACAACCTCATTGCCCTCAAGCTCGTAGGTGTGGAAATTGGGGGATGATAAATGTTCTCTTCACGAAGATTCCAAGAAAGAGTTCACAAAATGAACCTAAACTCTAAAATTCAAAAAAAAGTAAACTATAAAAATAGTCACTTTTATTTGCCGCAAATTACATTTTAGTCATTTATGTTTGTAATGCTATGTTTTAGCCACTTACGTTATCGTTTTGTTACAAAGTAGTCACTCTTCAGTTAAGTTCCGTTATCTCCCTAATGACAATCCTAAGTGGCAATCCAAATGGGTTTTAAATGACAACTTGGATTTTCAACTAGGATGAGAATAATTTTTTCAGTTAAAATGAAAAGGAAAACTAAAAAGAAAAAAGAGATGAATGATTTTTCTTTTCCAGTTCAACATGTAATTAATTTAAAATTTTTAATTAATTAAATTTATTTAATTAAAAACCTATTGTCGTACCAATTAGACATCCAAGTTGGCATTTAAAATCCATTTGGACTGCCACGTAGGATTGCCGTTAGGGAGGTAATCTGAGTGAAACAAAAGTGACTATATTTGTAGTTTACCCAAAAAAGTCAATCATAAATTTTAAAAAAATTATATAATATTAAAATACATAATTTTTTAAAAATAGAAAAATCATAAACATAAAGAAGAATTTTAAATGGTCTAAAAATACTATGTTATCAACATTTGGGATATGCATAGAATATGAGCTCATGTTGAATATGAGTATAAATAAAAAAATTTAAATTTTTTTATATATAAGAAGGATTATATCTCATAAGCAAATAATTTTACATAGATGTGTAAAAAAAACTAATAGGAAAAAGTTGGCCCATTATAAAATTAAAAAATTTTTGCATCTGTTTTGGTTGGGGCCCTTCTTCCTCCGTTTTCTCATAGACATTACGTTTTCGTTTTATGTGAGAAGTGCTACCTACTGATCAATCTTTGGTTCAAAAATTGGGGAAGATTGAGTGGCATAATTTTATGTATTAATTACATATATATTTTAAGTATAATCCTACTAATTTGGGTTGTTTATGGTTTTTCATCTTGTAAAGACTAAATTGAAGACAAAAGAAAATTTAGGGACAATAAGCGTGAATTAAAAGACAAAATGGGTTAGCATGCGAAATAGGAAAGAAGTGGTGTCGAAAATACAAACTGTGAAAGACTTGGGGAAAAAATTCAAAGAAAAGATTTATGAATATAAGACTCTATTTAAATTTGAATTTTATTAAGATTATTATTTAGATCCAATTTCAGCTTTTATCTTTATTTATCTTTTAGAGTTTAAATAGGAACCAACTAGGTTTTCTATGTACTATAAATAGGGGATGGTGTGACATAATTATTCACTCATTAATTCTTTTAAAACACTCATTTCCCCTAAGCTCTAGCCTTTTTGTTCCTTTTATTTTATTTCCCAATAAAATTCCATTCCAATAAACTTATTTCTTTTTCCCAAAAATTATGAACCACTAAATTCATCTAGCCAAAGGTTGTTGAGATTCTCCAAAAAAGGTATATGAGGCTTAGAATCTGCACTTAGCATTCTCAACGAGTATTCATCATTTCTCTGTATTACAGGACTGACTCTTCTGTCCATGACCTTCCAAAAAGTGATATTTTTATCTTGTGTAAAGGCGTCTGCTTTGTATATTTTAGGAAGGTTGCACAGTCGGTTTGTTAACTTACTGCGTCAGAGGTTGTCGAGCCCAAGAGACGAAATGGCATGGCATTTGCCATTGAGAAACGTTGATCTAGTGTAATACGGTCCCACGAAAGTGACGGTTGGCTAGAGTCAGGTTCCTCTAAATCGTAAGTCTAAAATCTAAGTGGAGCTGGTGGTCATAGGCATCCTCTTCCACTATAACTAACTGGCTTATTCTATCATGAGAAGGATTATGTACGTCGCTTTTTCTCGGGCACAACTGTGCCCAGGATTTCGAAGAACAAGAAGTTGTAGCAATCCAGTCCCTGAGGATTTGACCCTACTTCCCTTATACTATTCTTTTCATTATAGGAATAGATTATTTTTAGTGGCTTTCAACGACACACCAATACATTATTCTAACACCACACTTCTTCACCTCCAAATTGCAATCATATGCATATATGAAACACATCCTAGGCTCATCGCAATTTTGATCTAAGCAATCTATTAACAATAAATTATTGAATTCACATTCACCATATTTATTCTCTGAGGAAATTGGATATAGTTTATCACGCGACCAATAATGAAGGAAAATGTGACCTTTCATTATTCCTTTACGCAAGAGTGAGCATCTCAAACCAAACTATCGACAATTTCTACCTCTAAAAATAAATCCTCCACAACCGATAGAATGTCCTGAAGCATCATTGTCAAAAATGCAGCAAGAAGCAACTCTAATCCATTGACTATCTTTTTGAACGTTGATAGGTAGGGGTATCTTAATTAGAATATAATTTTGAATACTGATAAGCTATAAAAGTAACATATTTTAATCTCATTCTTAATGCATTTTTGGATGATTAATTATGTAAATTAGTTCCTAATCCTTTAAATTCATGTTTCTATACTTAGGAGAGCATTTGGGAGTGAAGGAGCGAAAAACAAGCCAAAATCAGACAAATAGAGCTGTTTCCAGGATCTACACGGCTTGGGCATTTCCACATAGGCTGGCCACACACTCATGTGAGCCACACGGGCTAGCCACATACCCATGTGCCAGCCCGTGTCGATATTGCACCTTGCTTCCCAAATACGCAAAAAAACCCAATTTTTAGGCATTCTGAGCATTCTAAAGTCTATAAATGCCAATTAGAAGAAGACTTAATGGGGCACTCAGAGAAGATTGAAGAAAAGACTCAAAAAATGCCATCGGAATCAACTCAGAAGCGGATCTTCTTCAAGATTGAATATCCCTATTTAATTTTCCTTGAAGTTTTATTGAGTTTCTTTAAGTCTTGTTGTTATCCTAACTCTAAGATGTTTTTATTCAGGATTATGAACTAAATTCCCTAGATACCTAGGGAGGGTGAAACTTATGATGAATCTTATTACCTAATTTCTATTTTTACGCGATAAATACTTGATTCTTGCTCAATTATGTATGCTTATTTCTTGTTTTAATATTTTTAGGATATTAATTCATGTTTAATGTGCTTATTTCATGTCAAGTCAACACTATTAATAGTTCAATAAGCATTTTGCATTAAAAAATCTATAATTTGACTCAAAATAAAATGTTAACAGCTAAATTGCTTAAAAAAAATAAGGGTTAAATTGTCAAACTTTATAAACACTAAAACCTTTTTTGTCATTATGCCTAATTTAAAAGGTTTTATTTACATTACAATTAAATTACTATTTGAATTTACATTACATGTAAAAAAAACAACTAATTATGTAATAACATAATTTATTTCTCTAAATTCATCCGATCCTATAATTGCTAAAGTGTTTGCTTTCATTTCAACTTGAAGACTTTTGTTGGTCCCTCTCTTTGTATGATCCTTTGAGCAAACTTTCGTACTTCTATTGGCCTAGGGGACAAACATAAAACACCAAGGTTATTTTTGTTGCATTGAGATCATCTATATCACTGTAGAGAAGGGATTTTATGAATCTGTGATTCCAAATCATCCCTATCACCTTCTGATGGGAGAATAACAAAACATATTTTTTTCTCTTGATTTTTAGCTTTTTCCTCCCGAAAAATTCAAATTCAACTAAAAATACTAAAATTTTGAGTTGTCATTCTCCTGTTGAAATGGTATAGCGATGATGTAGAATCACGGTTTCATATAATCCTTTCTCTATCACTGGTATATTAACTTACCTCAAATCAAGAAAATTTTGTTAATATCACAAAAAACACGACAGTTGAAAATCTTGCTCATGTCAATAAAAAATCATATCTTTATTTCTCTAAACCCTAATACTAGACAAGAACAAAATATGAATTTATTGAATTTAAAAAAATATACATTAGATATGAATATGCCTCTCACACGGAAAAGATTTTCTAGCACACTTTATATTCATATTTGAGTAAGTCTTAAAAATAAATGTCTAAACATAAATACTTTACAAAACTTAAGAGTTGGAGCTGTAATATTATTTGTACTACAAAACCATGAAATTTAAATGATACCTTTATTAGGAGTAATTAAACCTATTTAAGTACTAGAAAGGACTTATTTTTAATCTTCTAAATATATAAAAACAATGACTGATTAAATTGAACATATAAGTTAGTCTCAAATAAAAATAAAATGTTTTTTAACTCAGTCCAAATTATGATCTGATCTTTATTAAAGGATTTACCTTACTGTTACCTGTTTTGTCACGGAAACTATCCATTTTTCTCTACATTTCTATCTCAAGTTGATTATATTTATTTTCAACCTACAAATAAAATATAGATGTAAGTGTATATATAATGAAAATAAAATTTTAATAAAAATTGAAACCAAGTTTACACATTTCAATTATGTAAAAAGGAATGAATTAAGCGAGTAAAATTTTAAATGATATATATAAACTATGTTATCAACAATTGTGAAATGTACAGAATATGAGCTCCTGTTGAATATGAGTAAAAGATTTATAAGTTTTTGGTATGTAAGAAGGATGGTAAATAAGTCTAGATTGATCACATTAAATAAAAGATGTGTAAAAAAGTTAATAGGACAAGATTGGTTGAGTAGTTTACACAGTTAATGCTTCTTCCCTGATTGGCCCATTATAAAATTGAAAAACTTTTGCATCAGTTTTGGTTGGAGCCCTTCTTCCTCCGCTTCCTCGGTGATATTGCGTTTTTGTTATATGTCAGAAGTGCTACCTACTGATCCATCGTTGTGAGCAGAGTGTTGGTGGATGTGTCAGAAGACACAGATTTGATACCCCTCACATATTGTTCTAATATTTGAAGTATAGGCTCCTATCACTGACCTTTCAAGTCCCTTTGTTTGCAGCTTCCGAATCACAGATAAGGAGTCTCCTTCGATCTCACCCTCGAGAATCCCACATGCAATCCCATCTCAGCCGCATTCAAGGTTCATTATTTTCAACTTATACAAGGGCTGTTAAAGAACAAATGAGAAAATATAATAAACTTATGCGAGGGCTGTTGTGGAAGGATGGTACAATTGAGACGACACTTGTTTAATGTTGAATTGAAATGAGTTCATTATTCATATCACGTCAACGGTTCAATCAGCTCTATAATTTAATTCATAATAAAATATTGAGGACTAAATTGCCAAAAAAAAAATTATCATATTGTCAAATTTTATAAAACTAAGAACATTTTTTTGTCATTATGCCTAATTTAAAAGGTTTATTGACATTACAATTAAATTACTATTTAAAAGATTTTCCAATTAATTAAAAGAGCATACTTTATTTTCATATTTGAAAAATGTTAAAAATAAATGTCTAAACATAAATATTTTATAAAAAGAATATAAACTAAAAAGTTAGAACAATATTATTTGTACTTCAAGCCATAAAATTTAAGTGGTACTTCTTTTTAGAAGGAATTAAACCTATTTAAGTACTGACTTATATTTAATCTTCCAAATATATAAAAATAAATTTGACTGATTAAATTAAACACATAAATTAATCTCCAATAAAAATGAAATAATTTTTAACTTAGCCTGAATTATGATTAATCCTTATTAAAAGATTTTTACCTTATTATTACCTACTTCATCACAAAAAATATCCATTTTTCTTCGCATTTAAGTCTCAAGTTAATTATATTTACTCTAACCTACAATAAAATATAGATGTAAGTGAATATATATATAATGAAAATAAAATTAAAAGAAGTGAAACTAGTCAAAATGTACACATTTCATTTATGTAAAATAGAGGTGTACTTGTTTTCAATTTGAATAGTTCAGTCATCAATTGCACCAATTATAAAAGAAGTCAGAAGAAAATTGTGCACCAATAAAATAAAAGTTTCTTAACTTTTATCAGTTAGGGAAAAGATGGTCCAATTGAGACGACACTTGAAAAGTTTAATTGAACTGATAATGAATTCACTATTCATGTCACATCAATCAACTCTTTGTGTTAAAGAATCCATAATTTGACCTAAAAAAAAGGCTGACGGCCAAATTACTTAAAAAAAAAATTAAATTATAAATTTTATTAACGTTAAATACATTTTTTTAACGTTATGCCTAATTTAAAAGATTTTATTGACATTACCATTAATTTACTATTTGAATTTACATTTTACAAACAAAAAAAAAATCAAAAAGTTTATTTAAAATAGTATAATTTACATTACATTACATATAAAAAAACGATATAATAATATAATCTTTTTCTCCAAACCCTAATTCCTTAAATTTTGTTGTTATGCCTGTACATTTATATTTTAATCTTCCAAATATATAAAACAATTTTAATTGATTAAATTAATCACATAAGTTGGTCTCAAATAAAAATGAAATAATTTTAACTCAGTTAAAATTATGATTTATTCCTCGTTAAAAGATTTTCATCTTATTATTATTACCTGCTTCATCACGAAAATCATCCATTTTTCTCCACATTTCTGTCTCAAGTTTATTATATTTGCTTCAACTTACAAATAAAATATAGGTGTAAGTGACTATATTATAAAAAAAATTATAAAAAAAATGAAACCACAACGTAGGCATTTCAGTAAAAAGGAATGAATTAAGTGACTAAAATTTTAAATGTTATAAAATAAAAAACTGTGTTATCAACATTTGATATATGTACATATTCACTATATAAATATGAGTAAAAATTTTAAAATTTTTTAGTATATAATAGAAGGATTATATCTAATGCGCAAATAAATATAGAATTATTATTTTAAATGAAATAAAAGATGTAAACAAGGTAGACGTATAAAAATATTAATAGGACAAGATTGGTTAAGTAGTTTACCATAGTTAATACTTCTTCCCCGAATGGCCCATTATAAAATTGAAATTTTTTTGCATCCGTTTTGGTTGCGGCCCTTCTTCCTCCGCTTCTTTGTAGACATTATGTTTTCGTTTTATGTGAGACACCTTACCTACTGATCCATTGTTGTGAGCAGAGTGTTGGTGGATATGTTCAAAGTTTGGAGAAGATTGACTGCTATGACACTGGAACTCATTTATTTCTTCCAAATCTTTCTTATACACTATTCTAATACCACACTTCTTCACTTTAGGATTGCGTTTCAATTGATCTGTGAAAGACACCTCAAGCTCATCGCACTTTTCATCAAAGCAATCTGTTGTCCATAAATTATTGGTTTCATAGTCACCACTTTTATCCTCCGTGGAAATTGGAGATAGTTTATCACGCGACCAATAATAAAGAAAAAGGTGATATTTCATTATGGGCTCCTTATAATGTTTACGCAGCCGCCAGCCTCTCACACCAATCTGTCTACGATTTCTAACTCGAAAAATAGATCCATTACAGCTGCTTTGTTCAGAATTTCTACAACAGATAAATGCTCCTCAACGTAAAACCTCGTCATCCATTGAAGGATCATTATTGACAAAAATGCAGCAACGAGCAATTCCAATCCATTGACTATCTTTCCGAAGGTTGATAGGTAGGGGTATCTTAATTGAAGAGTCACTTTTTTGTTGGCTAAACCATTCTGGGATTTCACTTCCCGGCATCATAATATCAAACTTTTCTTTTGAATTTGCCAATGCCTGAAAAATAGAACACAAGTCGTTTGGTAACAAGTATGAGATTTTGTAAGGGAGAAAAAAGAGATAATCGACCTTAAGATGTTTTTTCAGCAGTGTTAATGCATTGATATTCTCAGCCAATTTGAAGCAGTTAATGGCTTTAACGGCACCCGAATGCATTAAATTGCATACTGTTGATGGACTTGCAACTACTTCAAGTGAAGAACAACTATCTATACTCACAACTGTTACACTTCTTAGTAGCTCAGGCAACGATTTAAGCATCTTGCAACCTGACAATTTAAGCAATTTGAGCCTGGAAAGTTGAGTAAGTGTTAGAATTAAGTGACCCGAATCATTATTCAAATCAAATATAGTGGTAAAATAAAATAAAATAAAAGTAAAATCCCTATAGAATTATACTTCATTTATTTTATTTTTAGAATAAGGTTTTTTAAACCTTATTAAACTCAATCTATTTGAAATTGATTAGAATAAGGTGTTTCAATCTTACTAGAAGATGGTTTTTCAAGCTTATAAATAGACATTATCTACTCTTGTAATTATTCGAATTCGACATAGTGAATTTTCTTCTTCTCTACTTGTGGTTTTTTTTCCTGAAAGGGTTTCCACGTAAATTAAATCTCTGTTATTTATTTTTATTTCTCTTTTTTCTTTGTGATATATTGTCATTACTGACAATCTATTTTTCAAATTGGTATCCGAGCTTTTGAGTTTTCATCTCAATCACGATAATGATGTCTTTAAAGTATGAAATTTCGCTGTTGGATCGCAACATCAGATTTGCGTTGTGGCAAATAAAGATGTAGGCAGTTCTTGCACAGATAGACTTAGAGGAAGCCCTACTAGGGGTAGATAATATGCCTTCAACATTGACGGAGCAAGAGAAGAAGCGCAAGGATCGAAAGGCATTCACACAGTTACATCTACATTTTTCTAACGAAATTTTGCAAGATATGATGAAAGAGAAGACTGCCGCTGGATTATGAAAGAGGTTGGAACAAATATATATGTCGAAAACTGTAACTAGCAAGTTGCATATGAAGTAGCATCTTTATGCTCATCGTTTGGGGGAAGGTGCATCTGTGCACGAACACTTAATAGTGTTTATAGAAATTCTCTTAAACTTGGAGGCCATTAAGGTTCAATATGGCAAGGAAGATCTAGGGTTAATTCTAATTTATTTGTTGCCCCCATCTTATTCAACCTTTAGAGATGCGATTTTATATAGTCGCGAGTCTTTCACAATTGATGAGATTTATGATTCTTTAACCTCGTATTATAAGATAAAGCATTTTATGGTTAAAATCGACTCTTAGGGAGAGGGTCTTATTGTTTGTGGAAGACAAGATCAGAATGTTAATGATGATCGTGGAAGGACAAAGGAACGAAATCTTCATGGTAAATCTAAGGGTAGATCGAAGTCTTCAAATAAAGGTAAAACTTGTAACTTTTGTAAGAAGAAAGGACACATTAAATCTGAGTGTTATAAGCTATAGAACAAGATAAAAAGGAAGGATAACAATTGTACCGGGATACTTCCATGGCCATGGAATAGTCTTTGTAATCTCGCCAGCATCTTGGTCTTTTCAATGAAACAAATAACAGTGACAGCTAAAAGAGTTAAGGATAACAATTCTACAAACGGTTCAAAGAAAATTGACGAGACAAAGCATGAAAATGATTATGATACCAAACTTAGTGAGCTAAAAGGTGCATTGTCTTCTGAAGGGGCAATACAGATAAGCTTGCAAGTCGGTTTCAAGAAGGCAGAGCTACTGAAGGTGATGGAGCTGTAAATGGGTTACCAAAGGTTGACTATTGGGAATCAGTTTAGAGTCGCACGGGAGCTAAAAGGAGGAAGTCTGGTTCTGTTAAGAGGTTTAAACAGGATCTAGCCTCTTTTGGACCTAATTTGACTCAAAATGCTACAAATGTCCATGTTGGCTATGCAATTACAGATGCAGAGATGGAAATCGTAAATCTTGGTTTAGCAGCGGACAGTTCGAGTCATAGGTCCCCGATTGATACTTCTTTAAGTGTACCTGTCATAACCAAGATCCTCAAGCCTGTAGATTTTCGGCTTCCGTATCAGCCAACACTCAAGATGTGTTAGTAACCTTCTTGGCAATCAGGTTTGTTACAAACTCTATTTCAATCACCTTTGAACCGAATGAATCTTGCAGCTATATTTTGAGCATTGCTATGATTTTTCATTCTCTTTTTCTATAAGAAGTAAATGAAATCAAATAACTTGCAAAAATGTACGATTGCTTGCCTTTGTACCTTAATTGGATGACGTATCATGTCTTGAAATTATATCCATGCATTGCTTAGTACCTTTTAGGCTGAAACTTCTAGCCTTCAACATATACGCCCGTTCAAATCCTAATCAATTTAATTACTCTAAAAAATTTCTAGAGTTTTAGTTCAGCTGACTTCAAAATAATTTTGCTTTGCTATTGGTGTGTGGTGTTATTGGATTGAAGTTCGGTTCTTGCTTGCGTAAGTTACCAACTTATCATGTTGCGATGTATTAACACTTAATGTACTTTCATCATTCATGTCGCTCTTTAGAGTTTCGGTTGTTGTTGGGGCATTTTATGTACTCTTTTCTGTTGTAACTATCATGTTTGCACATGTATTTGGATATAGTTTCTTAGAAATCATCATGTTTTTCTTTAGTCCTCGATCTGGGAGAATGTCCTACACTTCATAAGCAAGAGTTCTCATTTTCAAGTTCCAAACACTTAAAATAGTTTGGTGATGGGATTAGGTTCTCATGCAAAGCTGTATTTGTTGCTTAGGATCGCATCTGTTATTCATTTTCCCAACATTTGCTTCCACTAAGCTCGGTAATGCCGTTGATTCAATGTTTGCAGATTATAATGGCGAAACCAGCTGGAGGTCCAGCGAGGAGAGATAAATGAATCTATTGATTTTTTTAAAAGAAAAAAATATGAATAAGTGTCTCACAGACAAAAGATTTTCTAATTGAATATTAGTGCATACTTTACATTCATATTTGAATAAATATTAAAAATAAATGTCTAAACATAAATATTTTATAAAAAAATATAAACTGAGGAGTTGGAATAATATTATTTGTACTTCAAGCCATGAAATTTAAATGATACTTTATTCGAAGGGATTAAATCTATTTAAGTACCTTTAAGGATTTATATTTAATCTTTCAAATATATAAAAACAGTTTTGATGATTAAATTGAACATATAAGTTGGTCTCCTATAAAAACAAAATGATTTTTAATTCAGTTGAAATTATGATCGATCCTTATTAAAGGATTCTCATTTTATCATTACTTGCTTCATCTCCATTTTTGTATTACAATTTTGTTTTAATATGCCTCATCTTCAACCTATAAATAAAATATAGATATAAGTGAATATATATATAGTGGAAATAAAATTTTAACAAAAAAAAAGGTGAAACCAATCAAAATATACACATTTCGATTCTGTAAAAAGGGATGAATTAAGTGACTAGAATTTTAAATGGTATAAAAAACAATGTTATTAACATTTGAGACATGTACATATTGAATATGAACATGAATATAATGGAAGGATCATATCTCATATGCAAAACAAGTCTAGAATAATTGTTTAAATGAAATACAAGATGTGTAAAAAAAAAATTAATAGGACAAAGTTGGTTAAGTAGTTTACCACAGTTAATGCTTCTTTCTTGATTGGCCCATTTCAAAATTGAAAAAATTTTGCATCCGTTTTGGTTGTGGCTCTTCTTCCTCCGTTTCCTCATAGATATTACGTTTCCGTTTCATGTGAGAAGTGCTACCTACTGATCCATGGCTGTGCGCAGAGTGCTGGTGGATGTGTTCAAAATTTGGAGAAGATTGAGTAGTATGACACTGCAACTCTTTCATTTCTTCCAAATCTTTCTCATACACTATTTTAACACCACACTTCTCAACCTTAACACAACGGTAATTTGGTACAAAAACGTCATTGAAAGACAACTCAAGCTCATCGCCTATTTGATCTAAGCAATCTGTTGTCCATAAATTATTGGTTTTACAGTCACCATATTTATCCTCCAAGGAAATTGGATATAAGTGATCACGTGGAAAAAAACGAAGAAAAAGGTGATCTTTCATTATGGGCTTGTAAAAGCATCGACCTACCCACTGGTTTCTCCAATAAATTCGTCGACAATTTCTACCTCGAAAAATAGATCCATTACATCCGATAGTCTCGTTATGCCTTGAAGCATCATTATTGACAAAAATGCAGCAACAAGCAACTCCAATCCATTCACTATCTTTCCGAAGGTTGATAGGTAGGGGTATCTTAATTGAAGAGTCACTTTTTTGTTGGCTAAACCATTCTGGAATTTCACTTCCGGGCATCATAATATCAAAGAAGCCATTATCAAACCATTTTCTAGAATTTCGAAGTGCCTGCAAAACAAAACACAAGTCGTCTGGTAACTAAAACCATAAATTCTCAAGTATGAGATTTTGTAAGGGAGAAAAAATAGATTAATAGACCTTAATATGTTCTTTCATCAGTGTTAATGCTTTGATTTTCTCAGCCAATTTGAAGCAGTTGATGGCAAGAATGTCACAACCCACTAAATTGCATACTTTTGATGGACTTGCAACTACTTCAAGTGAAGAACAACCATCTATCCGCACTCGTTTATTTGTTGATAGCGCAGGCAACAATTTAAGCATCTTGCAATCTGACAATACAAGCGATTGCAGCCCGGAATGTTGAGTAAGAGCCAAAGGAATGGTGATGAAATTGTTACCACTAAGATTAAGACTTTTCAAAGAGGATGGACAAGAAATATCGCTATGAATATCTGCTTCACCAAGAGTGCACATGTTGCAATTTGACAATATAAGCACTTCAAGCTTGGAGAGTCGAGTAAGAGATGCAGGTATGCTGATGAAATTGTTACCACTAAGATTAAGTTCTTCCAAACAGGACAGACTAGAAATATCACGTGGAATATCTCCTTCACAAAGATTGCAGTCCCTTAGTTTTAGCTCTCTTAAAGAACTCAAACCTGACAACAAAGGCAACATCCGAGCCATGGGATTCGTCCTTCCTTGGATTACCTTGAAAAGAGAAGGCAAATTTGGTAGTAACTTATATGATTGTCCCTTGCGCCCTTTGAAAGACAGAACTTTAATATTTTTAAATTGAAAAATGAAGGATGGTGGTTCTGTTATGGCTGTTTCACTCAAGTCGAGCTCTTCCAAAAACTTTGCTTGCTGCAAATTCTCCGATAAATTTTCCACTCTATAACAACTGGAAAGATTTAGAGTTTTTAGACGTTCCATTTTCCCATTAGTCTCCGGAAACCTTACAAGACTTGAGCAACCCGAAAGAATTAATGTTTCTAGAGATACCATTCCAATTTTGGTTGGAAGAGTGCTAAGACTTTTGCAATCTCTTAAATTCAAAAGTTTAAGGCTCTTAAGCAGCCCGATTGATGGATGAACATCCACTAATTTGGTACAACCTTCCAAAATCAAAACTTCAAGATTTGATGCTGTTGTGAAGTCTGGTGTCTTGATCAGGTTTTGAGACCCTCTGAGGTTCATTATTCTCAAGTTAAACAAGGGCTGTTGAAGACCATAATAAATTAGAAACAAATGAGAAAACATAATAATGCTCATTTTTGTTTTTTGTTTTACCTTAATCAAAGTTTAATAATTTATATTAAAATAAGCTAAAACACAAGGATAAGATGAGTTAATTCTTACTCTATTTCCCTTCCATAGTTGTTGAATGTGACTATATGGTAAAAGAAGTGCGACAAGGTTGTCCGGTTGAAAGCTTGAAGGCAAGTATTTTAGAGGGTATCCTGTCCAATCTAAAAGTCGTAGTTCATTAGAAAGATATTTGAGATCATCACAATTTGAAAGGCAAAGCACTTTGAGCAATCTCAGTTTTTTCATCTTCAAGAAGGTATCCACACTTAATTTGAGCATCTTGTTCGATTCCCTAATATACATGAGCGAAACAAAAATGAGCTTCAAAATATACAAAAACATTCAATATCTAAAAGAAATGTTGCATCAATATTGTTTTTTAAATACTCGTATCCAATACTTATATCTAATGCACATTCGTATATGAGTATTAAGATATGATCCTTTAAGAACCTTTCAAATACGTGAAAAAAATAATTTTTAATTTTTTTTTTGTATATACCCATATTAAAGAGATACTTATATCTAACAATCACATCCGATGTTAAATTACCTAATCATAAAAAATTGAATTAATATGTTGATTTATATTTGGTCAGCAAACAATGCATAATTTACAAGTTAATGAACCAAACAATGACACATAATTAGAAATGAAACCATTTTCATTAAAAAAAATTGATGACATGTTATAATCTAATTCGTTGATATACACTTTTAGTACATTAAATATATACCATTAATTTTCACAAAAAAATATACCATTAATATTTCAAAAATACATACATCTCTCTTTTGATTCTTTTGAAAAAGTAAATATGTTGCTAGATAAATTTCATAATTAAACATTGAAATATTGAATGTCAAAAGTTTTGCTATAGTTTTTTTTTTATCATATTTAAAAATAATAATTATTTACAGTACACATAGATATAAGTTTATGTGTGTCTTCTTACCTTTTATTATCGATGATTATACCTTCAATCATTTCTGTAGCCTAAAAAAGATTTAGAACAAACAATAAGAAAATAAAATAAATGGTGAATAATGTAGGATAGAAAAGAAATAGTATGTAACTTTTGTTGAATGACTTACAGTGTTTTTCGTTAGGACATGATGGACGTCCATTTCCTCCCACAATCTGCAACGTTTTCCAGGTTCATCAACACATTTTTCTCTAACAATTTTTCTTCCCATTTCTTGCAACAAGTTATGCATCCACAAATATTTGTGTTCGTCGACTTTTATGAGAGATTTTTTAATGAGAACATCAATGCCAATATCAGGAAAAAACTCACAACTATCTAATACTTTGATTACAAAATCTTTCTTCTCCCCATTGAAGAAGCATGCTATATCTAAAAATATATTCTTCTCCCTTTCTTCCAGTCCATCAAAACTGATTCGAAGTTTATTGAGAATTTCTTTATTAGAATCTCTTTTAAGTCTTTCAATCGCACTTCTCCATTGAGTCGCATCTCTACCGCACAAAAAGGAACCAAAAACTTCAAGAGCTAAAGGGAGTCCACCAGCATAATTTACAACATGTTTAGAAAGCTCAATGAAATCATCTTTCTGCACTGTATCACTATGAAAAGCTTTCAGACTGAAAAGTTGAAGCGCATCTTTGGGATTCAGTGTTGTGGGCATATACACATCATTAACTTGGCAACATCGAAGCAAATGTTCGTCTCTTGTTGTTACAACGATTCTACTTCCTAATCCGAACCAATCGTGCTTTCCAACCAAGCATTTTAAGTGCTGTATGTTATCAACATTATCAAGAACAACAAGAACCTTTTTGTGAGACAACCTATGGCTAATTATGTCATTCCCTTCATGAACATCGAAAAAGTTGAAGCATTCACCATGAAAGATCTGTGAAAGAAGTTGTTTCTGTAAAGAAACTAGTCCGCATTTGTCTGAAACTTCTCGAATATCAGCAATAAAGCTTTTACCTTCAAAATGAGGTGACATTTGAGTGTAAGCAACTCTTGCGAGTGTCGTTTTACCGATGCCACCCATTCCGCAAATTCCTATAACGCGGACATCATCTTCCCCAATGTTTATTTTCAAATACAAATCCTCCAAGCGTTCACTAATACCAACCAAGTCGCTATGAGTAACTGGATATGTCTGACATAGTTTTGCCGATATCTTCTTAACAATGTCTCTAATAAATTCTGATTCATGCCTAAAAAAAAAAAGAAATTTTAATGTTTTGAGTAAAATTTTGTTGATATGTTTCGAATGCACTTTCTTTTTCAATGAATCATGAAACATAATATAGTTTGGAAGCAAACAAGTACCAAGAATAAGAAAGCAAGATCTGTTGCGGAGCCAGAAGACAAAATTTGCTCTTTTATTGAAATATGACACTTTTCAATTAAACATATCGGATTAGGAAAAAAAAAAAAAAAGTTATACATACATACATATATATATATATATCCAAATAACTAGAAAATAGAGAAGAAAAGAAAGAATTACCTGTTATTTAAATGCCATCCCTTGATTGCAGCCACTTGAATTAAAGCATTTCGCCACCTTTGGATCGTCTCACTTTCTTCTTTGTATCTCTCTTCATGTCTGGCAAAGGCTTCTTCCACTTTGCCTTTTTGTTTTCTTAAATCAGATGGATCAACATCGTAAAAAATTGGAAACACGTTATGGCCGTCGTTGTTATGTTGTTGAACAATCTCAGCAAGCTCCTCCAAGCACCAACTTGAAAAGGCATAAGTTTGTGAAAAAACGATTACCGAGCACCATGATTGCTGAATTGCTTTAAAGAGTTCTGGCGCGATCTCTTCACCGGCCTCCAGCTTTGGATCATCCCTGAAAGTGACGATCCCACTCCTGTTTAGAGCAGCATAGAGATGATCGGTGAAGTTTTTGCGAGTATCTTCACCTCTAAAACTCAAGAAAACATCATATTTCTTTCTAGAAATGTATGAGGAAGTTGAAGGTAATGACAACATGACGATGTTTGAGAAGAAAAATATATATGTGGATGTAGTGTTCAAAATCAGAAAATTGATCGCTCAATACGCCAGAAAGAAACTAGAAACAATAAGTACTATATGAGAGTGAAGAAAAACAGATGAAAATTCCAGGGAAGAATAAGCACGTTTCTAAGCAATTTCTCTGTAACCTTTGAATTTTCCAAATGAATACGAGTAGGTGTTGACATTGGTTGATGCATGTTCTTTCCGGGAAGAATCCAAGAAGGTGGGTGTTGACAAAATGGAGCCTACAATAATTTTAAGTAATAAGTAAGGTGTTGGACGGTTTGTGTTTTACTTTCATTTACATAATCATATAATTGTCTATACAACTATATATTAAAGCAGTATTTGGAGACACCTGTCCAGGGAGGACAGTGCGTTATTTTAAATTCGGTCCCTCACATTTTGCCTTTTATATGATTAAGTTCTATTTGAAGCATTTAAAATTATCATTAGGTGCAGACTAAAATAACTTATATTTACTCACTATCATAATATTTTATGTATGAATACAATTTATTAATTTAATGTATAGGATTTTTTTTTCTTTTACATTATAAGAAAATGTTAGAATTTCAATTTTAGTTTTTTTATTATGCCTAAATTTAAGATTTAATTTCTAACCTAATTTAATCATATATTTTTATAATAATGTTATTAGTTAGACATATAATTAATATTGTTGACTTTTCTATTAGTTATAGCGTCATAAAGATGATCCGTGAAGTTGTTGCGAGTATCTTCACCTCTAAAACTCAAGAAAACATCATTTTTCTTTTTAGAAATGGAGGAAGAAGTTGAAGGGAACGACAACATGAGTATGTATGAAAGGAGAAGAATATCTCAATCTGGTGTTCAAAATCAGAAAATAGATGGCCCAATACCCACAAAGAAACTAGAAAAGTAAGTATATGAGCATAGGGGTGGAAATTAGGGGCCGACAAAGTAAGTATGTTATCTGTTTTATGTTGGATCAATTTGAGATATAATTAATCTCATAATTTGCATGTTGTTGTTAAGAATTATTCTCATCTTTTATCTATTGATTCAGTCTTGTTTGAACCGGATTGATCGATCGATCGATTAGATCAGGAGCCGACAAAGTATTGGTTCGATGAGTGATTTTGAATTGATTAGATTGAAAATTGATATGAACCGATTCAACCTGTTAAAAACTAAATGAATCGAAACTCTATTTTAACTTTTTAAAATTTTAATAATTTTTTAATCATTGGACCAACAAACTAATAACCTATCCAATTCGACTACGAATCCGATTTAACTCAAGAAAAGATCATATTTCTTTTTTCTAGAAATGGAGGAAGAAGTTGAAGGTAACGACAACATGAGGATGTATGAAAGGAGAAGGATATTTCAATCTGGTGTTCAAAATCAGAAAATAATGAATATATGAGGAAAAACATATGAAAAATAGAAGAGGGCCGGGTGATATGTTCTTTCCATGAAGGTGAGACGGTTTGCATTTTATGTACTTAACAATGAAAGATAATAATTAAAAACATTAGTATTCGAAATGAAAGGGAGTAGGTGTGGAAATTCGGGGTTATTGATGTTGTTTCCGGGCAGACTCCAAGAAGGTGAGAGTAGACAAAAGACATTTGGAGTTTGACAAGCTCAATTACTTCCAGAACTGGCGACCTGGATTCCAAATTCCAATAATTCTTTTCCGCGAAAATCAAACTAATCAAAGATATATAGATGAATAAATAAAAATAAAAGAGTGAGGAATTAAGGATAAAAGTATTCAAATCTGCCTAATTTCAGGAATCAAAGAGTTGATACACGAAATGTCAAAGTCAGAGTGAACAGTGACTAGGAAAATGGTTTTTTTTTTTTTTACAAAAAAATAAGAAGTTAAGAACAGAGGTATACTGACTAATGAAGTTTTAATCCCACAAGTAATTTTACAAGCTTTTCCCAGAGGTTTTAGGTGAAATACTGGGGACATTTTAAGCGGTGAAAATCTCCTCTCAAATTTCTATGGTTTTGTTACTAAAATGAAAAAAAAAATTTTAATAAATAAAAAAATGAAACCAATTAAAATGTGCACATTTAAATTATGTAAAAAGGAATGAATTAAGTCATGAGTAAAATTTTAAATGGTATAAAAGAATGTAATCAAACATTTGGGATATGTGTAGAATATGAGCTCATGTTGAATATGAGTATGAAAAAAAAAAAATTCAAATTTGTTTGATGTATACGAAGGAATGTAAATAAGTCTAGAATGATTAAATTAAATAAAAGATGTAAACAAAGTGTAGCGACCTAAAAATTTTTGGGCACGGGCGTTGGTCGAAGTAATTCTTGCAAATTTGAAAACTGAATCTCGATTTTATTTAAAAAAAGGAGTCGCCACCGATCTTTTTTCTAGGTGTAATCGGACACCTAATAAATTCTCTTTTTAGAAGAAAAAATATTTTTAAATTTTTTTCTAAAAAAAGAGGTGATTTTAGGTCTACGTGAAAATCCAGAGAAAATTAGAGTTCGGGAGTCAGTTACGCGCAAGGAAGGTATTAGCACCCTCGCGACGCCCAAAATTGGTATCTCGTTAAACGCGTGTTGTCTTAATTTTCAAAAATACGAGTTCAATTTAATATTTAGTCGTGATCCGATTGAAACATGAGATTTTTTTTTAAAAAAAACATGAGAATTTTGAAACACGATAAATTTTTTTTGAGAACACGATAATTTTTTTGAAATACGAGAATTTTAAAACACAAAAATTTCTAAAACACGAAAATTTTGAAAACACGGGATTTTTTTGAAACACGGGAATTTTTTGAAAGCACGAAAATTTTTGAAACACGAAGTTTTTTTAACGAATATAAAACACGGGCAATTTTATTATTATTTTTTGAAACACGGGAAATTTTGAAAACAAGAAAATTTTTGAAACTCGATTATTTTTTAAAAAAATACCGTATTTGACACGAATCAATGATATCCACCCCTACATGGCGATGAAATCATCGAATTAGTGCTAAATCGATTCAAGTTAATATTTAATCGTGATTCTATTAAAACACGAGAGACCTATTTATTTAAAAAAATAATTTTTGAAATTTTCTATTTTAAGAAGGGTGTTTCGAATTTAACAAAAATCGATGATATTCACCCAACATAGCGATGAAATTCACGATTTAATGTTAAATCGGCTCGTTGCCTTATGCATTAAAATATATATTTTTTTAATTCTAAAAGAAAATGCAAATAAAATTACACATAATAATGTTTCTAAAAACTATTAAAAAAATGCTAATTTAATTGTAATGGGGCAATATTTAAGTAAATGGACTCAATTAAAATGGGTGAAAAAAATTACCAAAAGCCCCAAAATTATGGGCTTGAAATTTGGGCCTTCCCTCCCCTTTTCTTTTTTTCTTTTTTTGGGCCTGCTGCGAATTGGGCCTAGATTGCTGCTGCTGGACAGTGGGCCTGTTACTGCTGCTGGGTTGCTGCTGCGCTGGGCCTGGGGCCTGCTTGGTCTGCTGCTGCGCTAGGCTGTGCTGCTGGACTGGGCCTGGCCTGCTAGCTAGCCTGCTGTTGGCCTGCTAAAAATGGCCTGTTTTCCCTTTTTTTTTCTGCTGGGCTTGGGGTTGCTGTTCGGCTGCTGCTGGGTGCTGGCGCGGCTTTTCGGGTAGGATCCAGGTTACGGGTCGGGTCAGGTCGGTCGACCCGATTGTTCTAAATTTTTTTTTTTTTATTTTTCTTTTCTTTTTATATTTTTTTCTTCTTTCTTCTTCTCCTTCTTCCCCTTTCTCCTTCCTTCCTTCTTCTTTTCTTCTTCTTCAAAAACCCTAGCCGCCGCTGCCGCTTGCACCGATCTCCTCCGCCCTCGGTGGCTGTGGCCGGGCTCTCCTATTCCCCTCCTCTCTTCCTTCTCTCTTCTCCTTTCTTTCCTTTTTCTCTCTTTTTTCGAAGCTTTTCTCTCTTTTTTTAGATTTTGCTTGTTGTTTTTTTCTTTTTTGATTCTTGCTTGCTTTGCTAGGTGTTTGTGATGGTGGTGCTGCGGTGGTGGGCACGGTGGCACAGGTACGACGGCAGGAGCTGCTGCTATTTCGACCCTTTTTTTTGCTTCTGTTGTTTTTTTGGTTGCCCTCCGAATCCCCCTCTCTTTCTCTCATTTTCTTCTTTTAAATCCTTCAATTTTGTCTTCTTCCTTGTTGTCTTCAGGTGGCAGTGGAGAAGGGAGGCCATGCATTGGGCCGGCAGCCGAAAATCGCGGAGGACAGGTGCGCAAATCGCGCCTGTCTGCCAGAGGGACCAGATTGCAAATGCAGCAAAACTTCTGGGGCCAAGTGTAATTTTGAGAAAATTTAGGGGTTAAAATATAATTTTGAGAAGTTTATGGGTCAAAATGTAATTTTAGGAAAGTAAGGTGTCAAAACATAATTTTTAAAAAAGTTAAGGGGTCAAATTGTAATTTTTTATTTTTGTATTTTTCGTATTTTTTTAAAATTAAAGCCGGACAAAATTTAGTGATTACAGCTGCCCCTCTTTGCTCATCGCTGTGAAACAGGGATAGGGCAAAGACTTAAAAGCACTAAATTTTGTTCGATTGCCCTGTCTTTATTCCTTATTTTTTTATTATTAAAAAAACAAAAGTCAAAAATAGCTCGGCATGCGACCCGAAGCTCAACTCACCTCTCGCAATAAGAGTCAATCTTTTTGAAAAACAAAAATTGAAAATACTTCAACGTGACCCGAGGCTCAAATCACCTCTCGCATTATGAGTTGATTTTTTTTTGAAAAAAACCAAAAATTAAAAGAAATACCTCGGTATGTGACCCAAGGCTCAACTCACCTCTCGCAATATGAGTTGATTTTTGCAACACAGAAATTTAAAATACCTCAGCGTGCGACCCGAGGTTCAACTCACCTCTCGCAATATGAGTTGATTTTTGAAAAACAGAAATTGAAAAATACCTCAGCGTGCGACCCGAGGCTCAACTCACCTCTCGCAATATGAGTTGATTTTTGAAAAACAGAAATTTAAAATACCTCAGCGTGTGAACCGAGGCTCAACTCACCTCTCGCAATATGAGTTGATTTTTGAAAAACAGAAATTGAAAATACCTCAGCGTGCGACCCGAGGCTCAACTCACCTCTCGCAGTATGAGTTGATTTTTGACAAACAAAAATTTAAAATACCTCAGCGTGCGACCCGAGGCCCAACTCACCTCTCGCAATATGAGTTGATTTTTTAAAAACAGAAATTTAAAATACCTCAGCGTGCGACCCGAGGCTCAACTCACCTCTCGCAATATGAGTTGATTTTTGAAAAAGACAGAAATTGAAAAATACCTCAGCGTGTGACCCGAGGCTCAACTCACCTCTCGTAATATGAGTTTTTTTTTTTTTTGAAAAACAGAAATTGAAAATACCTCAGCGTGACCCGAGGCTCAACTCACCTCTTGCAATATGAGTTGATTTTTTGAAAAACAGAAATTGAAAAATACCTCAGGATATGACCTGAGGCTCAACTCACCTCTCGTATTATGAGTTGATTTTTGAAAAAAAATTTAAAAGAAATACCTCGGCGTGACCCGAGGCTCAACTCACCTCTCGTATTGTGAGTTGATTTTTGAAAAAAAACAGAAATTAAAAATACCTCAGCGTGACCCGAGGCTTAACTCACCTCTCGTATTATGAGTTGATTTTTGAAAAAACAGAAATTTAAAAGAAATACCTCAGCGTGACCCAAGGCTCAACTCACCTCTCGTATTGTGAGTTGATTTTTGAAAAAAATAGAAATTAAAAATACCTCAGCGTGACCCGAGGCTCAACTCACCTCGCGTATTATGAGTTGATTTTTGAAAAAACAGAAATTTAAAAGAAATACCTTAGCGTGACCCGGGGCTCAACTCACATCTCGTATTATGAGTTGATTTTTGAAAAACAGAAATTTAAAAGAAGTACCTCGGCGTGAGCCGAGGCTCAACTCACCTCTCGTATTATGAGTTGATTTTTGAAAAAAACAGAAATTAAAAATACCTCAGCGTGACCCGAGGCTCAACTCACCTCTCGTATTATGAGTTGATTTTTGAAAAAACAAAAATTTAAAAGAAATACCTCAGCGTGACCCGAGGCTCAACTCACCTCTCGTATTATGAGTTGATTTTTGAAAAATAGAAATTTAAAAGAAGTACCTCGGTGTGACCCGAGGCTCAACTCACCTCTTGTATTATGAGTTGATTTTTGAAAAACCAGAAATTACAAAAATACCTCGGCGTGACCCAAGGCTCAACTCATCTCTCGTATTATGAATTTATTTTTGAAAAAACAGAAATTAAAAAAATACCTCGGCGTGACCCAAGGCTCAACTCACCTCTCTTATTATGAGTTGATTTTTGAAAAAAACAGAAATTAAAAAAAATACCTCAGTGTGACCCGAGGCTCAACTCACCTCTCGTATTATGAGTTGATTTTTGAAAAACAGAAATTTAAAAGAAATACCTCGGCGTGACCCGAGGCTCAACTCACCTCTCGTATTGTGAGTTGATTTTTGAAGAAAACAGAAATTAAAAATACCTCAGCGTGACCCGAGGCTCAACTCACCTCTCATATTATGAGTGGATTTTTGAAAAAAACAGAAATTAAAAAGAAATACCTCGGCATGTGTCCTAGGCTCAACTCACCTCTCGTATTGTGAGTTGATTTTTTTTTTGAAAAACAAAAATTTAAAAGAAATACCTCGACATGGTCCGAGGCTCAACTCACCTCTCGCAATATGAGTTGATTTTTGAAAAACAAAAATTGAAAAATATAATTCTTGAAAGAAACAGGGTTTTAAAAACATCGGTGAAACTAAAAGTCTTCTTCTATATTGATTCTGTGCAGTGTTCTCCCAATATTCCTTCCTCTACTGGTATACCTGCATATGTCATGTATGATGTTATTATGATATGAAGATGTTTGTCCTAAATGCTTTCGTGTCTACATGATCATGCCATGCACCCTGGGTTGTTTGTCACATGCCCCACTTTTGATTTTCGTGAGGGTCCGCATTCATCTCCTCAATTCTTGACTTTTCTCTCCAGTTTTGTACTCATCCTCAAGTTCTGTGAGTAATCCACATCTTCGTATACCACCTTCCTGCCCCCTTGTTGAACTTTGTTCTTACTTTAGGGTCCTTGTATTTATCAAATTCTCATCCAGGTAATGCTCAACATTCCTTTTGTTTAGAGTATGTCATCTTACTATTTATCATTTAAATGAATCAAACACAAGATGCATGACAAAAATGGCAAAGTAGGCATGAAAGAAATACCTCACATTCAATTTTTCAAAAGTAATAACAAACAAAGAAAATTGACAAGGAAAAGTTTAAAGAAAGCATCATAAAGAAAGGAAAGTGAATTCAATGGCCACAAATGCTCTAGATATCCAACGCATGAACTTCTCCACGTTTTTTTATCCTAGATCTTTTCGAGCACGGCTTCTTGTGTAGAAGATTTCGAGCTTCTGAGAATGCTTCAAATATTGTGACTTCGTCATTCGACTCTCCTGTTCAAGTCGTCTTGCTCCTTAAGTTCGAATTTGCTTCATTAGGACGCCCTTTCAGGTTTTCATCCTAATTCTTTTTGTTTATCAAGACGCCCTTTTCGGGTTTTCATCTTGATTTTTCTTTCTCTTTTCTTTTTTTTTTTTTTTTTTTTTGTTTTTTTGTTTTGTTTTTTTTAGGCATAATATTTCTTCACAGCATCTGAGTTCACTGGATTAGGTAATTCTTTCCCATCCATCTCAGTGAGAATCAGAGCCCCTCCTGAGAATGCCTTTTTTACAACATATGGCCGTTCCCAATTTGGTGACCATTTTCCTTGAAAGTCTTTTTGTATCGAGGATCTTTCTTAGCACAAGTTCCCCTTCATGAAATACTCTTGGCCGCACCTTTTTATCATAGGCTGTGATCATTCTCTTCTAGTACATTTGTCCATGACAAATTGCCTTCAAGCGTTTCCCTTCAATGAGGTTTAGTTGATCATATCGAGCTTGAACCCACTCTGATTCTTCTAATTTTGTCCCCATCAAGATGCGCAAGGATGGGATCTCTACTTCGATAGGCAAAACGGCCTCCATCCCATAGACAAGAGAAAAAGGAGTTGCCCCGTAAACGTTCGTACAGAGGTGCGATATGCGTACAAAGCGAATGGTAGCTTCTCGTGCCAGTCTTTATATGTCTCAGTCATCTTCCCGATAATCCTCTTGATGTTCTTGTTAGCTGCTTCTACTGCTCTGTTCATTTTTGGTCGATAGGGTGAAGAATTATGATGCTTTATCTGAAATTGCTCGCATACTTCTTTCATCATCTTGTTGTTCAAATTTAAAGCATTATCTGAAATAATTCTTTCAGGCAGACCGTATCGACATATGATCTCTTTTTTTAAGAACCTACAGACTGTAGCCTTCATCACATTATCAAACGAAGCGGCTTCTACCCATTTTGTGAAGAAGTCTATAACCACAAAGATGAATCGGTGCCTATTGGAAGCTTTCGGGGAAATTGACCCTATAACATCCATGCCCCACATAGAAAAAGGCCACAGAGAAGTCATGACATGAAGGGGCGACGGAGTTGCATAAATTTTATCGCCTTAAATTTGACACTTGTGGCATTTTCGTGCGTAGCTAATACAATCCCTTTCCATCGCCAGCCAAAAATAACCAAGTCACATAATCTACCGAGCCATAGTAAACCCATTGGCGTGCGTTCCACAAATTCCTTCGTAGACATCTTCAGGTATTCTTCTAGCTTCAACAGCATCCACGCATTTCAGAAGCATTTGATCCTTTCCTCTTTTGTATAGGATTTCCCCGTTAAGAACAAACCAAGCCTCCATTCTCCTGATTCTTCTCTTGTCATTCCTGTTTGCTTACTCATGATACCTCTGATTCTCAATGTACTCCAAGATGTCATGAAACCATGGTCGTCCATCTGACTCCTCCTCAATGCTAAAACAGTGTGCGGGGGTCTCATATATGCTCATCTAGATAGGCATTATTTCGGTTTCTCTGTTTGCTTTGAACATTGAAGCCAATGTGGCCAGGGCGTCAGCCAACTGGTTTTCTTCTTGTGGGAAGTATTGAAAAGTCACTTCTTTGAATTCTTTGACCAACTTCGCAACAAGATCGTGATACTTGACTAACTTCGAATCTCTCACTTCCCAATCTCTACAAATTTGATAAATGACTAATGCTAAATCCCCGTGTACCTCTAAAATTTTAATTTTCCTTCTGATAGTTGCACGAAGTCCCATGATGCAAGCTTCATACTCCGCTATATTATTAGTACAGAAGAAATTCAATCTGGCAGTGAGCGGGTAATGATCTCCTTCTGGTGACACTAAGACTGCTCCTATTCCGTGCCCCAATGCGTTTGATGCCCCATCAAAACACATCTTCCATGATTGATCTTTTGATGATTCACCTTCGGAAATGCACATCAAGTCTTCATCTGGGAAATCAAATCTCAACGACTCATATTCCTCCATTGCTCGACTTGCCAAGAAGTCAGCTATCGTACTTCCCTTTATCAACTTTTGGCTCACATACCAATGCCATACTCAGTCAGTAGGATCTGCCATCCTGTCATTCTCCCTGAGAGAGCCGGTGATTCCATCAAGTACTTTAATGGATCTAGCTTTGAAATTAACCATGTTGTATGATACAACATGTATTGTCTGAGCCTTCGCACTACCCAGACCATTGCACAATAGAATTTTTCAATTGACGGGTACTTTACCTCATATTCTGTGAACTTTTTACTGAGGTAATAAATCGCTTTTTCTCTTTTTCCTGACTCATCATGCTGCCCCAGTATGCAACCCATTGAGTTTTCGAACATGGTTAGATACAATTTTAAGGGTTTTCCAGGGATCGGCGGTATCAGCACCGGAGGATTAGACAGATACTGTTTTATCTTATCGAAGGCCATTTGGCACTCATCATTCCATTCTCCCGAATTATGCTTTCGAAAGAGTCGAAAGATTGGATCACACTGGTTGGTAAGTTGAGCAATGTAATTCAGCCTTCCTAAAAATCGTCTGACTTATTTTTGTGTGCGTGGGGGTGGCAGTTCTTATATGGCTTTTATCTTGTCTGGATCAACCTCGATACCTCTCTCAATAACAATGAAACCTAATAGTTTTCCCGAGGTAGCCCTAAACGTACATTTGGCTGGGTTAAGCTTCAATTGGAACTGTCTTAATCTTTTGAACAGCTTCTTGAGGTTCCCAACATGCTCTTCTTCTCCCCAGGATTTGACAATCATATCATCGACATAAACTTCTATTTCTTTGTGCATTATGTCATGGAACAACATCACCATGGCTCTCTGATATGTTGCCCCAGCATTCTTTAATCCGAACAGCCTTACCTTATAGCAGAAGGTTCCCCACATTGTTATGAATGTAGTTTTCTCCATGTCCTCGGGAGCCATCTTTATCTGATTATATCCTGAGAAACCATCCATAAAAGAAAACAGAGAATGCTTTGCCGTATTATCCACCAAAGTGTCAATGTGTGGTAAAGAAAAGTTATCCTTAGGGCTTGCTTGATTCAGATCATGATAATCCACGCACATTCGCACCTTGCCATATTTCTTCGGCACTGTGGATTACGCGGTCTTAGCCTTTGTGAATGGTAAGGGTGATATGTACATGCAATGAATGAATGAATGAATGGATGACCAATGAATGTTAGCCATGCATGAATATGGAAAAAAAATGGTGTTGATTACAAGATAGTCCCATATTTTGGCGTTTCGTTTATCAAAAGAGTCCATTACAAGATATTTTGCCAATAAAGATGCCCCTAGTGCCTGAGTCTCATTGTTTCCAGATCTTAATTAAATCTTCAGGGTTATTCTGACGAGCATTCGAAGTCGCCTTCCAGGAAAGATTAGAGATATATCTTTCCTTTAAACTGTCCCTTTTGCTTTCTGGGTCCTCAAAGGCCAATCTCGGACTACAGCATTTTTCTCGGTTACTCGTGTAATTGACTCCCCCATCAGAAACCCGTTTTTGGCAACCAATCTCTAATCAACACCTTCCTAATGAGATGTCTACGATGCATGATGAAAAATAAAATGAAGAACAAATAACCTTGGTTAGAGATCACAACAGATATAAACAGAAGAAAAAAGAAAAATAAAGACTAAGAAAATTTTAACAATTAAGCTATTCAATCATGCAATTTGGTGGAATAGACCCACATTTTTTTTTGCCCCAACATGCTTTACAAGAAACCTACCCTACATACCATCAGACAATCTATCCGGCCCAATTTATTAAACAGACTCAATTCATTTGCAAATAAGTGTAAATGTAAAAGAAATAAAAGGTAAGAGGCGTTTCTCCCGTGTACTTATTTTGGTAACTATCGAAAGGACAGAGGTTCGGCATGGCTCAAATTGGGTGGCTAGTACGGTTCACTATATGTGGTTTTGGTTCTAGAAAGGTACTCAAATTTTCCATACTGTCACCTACTAAGGTTAGTACGGAGCCTCGGTCATCACCCATCACAGACTCACGAGCTCAATTCGAGGGATTACATTTACTTATGCCTATGCAGAGGGACGAGTTAACTCACGAAAGCATAAGCCATATTTAACCCGGAAGTATTTCACTAGCCTGTGCGGAGGGACGAGTTAACTCACGAAGGCGTAGCGTTTACTTCCACTTAAACGGACGGAGCCCGGGTAGAGAGCTCATGTTATGCAAGAATGCAAGTGCACGGTGCGTGGGGAGAAACTCACGAACCTTTTAATTTTTATTTTTACTAAAAAAGCAAATTAAAAACCGTAAAACATAGAGCTAAAAAAAATAGAAAAATAAAACAAGTTAGAAACATATTAATTTAAAAATCGAATGCCGATGCATGACTTTTCAAAAATAAAATTTAAGGATCAAGATTAAAAATTAATTTGAACAAAAAATTTTGAAAATTTTGACAACATGCGTTTAACATCAGACTCGACTCTCAAAAGTTCCCCAGTGGAGTCGCCAACTGTAGCGACCTAAAAATTTTTGGGCACGGGAGCTGGTCGAAGTAATTCTTGCAAATTTGAAAACTGAATCTCGATTTTATTTAAAAAAAAGGAGTCGCCACCGATCTTTTTTCTAGGTGTGATCGAACACCTAATAAATTCTCTTTTTAGAAGAAAAGAATATTTTTAAATTTTTTTCTAAAAAAAAGAGGTGATTTTAGGTCTACGTGAAAATCCAGAGAAAATTAGAGTTCGGGAGTCAGTTACGCGCAAGGAAGGTATTAGCACCCTCGCGACGCCCAAAATTGGTATCTCGTTAAACGCGTGTTGTCTTAATTTTCAAAAATACGAGTTCAATTTAATATTTAGTCGTGATCCGATTGAAACACGAGATTTTTTTTAAAAAAATGGGAATTTTGAAACACGATAAATTTTTTTTTGAGAACACGATAATTTTTTTGAAATACGAGAATTTTAAAACACAAAAATTTCTAAAACACAAAAATTTTGAAAACACGAGATTTTTTTGAAACACAGGAATTTTTTGAAAACACGAAAATTTTTGAAACACGAAGTTTTTTTAACGAATATAAAACACGGGCAATTTTATTATTATTTTTTGAAACACGGGAAATTTTGAAAACAAGAAAATTTTTGAAACTCGATTATTTTTTTTAAAAAATACCGTATTTGACACGAATCAATGATATCCACCCCTACATGGCGATGAAATCATCGAATTAGTGCTAAATCGATTCAAGTTAATATTTAATCGTGATTCTATTAAAACACGAGAGACCTATTTATTTAAAAAAATAATTTTTGAAATTTTCTATTTTAAGAAGGGCGTTTCGAATTTAACAAAAATCGATGATATTCACCCAACATAGCGATGAAATTTACGATTTAATGTTAAATCGGCTCGTTGCCTTATGCATTAAAATATATATATTTTTAATTCTAAAAGAAAATGCAAATAAAATTACACATAATAATGTTTCTAAAAACTATTAAAAAAATGCTAATTTAATTGTAATGGGGCAATATTTAAGTAAATGGACTCAATTAAAATGGGTGAAAAAAAATTACCAAAAGCCCCAAAATTATGGGCTTGAAATTTGGGCCTTCCCTCCCCTTTTCTTTTTTTCTTTTTTTGGGCCTGCTGCGAATTGGGCCTAGATTGCTGCTACTGGACAGTGGGCCTGTTACTGCTGCTGGGTTGCTGCTGCGCTGGGCCTGGGGCCTGCTTGGTCTGCTGCTGCGCTGGGCTGTGCTGCTGGACTGGGCCTGGCCTGCTAGCTGGCCTGCTAAAAATGGCCTGTTTTCCCTTTTTTTTCTGCTGGGCTTGGGGTCGCTGTTCGGCTGCTGCTGGGTGCTGGGGCGGCTTTTTGGGTCGGATCCGGGTCACGGGTCGGGTCGGGTCGGTCGACCCGATTGTTCTAAATTTTTTTATTTTTCTTTTCTTTTTCTATTTTTTCCTTCTTTCTTCTTCTCCTTCTTCCCCTTTCTCCTTCCTTCCTTCTTCTTTTCTTCTTCTTCAAAAACCCTAGCCGCCGCCGCTTGCGCCGATCTCCTCTGCCCTTGGTGGCTGTGGCCGGGCTCTCCTCTTCCCCTCCTCTCTTCCCCTCCTCTCTTCCTTCTCTCTTCTCCTTTCTTTCCTTTTTCTCTCTTTTTTCGAAGCTTTTCTCTCTTTTTTTGGATTTTGCTTGTTGTTTTTTTCTTTTTTGATTCTTGCTTGCTTTGCTAGGTGTTTGCGATGGTGGTGCTGCGGTGGTGGGCACGGTGGCACAGGTGCGACGGCAGGAGCTGCTACTGTTTCGACCCTTTTTTTTGCTTCTGTTGTTTTTTTTTGCCCTCCGAATCCCCCTCTCTTTCTCTCATTTTCTTCTTTTAAATCCTTCAATTTTGTCTTCTTCCTTGTTGTCTTCAGGTGGCAGTGGAGAAGGGAGGCCATGCATTGGGCCGGCGGCCGAAAATCGCGGAGGGCAGGTGCGCAAATTGCGCCTATCTGCTAGAGGGACCAGATTGCAAATGCAGCAAAACTTCTAGGGCCATGTGTAATTTTTAGAAAATTTAGGGGTTAAAATATAATTTTGAGAAGTTTATAGGTCAAAATGTAATTTTAGAAAAGTTAAGGGGTCAAAACATAATTTTTAATAAAGTTAAGGGGTCAAAATGTAATTTTTTATATTTATATTTTTCGTATTTTTTTTAAAATTAAAGCCGGACAAAATTTAGTGATTACACAAAGTAAATGTGTAAAAAAAAAAATAATAGGACAAGGTTGGTTAAGTAGTTTACCACAGTTAATGCTTCTTTCCCGATTGGCCCATTATAAAATTGAAAAATTTTTGCATCAGTTTCGGTTGCGGCCCTTCTTCCTCTGCTTCCTCGTAGATATTACGTTTCCGTTTTATGTGAGAAGTGCTACCTACTGATATACAATCGTTTTGAGCAGAGTGTTGGTGGATGTGTTCAAAATTGAGAGAAGATTGAGCGGTATGTCACTGCAACTCTTTTATTTCTTCCAAATATTTCTCATACACTATTCTAATTTCTAATACCACACTTCTTCACCTTACCGCCTCTAGATCTACCTGAGAAAGACATCCGAAGCTTATCGTATTTTTTATCTAAGCAATTTGTTGTCCATAAATTATTGGTTTCACAGTCACCATATTTAGCCTCCATGGAAATTGGATATAATATATGCTTTATCCGCCAAAAAGAAAGAAAAAGGTAATATTTAATTATGGGCAGGTGAAATCCTCTATCCACCGATGAGTAACTCCAAGCAAAATTTAGAGAAATTTTACCTCGATATAATTTACGGGTGGCTTGTTCAAAATTTCTATACAAGATAGATCCATTACAACTGATAATCTCGCTTGAAGCATCATCATCGACAAAAATGCAGCAACAAGCAACTCCAATCCATTGACTATCTTTCCGAAGGTTGATAGGTTGGGGTATCTTAATTGAAGAGCCACTTTTTTGTTGGCCAAACCATTCTGGGATTTCACTTCCGGGCATAACAATATCAAACGGTTTTCTTGAATTTGCAAATGCCTGCAAAATAAAACACAAGTCGTTTGGCAACTAAAACCATAAATTCTCAAGTATGAGACTTTGCAAGGGAGAAAAAATAGAGTAATCGACCTTAAGATGTTTTTCCAGCAGTGTTAATGCATTGATATTCTCAGCCAATTTGAAGCAGCTAATTGCTTTAACGGTAGCCCCGTACACTGGATTGCATATTAATGGACTTGGAACTACTTCAAGTGAAGAACAACCATCTATCCACACCTCTTTTATACTTGGTAGCTCAGGCAACGATTTAAGCATCTTGCAATCTGACAAGTGACAATCTAAAAGAATGAAGCTTGGAAAGTCGAATAATAGATGCAGGTATGCTGATGAAATTGTTACCACTAAGACCAAGATCTGTCAAGGAGGATAGGCAAGAAATATCACGTGGAATATCTCCTTCACCAAGATTGCAGTCCCTTAGCTTCAACTTTCTTAATGAACT
Source organism: Gossypium turneri (assembly GCA_008044935.1). Classification (NCBI taxonomy): domain Eukaryota; kingdom Viridiplantae; phylum Streptophyta; class Magnoliopsida; order Malvales; family Malvaceae; genus Gossypium; species Gossypium turneri. Next base: position 64,533,945 of record CP032581.1, read on the forward strand.
CAAACCTGACAATGAAGGTAACATCGGAGCCATGGAATTTGTCCTTCCTCTTCGATTAACTTGAAAAGAGAAGGAAGATTTTGTTGTAACTTAGATGATCTTTTGCATCCATTGAAAGACAGAACTTTAAGATTTTTAAATTGGATAATGAAAGATGGTGGTTCTGTTATGGCTGTTTCACTCAAGTCGAGCTCTTTCAAAAACTTTGCTTGCTGCCAATTCTCTGATAAATTTTCAATTCTATAAACATCAAGAGTTTTTAGACGTTCCATTTTCCCATCAATCTCCGGAAACCTTACAAGACTCGAGCAACCCGAAAGAATTAATGTTTCAAGAGATTCCATTTCAATTTTGGTCAGAAGAGTCCTAAGACTTTTGTAATCTCTTAAATTCAAAAGTTTAAGGCTCTTAAACACTCCATGGATGGATGAATATCCACTAATTTGGTACAACCTTCCAAAATCAAAACTTCAAGATTTGATGCTGTTGTGAAGTCTGGTGTCTTGATCAGGTTTTGGAACCCTTTGAGGTTCATCATTTTCAACTTATACAAGGGCCGTTGAAGGCCATAATAAATTAGAAACAAATGAGAAAACATAATAATGCTCATTTTTTTTTACCTTAATCAAAGTTTAATCATTTATATTAAAATAAGTTAAAATGATGAGTTAATTCTTACTTTATTTCCCTTCTACAGTTGTTCAATGTGATTATATGGTAAAAGAAGTGCGACAAGATTGTCTGGTTGGAAGCTTGAAGGCAATTATTTTAAAGGATATCTTGTTTAATCTAAAAGCTGTAGTTTATTAGAAAGATATTTGAGATCATCATAATTTGAGAGACAAAGCACTTTGAGCAATCTTAATTTTTTTTTTTATCTTCGAGAAGACATTGACATTCAAATTGAACATATTATTAAATTCCCTAAAAAAAATGGACAAAACAAAAATGAGGTTCAAAGTACACAAAGGATTCAAAACCTAAAAGCTATGTTGTTTGGATATTAGTTTTTTAAGTGCCCGTGTCTGATAGTTATATTTTATCATAAGATTCTTACGCATATTAGAATATGGGTATTAAGATATGGTCCTTTAGAAACTCTTTAAATACAAGAAAAAAAAAACCTTTTTAAAAAAAATATTCATACTCATATTAAAGACATATTATATCTAATCATTGAAAATGTTGGACGGTTTGTATTTTATGTATTTAATTATAAGATTATGAAAATAATAATTAGAATATAATTTTGAATACACTCTTTACGTACAGTAGGTTGTTTAGTATATTAGGTGAGGAGAATACCAATGTAACCTTAAAATATGAACAAATCCAGACTATCACCTTCAATTCACCGTCAACCTAATTCTAAGAATGACATTTATGTAATATTTTTGTTAAACCCAAAATAATTCATAATCATCAAAGAAATTTATAACTTAAAAAATTTAAGATTCAAATCTAAAATGATTTAAACTCAATATGATTTGAATTATCACATAAAAATTGAACTCTACGTACCTCAAACTTAAAATAACTTAAATTCAAATTTAGTTTAAAAAAAACTTCAAACTTGAATTGAGAAATCTAGGTATATCTTGTTTTCTAACTATTTTTTAGTTTTATTATACCTTAAAGAAATATATTACTTGGGAAAAATAAAGGAGTGAGAATGAGGGTGATAGAGGTTAATGTGAACATGAATATTTAAGTCAGTAAGAACTTTGTATAGCATGGGTAATTACAAATGTATACTATAGATGATCCATGCATATTGTCACGTGAACTGTCATGTTAATGTCATTACAATTTTGACAGTTTAGACAACTTTTTCATTCAAAACAAAATAATTTGACTAAATTTTAATGACAAAATGAGTAAATATTAAGGGCTAAATTTGTCTTTATGCCAAAAACTTAAAGCCAGGTTTGATTCGGTCCATATTAACTCAACTCACTCAATTGACATATCTACATGTATCTTGTTCTCTAATTATTTTCTACTTTCCAAATATTATCAAGCTCGAGCTTGACTCAAAATTTAAAGCTTGATATTCAGTTCAAGCTAAGCTCAAGATATAATCTAGTTGCTCGAGCTCGAATTCAAATAAGCTTATTTATCAATTTTTGTACTCAAACTCAAACTTGATTAAACTTGTTTATCAATTTTCATACTCAAGATTGAACTTGACTCGATAATTAAACTTAAGGTTAATAATATATATTAAGTAATAATGTAATTTAGTAAAAAATATTTAAAATGTATGTTAAAATTGAAAAGCTCAATAAGGCTTGTGAGCTATTCAAGCGGAGTATTACTAAGCTCCTATTCGGTTCAATTGATAGCTCAAGTCCGAGCTCGTCTTAATAATTATCAAACCAAGTTTGAGTTTTTTTTCTATGGCGAACTCCCCCATATTGGCAAATCCTTCAATATTGGTGAGTTACCACACAGTGGCGGCCCGATTACTTTGGCGAACTAAGAATATGGATTGGATTTGAAGAACTTGCATGCAAGATGTGTTTATAGATTATGTTTACTTTCTAGAAAATTTAGTATTTATTAGCATAATATATTTTTTATTTATTAATATAAAATCTTTGTTATTTCTTTCCATATTTAGGAGTTTTTTATATTATAAATATCTTTGTTTTATTGTTCAAATGTTGTGAGTAAAATATATAAAACTTTAGCAAACAATTTTGTTGCTAAATTTCCTGTTTATACTCTATAACTATTTCTTCTTTAGTATCGAAATTCCAACAATTATCATGTAATCTATTAATTTTTTATATTTATTAAAAGTGTATCTATTACACTTTTAAAAACTTACAATTTTCACGTCATAAAAAATATACATGTGAAATTAGAGGTGAATAAAATTCGATTCGATTCGAAAAACTTGATAAAAATTTTAATTTTTGAATTACATAGTTCGAGTTATTAGATTTAATCGAATTATTCGGATCAACTAGAATAAAAAAATCATATTTTTCGGTTTAACTCGAATATGAATTATACAATTCAAGTTATCCGAAAATCCGAATAAGAAAAAGTAAAACTATGTTGTTTTGATAAATGCTTACATTTTCTAAAGTTAAAAGTCAAAATTTTCGGTTTAATATGAAATTTTTTAACTCGATTCAACTCAACTCAATCGAATATGTGAAGGATTAATAAATTCAGTGTGAAGGCAGCCTTTAATTTATTTATTTCAATTTACTTTAATTCATTTTATTTTGATTAAGATTAATAAATTTATTCAATACGCTATATTAAACAAATTAAAAACTTTAATAAACGTCATTTTAAATTACTATTTGAATTTACATTTTATATTAAAAAAGTTCATTCAAAATGGTATAATTTATATTACATTACATATTAAAAAGAAGTAATTATCTAATAACATATCCCATTTTTGAAACCCCAATTCGCTCGAGTCTATTATTACTTTAGTGTCTGCTTCCATTTCAACTGGGCAACTTCTGTTGGTCCTTCACTTCCATGCATCCACTAAGTGAGCAAACTTCCATGCTTTTATTGATCTAGGCAGTAAACATAAAGCACCAAGATCATTTTCTTGCACTCAGATCATCTATGTTATTGATATTTTGGCTTACCTCAAACCGAGCAGCTTTAGTTAATCCCACAAGAAACACAACTGTCAAAATCCTTGCTCGTCTCAACCAAAAACCGTAACATATTTCCCTAAACTCTAACATTAGACAAGACAGACCAAAAATCAGTGATAAATGAAAAGGTTTTCAATCCGGTTAGAAGAGATATTACCACTTAAACCTAGCAATTAGTGCATGTTGCTTTCGATGAAATGCATCTACTTCTAAGCTAATTCTTACTAATTTTTATACATTCAAACATATATTACTGTTTTTTTTGTCTAAACTATATCCTTAGCTTGAATAATATTAATTTTACTTTAAGCCATGAAGTTTAAATGATACTTCTGTTAGCCCTTTTAAGTACTATTCAGCACCCATACAAACTACAAAATGAAGCTACTTAAATACTAAAGAAGCTGGCACTGAATCACACCTAAGCACATTACAGGCATCCAATGGTATTTTCTCTTATTATTCCCTTTTTTTTCATAAAGTATTTATATTTAATATTATGTTTGACTTATATATATATATATATATATATATATATATATATATATATATCATCTTCCAAATAGATAAAAAAAAAACCAATTTTAAGAGATTAAATTGGACACATATCATATTTAACTGATTAAATTTTACATATATATTGTTAAAGTTGTGTGACCCAAATTCTAAGAGATTACTTGCAAGTCAAGTTAAAGAAAATATATTTTCTTTCTAGAAGATTTAGTATTTATTAGTATAATATATTTAGCATTTATTAGTATAGTTTATTTGACTTACTAATTTAGCCTATAAATAGGTTCTTTTACAACCTTAGAAAATTACACCCACTAGAGATTAGAACTCATAACACATTTAGAGAATTTTGTGTTTACGTTCTTGAGGGTTCTTTGTTTTCGGGTTTTCGGGGTTTAATTTTTATCTCTATCTTTTGTACTCTTTATTCTTTTTCCATTATAGTAAAATTATCTTTCCCCATGGTCTTTTATCCTCTTTGGAGGGGTTTTTCCACGTTAAATTTGTGTGTTCAATTTCTCAATTTCTTCTGCTATTTTTACTTGTTCGTTGCTTAATCGGGTTGATTCCTAACAAGTGGTATCAGAGCTAATTCAATTTTCATTGATCAGCCCGTTCAGAGATGACAACAACAAGGTTTGAAATTGAGAAGTTCAATGGTGAGACAAATTTCAATCTGTGGCAAGTTTGGATGATGGCAATTCTAGTTCAAACCGGCTTAAAAAAGGTTGTTACTAGGAAAAAGCCTGAGAATCTAAATCAAACAGAATAGGAAGAGCTTGATGAAAAGGCCTTGTCTGCAATCCAGTTGTGCCTTACGGTATTGCAAGAGGTATTGATGGAGAAGACCTCATCTGCCTTGTGGAAAAGGTTAGAAACTCTTTATGCGACTAAGTCTCTGGCTAACTGCTTAGTGTTGAAACAACGTCTATTTACGTTTCGCATGAACGAATGTGAGCTTCTTAGAGATCACATCAGTCAATTCATTACTCTTTTAAATGATTTAAAGAATGTTGAGGTTCATATTGACGATGAAGATTAGGCTATGCTATTATTGTGTTCTTTACCCCCTTCATACAAGTCTTTCAGGGGGACCCTGATTTATGGCAGAGACAAACTCTCGTTCGAAGATGTGAAGCGTCATTTGTTGAGTAGAGACAAACTCGACAATGAGTTTGGTTTGGATAGCAAGGCAGATAGGCAAGCTTCCATTTTGGTAGCATCAAAGAAATGAGAAAAAAGGTGTCACTATTGTAAAAGGTTAGGTCACGTTAAGCAGATTATTATAAACTGTGAAATAAAAGAGCTACTGAGAGTAACGAGGAAGATGTAGCTGGTGCTAATTTGGCCGATGAAGGCGATAGTGATTTCTTGTTAGTGTCAACGAGTGATAACTCTAAGCTTATGTCTGAGTGGATCCTAGATTCAGGATGTTCTTTCCACATGTGTCCCAATAGAGAATGGTTCTCCACATACAGTTCGGTTGAAGGTGGAGCTATGCGCATGGGAAATAATTCATCTAATAAGGTAATTGGTATTGCTACTGTTAAAATTAGAATACATGATGGGACAATTTGGACACTCCCAGATGTCAGGTATGTACCTAATTTATGAAAGAATCTCATCTCCTTGAGTATTTTAGACTTGAAAGGATGCAAAATCAACATCGAGTTGAGCGAAATTAAAGTATCTCGTGGAGCTCTCATTTTGTTAAAAGGTAAAAGAACTAGCAGTCTTTATATTTTGAAAGGTTCCATAGTGAGCAATGAAATCGGATGTCCCTCATCCGTTACGGAGTCAAAGTCAACTCGTTTGGAGCGGAGGCAACTTGGTCATAGGAGGGAAAAAGGTATGACCGTTTCGTTGAAGAGAGGTTCTCTTTTGGATACAGGTTTTGAAAAGTTAGGGCACTGTGTTCGTGAAAATTAGACCCAGGTTAGTTTTGATTTGGCAGTGCACAAGTTGAAGGCTAGAAGTCTTCCAGCTTCTAAACACAGATTCGACTCTGTTAATTCCCTGTATAGTTCAAGATAGGCCCGTGACGGGTTTTGGCAAACATGGCGTTGTAAGAATTCATGTCAAGGTGGAGATTGTTAAAGTTGTGTGACCCAAATTCTAAGAGATTGCTTGCAAGTCAAGTTAAACAAAATATTTTTCTTTCTAGAAGATTTAGTATTTATTAGTATAATATATTTAGCATTTATTAGCATAGTTTATTTGACTTACTAATTTAGCCTATAAATAGGTTCTTTTATGACCTTAAAAAATTACACTCATTAGAGATTAGAACTCATAACACATTTAGAGAATTTTGTGTTTACGTTTTTGAGGGTTCTTTGTTTTCGGGTTTTTGGGGTTTAGTTTTTATCTCCATCTTTTGTACTCTTCGTTCTTTTGCCATTATAGTAAAATTATCTTTGCCCGTGGTTTTTTTATCCTCTTTGGAGGGGTTTTTACACGTTAAATTTGTGTGTTCAATTTCTTAATTTGTTCCGCTATTTTTTTACTTGTTGCTTAATCAGGTCGATCCTAACATATATTTAATCTTATTATTCCCCTTGAGATTGATCATTTTCAATTTATACATGGGATGTTGAAAACAATAATAAATTGAAGAGGAAAAAGAAAGCACAAGAAAGCTCATTTCTATTCATATTTTTTTTATTCAAATCTTAATAGCTTATATTAAAATAAGATAAATCATAAGGATCAAATGAACTTAATTCTCACTTTATTTCCCTTTCATAGTTGTTCAATGTCATTATATGTTAAGAGAAATGCGATAAAATTGTTCGGTTGGAAGTTTAAAGGCAATGATCTTGAAGGACATCCTTTCCATTCTAAAAGTTATAGCTCATTAGAAAGGTATTTGAAATTATCACAATTTGGTGACAAAGGACTTTAAATAATCTCAACTTTTTTATCTTTGAAGAGGTATCAACACTCAAATTGAACTTCTTGTTCAATTCCCAGAAAACAATGGACAAAATAAAATTAAACTTTAAAATATACAAAAACATTCAATACCTAATATGTACTATCTAATACTTGTATTTGATGGATAACCACATTCGATATTGAAATATAATCCTTCAACAGCTTTTTAAATACATGAACATCAAAAAAGAACAACCAGACATAATCATGTCAAAAACATTTTCACAATTTACTTTAAATTACATAAACCTAAATTTACTAAAATTAAAATTTTAATTTATATTTAGGGCATTGATAATGCATATTTTTAAATATTTTCAATGAACCAAATAATGTTTTAATTTATATCAGTATAGGCCCAGGGTCGAAATCAGAAAAACTTTTTAGGGGTTCGAAATTAAATTGTAATTTTTATGGTAGAAAAAAATGTCATTTCACCATTTTAATAGATTATATCTTTATAATTTTTATATTTTTAGGAAGGATCAAAGTACAATTTTACCTTCACTAATTTAAAATTTTAAAAATTTTAAAGGGACCATATAAAAAATTTTCATTTTAAAGGGGCTGGGACCTCTGCCAGCCCCTAATTTCGCCACTGTATAGGCCTTTGATTTGTAAAGACCTACATCTGTCTAATGTTTTTTTTTCAAGGAGTAATATATTGCTAGATAAATTTCATAAAGATAATAGTGAAATATGAAGCACTAAAGGTTTTTGACTTTTTTTTATTGAATCTTTGAACATAACAAAAAATATATATATTAATAATAGACATCGATAAATGTGGATGTATATTTTCTTACTTTTTTTACTGTTGATGATTATACTTTCAATTATTTTTGTAGTTTAAAAGTAATTAAGAATATAAAATAATTAGAAGACAAAATACACAGGATGAAAATACTAGGGAGGTCACTATATTATAGGGATAGGATTAAATTATTCCATGTACTATAAGTGCTAGTTAATATATTATTATGGTTTTATAAAATATTAATTATCACATTAATCAGTACTAATTAGGCATTATAAGAGTTATTTAAGTTTAATTATTAATTATTGTTTATTTAATGTAGAGGTGTTCATGGGCCGGATTAGGTAGAGTTCGGGTTAGGCCTAAGCATGATAGTAACATATTTTATTCAAACCTGGCCTAACCCTAAATATGAGCTTAAAATTTTACCCAAGACCCGCCCATTTTTGCAAAAGACTAACCCATGCCCATTTTAGATCCGCCTATATTAGTTTTTATTTTTTAAAATATTTATATTATATTATTTTAATATTTAATAATTTTATACATTTTTTATTTATTGAAATTTTTTATAGTTATCATAACATTATTTTAATGTTTACATTAGAATAATATTATATATTTAGTATAGGTTTATTTTTTTAATGTGTTCTAAATTACAAAATATAAAGTATTATAAACTTAAAAATTGGCCGAGCTGAGCCGGATTCAAGCTCGAGCCCGACCTATATTTTAGATAGACTTAAATTTTTTGTCCAAGTCTATTTTTGGGCCTAATATTTTTATCCAACCCCTCTCAAATTTCAATCGGACCTTTGAATTTGAGCAAGTAGCCCGACTAATGAGTAGATCTAATTTAATGTTATAATAAAATTAAAAGTTAATATATAATAGTCTCAAGAATCCATTCATATATTAATCATTGGAACCATTGATTACTTTGAGCGAATTTCCATACCGATGTTCCTTCAAGTAAGTTACAATTATGCCATGGTTGAAGATCATCAGAGACCGCGCTGTTCTATATGCACCAGGAATGGGTGACAGAGATATCATATTCAAATTAATGAATGGAAGATTATTTTAATTGATAATATAATAATATTAATTTTTATAATTATGTTATATGTTATTTATATTATGTGGAGTAAAAGCTTAAAATTTATTGAAATTTGTAAACAAAATTCAATTAATTAAAAGAGCAAGTGTTAAAAATAAATGTATAAATATAAATACTTTATAAAAAAATATAAAATGAAGAGTTGGAATAATATCATTTGTACTTCAAGCTATAAAATTTAAATGGCACTCTTATTAGAAGGAATTAAACCTATTTAAATACTATTAAGTATTTATGTTTAATCTTCTAAATATGAAAAAAATAATTTTGACGGATTAAATTTAACACATGTTTTTAACTCAATTGAAATTATGATCTAATCTTCGTTAAAGGATTTTCACCTTATTATTATCTGTTTCGACAGAAAACCTAATTAATTTGTACTTCAAGCTATGGAATTTAAATGATTATTTATTAGAAGGGATTAAATCTATTTAAGTACCATTAACGATTTATATTTAATCTTCCAAATATATAAAAACAGTTTTGACTAATTAAATTGAACACATAAGTTGGTCTCTAACAAAAATAAAATGATTTTTAACTCAGTTGAAATTATGATTAATCCTTATTAAAGGATTCTCACTGTATTATTACTTGCTTCATCCCCATTTTTGTCTCACAATTTTGTTTCAAGTTGTTTCATCTTCAACCTACAAATAAAATATAGATGTAAGTGAATATATATAATGGAAATAAAATTTTAATACAAAAAAAGTGAAACCAATCAAAATGTAAACATTTAGATTATGTAAAAAGGAATGAATTAAATAGCTAAAATTTTAAATGGTATAAAAAACAATGTTATCAACATTTGAGATATGTAGATGTTGAATATGAATTTGAATAAAATTTTTTAAAATGTTTTGGCGGATCATATCTCATATGCAAACAAGTCTAGAATAATTGTTTAAATGGAATACAAGATGTGTAAAAATAAATTTAATAGGACAAAGTTGGTTAAGTAGTTTACCACAGTTAATGCTTCTTTCTTGATTGGCCATTTACAAAATTGAAAAATTTTTGCATTCCTTTTGGTTGCAGCTCATCTTCCTCCGTTTCCTCAGAGATATTACGTTTTCGTTTCATGTGAGAAGTGCTACCTACTGATCCATGGTTGTGAGCAGAGCGTTGGTGGATGGGTTCAAAATTTGGAGAAGATTGAGTGGTATGGCACTGCAACTCTTTCATTTCTTCCAAATCTTTCTCATACACTATTCTAACACCACACTTCTTCACCTTAACACAACAGTAATTTGGTCCTAATTCGGCATTGAAAGACAATTCAAGCTCATCGCCTATTTGATCTAAGCAATCTGTTGTCCATAAATTATTGGTTTCACAGTCACCATATTTATCCTCCAAGGAAAATGGATATAATTCATCACGCGGAAAATAACGAAGAAAAAGGTGATCTTTCACTATGGGCTTGTCAAAATGTCGACCTACCCACCGGTTTCTCCAATAAATTGGTCGACAATTTCTACCTCGAAAAATAGATCCGTTACATTCGATATACTCGTCATCCCTTGAAGCATCATTATTGACAAAAATGCAGCAACAAGCAACTCCAATCCATTGACTATCTTTCCGAAGGTTGATAGGTAGGGGAATCTTAATTGAAGAGTCACTTTTTTGTTGGCTAAACCATTCTGGAATTTCACTTCCGGGCATCATAATATCAATGAAGCCATCATCAAAAAATTTTGTTGATTTTGGAAGTGCCTGCAAAATAAAACACAAGTCGTTTGGTAACTAAAACCATAAATTCTCAAGTATGAGATTTTGTAAGGGAGAAAAAATAGATTAATCGACCTCAATATGTTCTTTCAGCAGTGCTAATGCATTGATTTTCTCAGCCAATTTGAAGCAGTTAATAGCAAAAATGTTATTTCCATGCACTAAATTGCATACTTTTGATGGACTTGCAACTACTTCAAGTGAAGAACAATCATCTATTGTCACACTTCTTATACTTGTTGGTAGCTCAGGCAACGATTTAAGCATCTTGCAACCTGACAATTTAAGCAATTTAAGCCTGGAAAGTTGAGTAAGAGCCAAAGGAATGGTGATGAAATTCTTACGACTAAGTTCAAGACGTATCAAAGAGGATAGACCAGAAAGATCACTATGAATATCTGCTTCCCCAAGAGTGCGCACGTTGCAATTTGACAAGACAAGAACATGAAGCTTTGAGAGTCGAGTAAGAGATGCAGGTATGCTGATGAAATTGTTACCACTAAGATCAAGATGACTCAAAGAGGATAGACCAGAAATATCACTATGAGTATCTGCTTCACCAAAAGTGCACATGTTGCAATTTGACAATTTAAGATTGTCAAGCTTTGAGAGTCGAGTAAGAGATGCAGGTATGCTGATGAAATTGTTACCACTAAGATCAAGACGACTCAAAGAGGATAGACCAGGAATATCACGTGGAATATCTCCTTCACAAAGATTGCAGTCCCTTAGTTTTAGCTCTCTTAAAGAACTCAAACCTGACAACATAGGCAACATCCGAGCCATGGGATTCGTCCTTCTTCCTTGGATTACCTTGATAAGAGAAGGCAAATTTGGTAGTAACTTATATGATGGTCCCTTGCGCCCACTGAAAGACAGAACTTTAAGATTTTTAAATTGAAAAATGAAGGATGGTGGTTCTGTTATGGCTGTTTCACTCAAGTCGAGCACTTCCAAAAACTTTGCTTGCTGCAAATTCTCCGATTAATTTTTCACTCTATAACAACCGGAAAGATCAAGAGTTTTGAGACATTCCATTTGCCCATCAATCTCTGGAAATCTTACAAGACTTGAGCAACCCGAAAGAACTAATGTTTCAAGAGATTCCATTCCAATTTTGGTTGGAAGACTCCTAAGACTTCTGCAATCTCTTAAATTCAAAAGTTTAAGGCTCTTAAGCACTCCAATTGATGGATGAACATCCACTAATTTGGTACAACCTTCCAAAATCAAAACTTCAAGATTTGATGCTGTTGTGAAGTCTGGTGTCTTGATTAGGTTTTGGGACCCTTTGAGGTTCATTATTTTCAAGTTAAACAAGGGCTGTTGAAGACCATAATAAATTAGAAACAAATGAGAAAACATAATAATACTCAATTTTGTTATTTTGTTTTACCTTAATCAAAGTTTAATAATTTATACTAAAATAAGCTAAAACACAAGGATAAGATTGAGTTAATTCTTACTCTATTTCCCTTCCATAGTTGTTGAATGTGACTACATGGTAAAAGAAGTGCGACAAGGTTGTCCGGTTGGAAGCTTGAAGGCAAGTATCTTAAAGGATACTCTGTCCAATCTAAAAGCCGTAGTTTATTAGAAAGATATTTGAGGTCATCACAATTTGATAAGCAAAGCACTTGGAGTAATCTCAAATTTTTCATCTTCAAGAAGGTATCTACACTCAAATTGAGTATCTTGTACGATTCCCTAATAATCATGAGCAAAACAAAAAATGAGCTTCAAAATATACAAAAACATTTAATATCTAAAAGCTATGTTGCATCGATATTGTTTTTTAAGTACTCGTATCCAATACTTATATCTAATGCACATCCATATATGGGTATTAAGATATGATCCTTTAAAAACTTTTTAAATACATGAAAAAAACCTATTTAAATTTTTTTTTGAATATACCCATATTAAAGACATACTTATATTTAACAGTCACATCTGAGGTTAAATTACCTAATCCTAAAAAAATGAATTAATATTTTGATTTATATTTGGTCCACAAACAATGCAATTTCTATATAAGTTAATGAACCCAACAATGACACATAATTAAAAATGAAACCATTTTCATTAAAAAAAAAAACTTTTGATGACATGTTACAATATAATTCATTGATATACACGTGCATTAAATATATACCATTAATTTTCACAAAAAAAAAGTATACCATTAATATTTTAAAAATACATACATTTCTCTTTTGATTCTTTTGAAAATGTAAATATGTTGCTAAATAAATTTTATAATTAAACATTGAAATATTGAGTATCAAAGGTTTTGCTATAGTTTATTATCATATTTAAAAATAATAATTATTTACGGTAATTATTTACGGTACACATAAATTTATTATGAGTGTTTTCTTACCTTTTATTATTGATGATCATACCTTCAATCATTTCTGTAGCCTAAAAAAATCAAGAACATAAAATAAGAAAATAAAATAAATGATGTATAATGCAGGATAAAAAAAGAAATAGTATGTAACTTTTGTTGAATGACTTACAGTGTTTTTTGTTAGGACATGATGGACGTCTGTTTCCTCCCACAATCTGCAACGTTTTCCAGGTTCATCAATACATTTTTCTCTAACAATTGTTCTTCCCATCTCTTGTAACAAGTCATGCATCTTCAAATTTTTGTTGTGTTTATCGACTTTTACAAGAGATTTTTTAACGAGAACATCAATTCCGATATCAGGAAAAAACACACAACCATCCAATACTTTGATTACAAAATCTTTATTCTCCCCATTGAAGAAGCATGCTATATCTAAAAATATATTCTTCTCCCTTTTTTCCAGTCCATCAAAGCTGATTCGAAGTTTATCGAAAATTTCTTTATTAGAATCTCTTTTAAGTCTTTCAATCGCACTTCTCCATTGAGTCGCATCTCTACCGCACAAGAAGGAACCCAAAACTTCAAGAGCTAAAGGGAGTCCGCCAGCATAATTTACAACATGTTTAGAAAGCTCAATGAAATCATCTTTCTGCACTGTATCACTGTGAAAAGCTTTCAGACTGAAAAGTTGAAGCGCATCTTTGGGATTCAATGTTGTGGGCTCATACATATCATCAACTGGCCAATATCGAAGCAAATGTTCTTCTCTTGTTGTTACAACGATTCTACTTCCTAATCCGAACCAATCGTGCCTACCAACCAAGCATTTTAAGTGTTGTATGTTATCGACATTATCAAGAACAACAAGAACCTTTTTGTGAGACAACCTATGGCTAATTATGTAACTCCCTTCATGAACATCGAAAAAGTTGAAGCATTCACCATGAAAGATCTGTGAAAGAAGTTGTTTCTGTAAAGAAACTAGTCCGCATTTGTCTGAAACTTCTCGAATATCAGCAATAAAGCTTTTACCTTCAAAATGAGATGACATTTGAGTGTAAGCAACTCTTGCGAGTGTCGTTTTACCGATACCACCCATTCCGCAAATTCCTACAACGCGGACATCATCTTCCCCAATGTTTATTTTCAAATATAAATCCTCCAAGCGTTCACTAATTCCAACCAAGTCGCTATGAGTAGCTGGATATGTCTGACATAGTTTTGCTAATATCTTCTTGACAATGCCTTTAACAAATTCTGATTCATGCCTAAAAAAACAAAGAGGAAAATTTAATGTTTTGAATAAAATTTTGTTGATATGTTTCAAATACACTTTCTTTTTCAATGAATCATCAAACATAATATAGTTTGGACGCAAACAAGAGCCAAGAATAAGAAAGCAAGATCTGTTGCGGAGCCAGAATACAAAGTTTGCCCTTTTATTGAAATATGACACTTTATTAAACACATAGGATTAGAAAGAAAAAAAAGTTATACATATATATCCAAAAAACTAGAAAATAAAGAAGAAAAGAAAGAATTACTCGTTATTTAATTGCCATCCCTTGATTCCAGCCACTTGAATTAAAGCATTTCGCCATCTTTGGATCTTCTCACTATCTTCTTTGTATCTCTCTTTATGTCTGGCAAAGGCTTCTTCCACTTTCTCTTTTTGTTTTCTTAAATCAGATGGATCAACATGGTAAAAAATGGGAAACACTTTATGGCCGTCGTTGTTATGTTGTTTAACAATCTCAGCAAGCTCATCCAAGCACCAACTTGAAAAGGCATAAGTATGTGAAAAAACGATTACCAAGCACCATGATTGCTGAATTGCTGTAAAGAGTTCTGGCGCGATCTCTTCGCCGACCTCCAGCTTTGAATCATCCCTGAAAGTGACGATCCCACTCCTACTTAGAGCATCATAGAGATGATCGGTAAAGTTGTTGCGGGTATCTTCACCTCTGAAACTCAAGAAAACATCATATTTCTTTCTAGAAATGGAGGAAGAAGTTGAGGGTAAGGACAACATGAGGATGTATGAAAGGAGAGGGATATCTCAATCTGGTAACTAGCCATTGACTTATCAATAGATGATGAAGAGGGTAAAAGAATTGTTATTACAACAAAAAAAATATAATATTCCGATTTGATTGTTATACAAGTTATTACCAACAACAATTGTTTATATTTATTAACTTTTAAAAACTTAAAATTTCTACGTCATAAAAAACATACATGTGAAATGTAGAAATTTAAATGATTTATAATCCGTAATTGTCACCTTAGCAGAATCATTGGTATTTAACAATAAATGGTGGTGGTGAAAGGAATTTATTTTATAAATTTTGTTACTTAAATGGTTCGACTGAGGGATTTAATTGATTCCCTAAATAGGGTTATCTAAGATATGGGAGGCTTATTACTTTAGTGTCTGCTTCCATTTCAACTGGGCAACCTTTGTTGGTCCTCCACTTCCATGCTTTTATTGATCTAGGCGGTAAACATAAAGCACCAAGATCATTTTTCTTGCACTCAGATCATCTATGTTATTGATATTTTGGCTTACCTCAAACCGAGCAGCTTTAGTTAATCCCACTGTCAAAACCCCTTTAGAAGACAAGACCTACCAAGAATCAGTGATAAACGAAAAGGCTTACAATCCCGTTAGAAGAGCAATTACCACTTAAATTTAGCAATTAGTGCATGTTGCTTTCAATGAAATGCATCTACTTGTAAGCTAATTCTTACTTTTTATACATTCAAACATATATTACTGTTTTCTCATCTAAACTATATCCTTAGCTTAAATAATATTAATTTTACTTTAAGCCATGAAGTTTAAATGATACTTTGTTAGCCCTTTTAAGTACTATTAAGCACCCATACAAACTACAAAATGAAGCTATTTAAATACTAAAGAAGCAGGCATTGAATCACACCTAAACACATTTTCACAATTTACTTTAAATTGCATAAACCTAAATTTACTAAAATTAATATTTTAATTTATATTTAGGGCATTGATAATGCATATTTTTAAATATTTTCAGTGAACCAAATAATGTTTTAATTTATATCAGTATAGGCTCAGGGGCGAAATTAGAAAAAAATTTTAGGGGTCGAAATTAAATTATAATTTTTACGATAGAAAAAAAATGCTATTTCACCATTTTAATAGATTATATCTTTATAATTTTTATATTTTTAGGAAAGACCAAAGTACAATTTTATCTTTACTAATTTAAAAATTTAAAAATTTTAAAGGAACCATATGAACAAATTTTCATTTTAAGGGGGCTGAGACCTTTGCCAGCCCCTAATTTCGCCACTGTATAGGCTCTTATTTTGTAAAGACCTACATCTTTCTAATGTTTTTTTTTTTCTAAGGATAATATATTGCTAGATAAATTGATAAATGTGTATGTATATTTTCTTACTTTTTTTTTACTGTTGATGATTATACATTCAATCATTTTTGTAGTTTAAAAGTAATTAAGAATATAAAATAATTAGAGGATAAAATACACAGGATGAAAGTATTAGGGAGGTCACTCTATTACAGGGATAGGATTAAATTATTCCATGTAATATAAGGGCTAGTTAATATATTATTATGGTTTTATAAAATATTAATTATCACATTAATCAGTACTAATTAGGCATTGTAAGAGTTATTTAAATGCTAAAAGATTTGCTTGTTTAATTATTAATTATTGTTTATTTAATGTAGAGGTGCTCATGGGCCAGATTAGGTAGAGTTCGGGTCAAGCTATATCATGATAGGGTCATATTTTATGTTTGTTCAAACCTGGCCCAACCCTAAATATGAGCTTAAAATTTTACCCAAAACCCGCCCATTTTTGCAAAAGATTAATCCATGCCCATTTTAGATCCGCCTATATTATTTTTTATTTTTTAAAATATTTATATTATATTGTTTTAATATTTAATAATTTTATATATATTTTTATTTATTGAAATTTTTTATAGTTTCCTTAACATTATTTTAATGTTTACATTAGAATAGTATTATATATTTAGTATAGGTTAGTTTTTTTAATGTATTCTAAATTACAAAATATAAAGTATTATAAACTTAAAAATGGGCCGAGCTGAGCTGGATTCAAGCCCGAGCACGACCTATATTTTAGATAGACTTAAATTTTTTGTCATTTTTGGGCCTAATATTTTTATCCAAACCCTCTCAAATTTAAGTCGAACCTTCGAATTTGAGCAAGTAGCCCGAATAGTTCTAATTTAATGTTATAATAAAATTAAAAGTTAATATATAATAGTCTCAAGAATCCATTCATATATTAACCATTAGAACCATTGATTACTTTGAGCGAATTTCAATACTGATGTTCCTTCAAGTAAGTTACAATTATGCCATGGTTGAAGATCATCAGAGACCGCGCTGTTCTATATGCACCAGCAATGGGTGACAGAGATATCATATTCAAATTAATGAATGGAAGATTATTTTAATTGATAATATAATAATATTATTTTTTATAATTATGTTATATGTTATTTATATTATGTGGAGTAAAAGTTTTAAAATTTATTGAAATTTGTAAACAAAATTCAGTTAATTAAAAGAGCAAGTGTTAAAAATAAATGTATAAATATAAAATGAAGAGTTGGAATAATATCATTTGTACTTCAAGCTATAAAATTTAAATGGTACTCTTATTAGAAGGAATTAAATCTATTTAAGTACTATTAAGTATTTATGTTTAATCTTCCAAATATATAAAAAATAATTTTGACGGATTAAATTTAACACATGTTTTTAACTCAACAGAAATTATGATTTAATCCTCGTTAAAGGATTTTCACATTATTATTATCTGTTTCGACAGAAAATCTATCTAATTTTCTCCACATTTCTATATAATGAAAATAAAATTTTGGTAAATAAAAAAAATGAAACCAATCAAGATGTACACATTTCCAGAATGATTAAAATTGTAAATGGTATTTAAAAAAAAAAAAAAAAACTATGTTATCAACATTTGGGATAGGTATAGAATACAACTATGAATAAAAATTTTAAATTTTTTTAGTATATAAAAGGGATTATATCTCATACACATATTACAAATACGTCTTGAGTGCTTACTACAAATGAAATAAAAGATGTAAATAAGGTATATATGTAAAAAAGAATTAATCGGACAAGGTTGGTTAAGTAGTTTACCAAAATTAATGCTTCTTCTCCGATTGGCCCATTATAAAATTGAAAAATTTTTGCATCCGTCTTGGTTGTGGCCCTTCTCCCTCTGCTTCCTCGTAGATATTACGTTTTCGTTTTACGTGAGAAGTGCTACCTAGCGATTCATTGTTGTGAGCAGAGTGTTGGAGATACCTTATGTCCCATGTCGTTTTTTTGCTTAACAATCTCAGCAAGCTCCTCCAAGCACCAACTTGAAAAGGCATAAGTTTCTGAAAAAACGATTACCGAGCACCATGATTGCTGAATTGCTGTAAAGAGTTCTGGCGCGATCTCTTCGCCGACCTCCAGCTTTGAATCATCCCTGAAAGTGACAATCCCACTCCTACTTAGAGCATCATAGAGATGATCGGTAAAGTTCTTGCGGGTATCTTCACCTCTAAAACTCAAGAAAACATCATATTTTTTTCTAGAAATGGACGAAGTTGTTGAAGGTAATGACAACATGAGGATGTATGAGAAGAGAAGAATATCTCAATCTGGTGTTCAAAATCAGAAAATAGATCGCCCAATACCCACAAAGAAACTAGAAAAAGTAAGTATATGAGCATAGGGGCGGAAATTAGGGGTCAAAGATGAGCTATGGATGTGTTCTTTCCAGGAAGGTGAGAGTTGGCAAAGTGGATGCTAGTATAATTATAAGTAATAATTAAAAATGTTGGACGGTTTGTATTTTACGTATTTAATTATAAGATTATGACAATAATAATTAGAATATAATTTTAAAGCATGTGACTATCAGTTTGAATACACTCTGTACACTGTAGGTTGTTTAGTATATTAGCATGTGACCATCAGTTTGAATACACTCTATACTGTCACCTTCAATTCTAAGAATGACATTTATGGATTATTTTCCTCAAACCCAAATTAATTCATAATCCATAATAATTAAACTTAAAAAGTTTAAGTTTCATATCTAAAATTATTTAAATTTGAATTGATTTTAACTATGGTATGAAAACTTAACTCAAGTTCAAATAACTCAAATTTAAATTGAATTAAAAATCATAATCTAGATAGATTCAACTCACTCAATTGAGAGATCTATTTTTTATTACACCTTATATTGCTTGGGAAAAATAAAGGAGTTAGTGGGAATGAGTGATCAAGCCAATAACAACTTTGTATAATATGGGGAATTACAAATATATAGATTGTACGAAACTATAATTTCACATCATTCTTATCTCTTTCTAATAGGAGAATCACAAATTAGATTTTTACCCTTGATTTTCAACTTTTTCATACAGATTTTTTTTCTTTTATACTTAAACAAATAGTTTTTTCATAAATTGATTCAAATGTGAAAGCATCCGAAAGTTTTTAAGTTAATATAATGTTTAAAACTACTCTTAACCCATCCCAACCATAAAAAAGAAAGATAAACACTTTGCCCAAATAATTTTAAAATATTAAATTGTACACATATCACATTTAATATATAAGTTGATCTAAGTTGCGGTAATCTTAAATAAAACTATTAACCATATAAAGATATATATATATTTTAACCATCATATCTACTACTTGTATTATGAGTAAAGATATCTAAAATGATTATTTTATGTGTAAAAAAGGAATTAATAGGACTAGGGTGGTTAAATAGTTTACCACAGTTAAATGCTATTTTTTGCATCTATATTTTTTAAAAATATTTAATATATGTATTTAAAAATACTTACATATATATTAAATAAATCACACTGAATAAATTCCAAATATAAAATATCCTCGTCAATAAACTCCACAAAGAAAAGGATATTGCTTGTTCCACTTTATCATTGAAACGGTGTGCACCGGCCGGTACGACCGGAACCGATGTAGAACCGACCACCATGATTCTACCTGCTGAACAACTAGGTATTCAGGCATAGTGCTGGAGAGGTGTCAGTTGAGTCAACTTTTGCATTGTTGGCTGTCATGTTTATTCTGATAGCTGCGTTGGGAATCCCCTACAGGTTTTTGGGATTTATAGTAGATTAGATGAGTAATAGAAGAAGCTATTAATATTAACAACGGGATATTTTGCAGATTGGATCAGTATGTCATTGCTAAGTTTGCTGAAAGTTTTGAATTGGTAGCAAGAACCCTGGCAGAGAATGCTGGACTGAATCCAATGGATATCATTTCTAAGTTGTATGAAAAGCATGCATCTGGAAATGCACTGTGTTGCGTGTAGATCAGGTAATTTAGTAAAGGCAGAAAGCTTGAAATTGAAAATCGCACTTAAAATAGTTTGCTGATGGGATTAGGTTCTAATGCAATGCCGTTGATTCAATGTTTGCAGATTATGATGGCGAAACCAGCTGGAGGTCCAGCGAGGAGAGATCAACCTGCAGGAATGGACGGGGACTCTTGCACGGTATGATTGATTTCCTAGCTCTTGTATCTCACCACCCATGTTCGGACTTTGTTTAGGCGTCTATTTTATTTTTAGATGCTAAAACACTTGAGCTTGAAAGAATTTTGCATGTGATTTTAGAGTTTTTATGGTGTTTTTACTTTTTTGTGTATTATCGTAACCTATATTAATGTAATCTCAATTTTTTCATCGGCATCAACACTCAAATTAATCTCCTTATTCAATTTCCTAATGGGCAAAACAAAAATCAGCTTCAAAATACACAAAATCATTCAATATATTAAAGATGATGCGCTTCAATACTGTTATTTTTAAGTACTCTATAGGCTTATTATCTCTTTTGGCCCCTGCACTTTCAATGACATATTGTCACATGTCAAATGTAAAAAAATACTTAAAAACTAAAAAAACTCATTAAAATCCAAAAAAAAAATTAAAACTTTGAAAATTATAAAAATTAAAAAAAATCATAATCTAGTTTTGAAAATTAAAAAAAGTTAAAAATTAAAAATATGTAAATTTTAAAATTTTTCATAATTTTTTTATGAAGTGCAACTCTTTTCCTCCTCAATCCATTTTTTTTTTTGAATCAGTGTCAACCACTTCAACACTAACAAAAAAAAATTCATTTTCTTTAAGTTTTGAACCGGTGCCAGCCACTTCAACACTAGCACCTAATAAAATATTTTTTCTTTTTAAATTGTAGAATACCTATATTTTTTGAAGGTATTTAAAAAAATATATATTTGGGCGTCAGCCATTACACTGCCGACACAAAAAAAAACATCATTTTTTATTGGACGGGGCAATCATTAAGGCATGATTAGAGAATGATGGAGGGTGGTGCCAATGGTGAGATGGCCGACACCACCTGACATTGTAGATTTTAGGTTATATATGTCATAATTTTTCAAACAGGCTCATTTTTATAAATATTTATTTTCTTTGAGGATAGTTGGGTAGGATAGTTAGAAGAAATGAACGAAATAAATGGAGGTTGAATTCTTTCTTTCTTTTTTTATTTTTCTCGAATATGGCATTGTGGAGTTTCGACTATTTTACCTAAATGACCCAAAAAATGATTATTTATGCAAATGACCCTGGTTCAAAAACAATCACCTAAATTACTTAAAATGAACAGTAAAATTAGGTAAGAGAAACTAAATGGCCAACAGTATTTTTTCTGGCCATTGCTTGATGATTGTGTTAGGTATTTAAAAAAAAAATTTGGGTGTCAAAGACTTGATGATCGATACCATTATATTTTTTTCACCCGTATCATATTAGTATATATTTATACCAATATTTAAAAAAAAAAACGATCTTTTTAGAGTGCTAACACATTAATATATGGCTGCACTCATTTTACCCAAATTAATCTCAAAATCCACGTGACCACTGACCCCTTAACTTTAAATCGTATTTTGATTTATGAGACTAATAAATTATAATTTTATTACTCCATCAATGGTTTCGATGGCAACTAACAGTAGAACAGTGTTTAACTTTCTAACTTTTATAATTTAAATTTAAAATTAAATATGGTTGTAAAAACCTAACATTGGGCATGTGAAGGCCGGCACCTTTTTTCTTTTAAATTTGGTGTTGGTGTGTCGATAATTAGTATTTCAGCACTCAAAATTCCTTTTTTTTTAAAAAAAAGTACCAATTATTTGTGTGTTAACACTCAAAAAAAATTTTTAATCAGATAAATGGGATGCTGGTCATCAATGTGCCAACACTCAATAAAAATATTTTTTTAATCTAATAAAGAGGTGTGTCGACCATCACCGTGCCAACACCTAAAAAAATAATTTTTTTTTCAAATATTGGTATTAACGTATACCAGTATGATGCGAAATGAAAAAAATATAAGGGTGTCAATCATTTAGTCTTCAGTATTTAAATCTTTTTTAACACTTGACACAATCATTCGGTAATGATTGTGTCATAAAAATAGTGATCTCGACAATTTATTACCCCTAACCCAATTTTACTATTTATTTTAAGTCATTTAAATGATTAATTTTTAATTAAGATCATTTACGTAAATAATTATTTTTTAGGGTCATTTGAGTAAAATAACCATTAGAACTAAGCAACTAGGCATGCTTTGGAACCATTCTCTTGGATAAGACAATAAAATTTTCTTTTTATAGCAGATTTTTTTTTTTATTTTGTCAACTTTTTAAAATTAAGATGATGTCCAACATCAATAAAAAATATTTCTCCTTTTTTTGTGCATATTTGAAAATATAGATATTTTTAAAAAAGTTTTAACTGGTACTGTCTAATTAACGGTGACATACATTATAAAAGTATTTTTTCTTCATTGTGAATACTCATATTTTTCACTAATATTTTAAAAAATATATACGATATTGCCTGACACAATGTTAACACAAAAAAAAAAAAAAAATTAAACACTGATGATTAGGGGAAAAATGCGAGTAGTTTCATTGGTGTGTCAAGTCGTACTGACAAATATTATAACTCATATTCGTATATATTTGTTTTCCTAACTCATTTTTATAATTAATTAATTTTTAAGATTATTTTTATAAAAATCTACTTCCAAAGTGAAATAGAAATACCATTACCCAATATTGAACTCGCTTTTCAGTAACTAGAAGCCCAATAATTATTAAATAACTTTTTTGGAATAATATTTATTCAATTTAGTGCTTATAGACCTAGTGAAATTGGTTCAGATGAAATTTATACATAATATTAATATATTTTGTCCGCCGTACCTCAATTTGACTTAAATATAGAACTATAGTTTTATCTAAATTTATTTATATTTGTAACTAATTAATTTAAATTCATTTAGATTAGTGTGTATATATATATTAAAATGTTTTAATTTAAATTAATATTTTATTTTTTATTAAAACTAAAATATAAACAATTTAATATATATTTTTAATATTTACATAGCATTTATATAACTATATATTCTATTTTATGTGATATATGTAATAGGCCAATTTAGCCCGGGCTCATAAAAAAATAATAAATCCAAAATAATAAAATAAAGTCTAAGTCCAGTACAAAATTATATCATTTAGCCCGATCGGAATGGTCCATTACTTGAAAAGGTTGAAGGTCCATCTACAAGCTTATGGAAACATAATCTTCAAGGATGTGCAATCTTAGATATGATATGCAATCTTAGATATGATATATGCAATCTTAGATATGATATGCAATCTTAGAAGATATGATTTTGTAACCTTAGAGATTTAATTTGTAGATACCCTTTAATCTTAGCCGTTAATGTAATTGATCTGTACCGTTGGATATAAATAGAGGCCTCTCCCTTCATTGTAATAGGAATGAAAGTTGGGAGTAATAATAATTCTTAAGAGTATTCCCTCAAATTTCTCTTTCTCTTGCGTTTTTATTTTCTTTGGCATGTTCAATAGGGTCCTTTCGACTTTATTTATTTGCGGATTTAGGCCCATAATTTATGTCAAAGCTCGATTTAGTCCTTTTTATTATTTATTATTTATTATTTATTAAATTTGATTTTCTTGTTATTAAGTTATTATTATTATTATTATTATTATTATTATTATTATTATTATTATTATTATTACTACTATATATACATATTATATATACATAAATTTGTTCAAAAAAACTTTTATAAACACATGCACATATTATATATATATATATTTTATTATTATTCTATTTGCATAACTTTTATATACATATATATACATTTACATTTTATATACATATACATTTTTTTATTTCCTAACTTTTATATGCATATATATACTTTTATATTTTTTTTACTTTGATAAATATGTACATACGTATGTTTTCTTATATTATTCTTCATAATTTTTTTATATATTTTTTTATAAATTAATTAATTTCAATATATGTAAATATTATTATTTGTTTTTATATATATGTAATTATCTGTTTTATAATCTATATAAATGTATATAATTTTTTTATATATGTAGATGTATATATTTTGTACCTTTTTTCTCTTTATATTTTTTTTTGTTTATTTCCTTCATTTGCTTGTTGATTTATGTTTTCATTTATATTTTGTTCATTTGATACTTTACATGTCGTTGTTTTTTATGTACATTAATTTTGTTTATTTCTATGCCATTGTTGTATTTATTATTGTATTTTACACTTAATATAGCAGTACATCATTTTTTTACTCGATTTTAAAATTTTCAAAATTGAGATAATACTCGTATTTAGGATTTTTAAGGAAATTGAGCCCTAACGTATTGGGTTCCAATTTTCTTCGTTAAATCTAACAATCGAGAATTGCTCATTAATCAAAAAATAAAATGAAAAGCTTGTTGTCGAGAATTTAATATGTTGTATCCTAACGTATTGGATGTGACGTATTGATTTCTCGAAACAAAGATTTTTAAAAAAATATAATAACAAAGGAAATTTTCCAAGTTTAGGATTTTGAGAAATTGTGCCCTAACGTATTGGGCCGCGATTTCTTTATAAATCTTAAACAAATGAATATTTTTTTAAATTTTATTACACGAGTATTTTGGACTAATTCATTTTTGAGAAATTAGAATGCCGTGCCCTAACACATTGGGTGTGATATTTTCTTTCTTCGAAATGATAAGAGTCTTAATAAGTAACATTTTTAAGTTTTTATTAAGGAATATCATATTTTTAAATTTTTGACATTAAGACACTAATTAATTAACTAGGTACCAATTTTGGGTGTTACGAGGGTGCTAATCCTTCATCGTACGTAACCGACTCCCGGATCCATTTTTCTAAAACTTGTAGACCAAAGCTATTTTTTAGGTGATCCAATCACACCTCAATAAAAGATTGGTGGCGACTCCCAATTTTTGTTTATTTAAAGTCGACAACTAATTTTTATTTTTTTCCCAAAAAAGAAATGGTTTTGACAATATAAATTGCATAATATGTGAAAATTAAAATAAAAATATATTACAAAAAGTATAGAGCGGGTTGAGCTAAGCTTCGACTTTAAATATTGGAGTTCAAGCTTGATCCATATTTTAAATGATTCTAATTTTTGCAAGCTCATTTTGGGGAGTTATGCTATTATCTAATCCCTTTCATATTTTAAGTGAACCTTTAAACTTTAATTTAACCTTATAATTTATGTTAATAAATCCTTGTATTTCTTTAATTTAATAATGTTAACCAGACGTGACAAGTTAATTAAGATACAAGTGATGAAGCAAAATATTTTGTCTATTTGACCGTTAAATTTTTAAATGGATTTAAGGCTAATATTATTTTTTTGAGTATTTTAAATTTTTTTTAAATAACAATACTCCAATTTAGTGTATAATTTTAAGGCGATATATAATTATTTAACAATCTTGATCCAATTATTACATGTGTTAATTTTTTTACTAGTAATATTGAGGTCAATACTTTCATATTTAAATCGATAATTAAATTGATGAAATTATCAGTTCTCACCTTAAAATTGATTCTTGATCAATACCCTTTCAATTATGAGTTGAATTTGGTTTCTCGACGTTACGTTAAATCAAATGCAAGTAATTGGGTGAAATACTTTGGTCAGAATTTAATTAAAAGGAGGTAATGTTAATTTGTTATGTGTACAATAATGAAGTGATTGAGTGTAATTAGTATATTTTTAATCACGTTTTAGTAATTATGGTTTAAATTAAATGAAATTACAGAATTATCAATTAATTAATTAATATAAGTGTGGAAATCCTGGGCTCATGATTGAAAGTGTGTTTACTAACTATTAGTGTAATGGTTTGCAAGTAAAAGTCAAATATGTTACTATCATATATGACAAATTCTTTGCACGCTTAGTATCTTAAACATTTTTTGTAAGTAATTTTTTATTGTTTTAACTAAAATTGTAGAAAAACAGTTAATTATCTAAATAGGGTGAAGGAAAGCAAGAATTAAATGATTTTTTTTTACTGAAATGCTAAATTTCATTGCGTTTCAAGTTTTTTATTGAAAGGAAAGGAAAGCAAGAATTATAATCATTAAGTTTTTTTTATTAATTTTTTAAATACATATATTTCAAGTGTTTCATTATCAGAAGATATCATCACGTTTACCAAATAATCTCATCTTATCGTCTTTAAAGGAGAGCAATTTCCTTACTACTGACAGGTAAAATCCCGGAAATTTCTTTGAGGTCTTAATCAAATCGATTAAGACAATGGTGTTTTGGTTTCTTTTTATTTATATTGGACTGATGGTGCAGAATAACTTGCTTACACAACAAAACTTACTACAGCTCATAATCACTATTGCTGTAATTTTGTGTGTAATAATGTCTTCTTTGATCATGCTTGTGCTGCTGCTTTTCCTTCTGAACCTTGCATCTTCAGATATCAACCAGGGTCAGTTTAGTTGCTATGGGCCGCTTCAACTGACTAATCAGTTTAGTTGCTATGGGCTGCTTCAACTGACTAACTCTTCAAGCCTAATAAAAGGTCACAAATTCTACGAGAATCCAATCCAATTCAAGAACTCCAAAAATGTTAGTGTTTTCTCCTTTTCTACCACATTCATTTTTGCTATTAGACCGGAATACGGCCATGGAATGGCCTTTGTAATCTCGCCAAACAATGAAATTCCCGCAGCTTCTACCGTCCAGTATCTTGGTCTTTTCAATGAAACAAATAACGGTGACAGCTCAAATCATATTGTTGCGGTTGAGCTGGATACAGTTAAAAGCCTTGACCTCAATGACACTGATGACAACCATGTTGGCATCGATATCAATAGCGTAAACTCGGTGAAATCTGCTTCTGCGGGGTATTACACTGATGAAGGTGAGTTCATCAATGTCAGGCTTGTAAGCGGAGACCCAATGCAAATATGGATAGAATACAACGGGGTTGAGAAGCGACTCAATGTTACGTTGTATCCCATCAATCTACCAAGGCCAAAAACCCCACTTATATCCTACAAAAAGGATCTGTCTCCTTATATGTATGACTCTATGTATGTCGGCTTCTCGTCGTCCACCGGTTCTGTTTCAGCTACTTCATCCTCACACTACATATTGGCTTGGAGTTTCAAGATGAATGGCTCAGCTGATGAGCTAGACTTGTCTCGCCTTCCAAAGATTCCACGACATGATAACGGAGGAATCAAGCAATTGAAGAAGATTTTGGCTATCACCCTTTCTTTCACAGGTCTCACTTTAGTCCTCGTATTGGTTTTCGGGTTTGTGTTGATCTCAAGGAAGAAGAGATTCATGGAGATTCTCGAGGATTGGGAGGTTCAGTTCGGGCCTCATAGATTCTCTTATAAAGATCTATTCAAAGCAACAAAGGGGTTTAAAAAAAGGAAGTTCTAGGGAGAGGTGGATTTGGTAGGGTGTATAAGGGTGTTTTACCCTCTTCCAACATACAAATTGCCGTCAAAAGGATCTCTCATGATTCAAGGCAAGGTATGAGAGAATTCGTGGCTGAGATTGCAACCATCGGTCGCCTCAGGCATCCGAATTTGGTTCGACTTCTCGGTTATTGCAAGCGCAAGCACGAGTTGCTTTTGGTTTATGACTACATGCCTAATGGAAGCCTTGACAAGTTTCTTTACGACCAACCTAATAGCAGCCTTAATTGGACACAAAGGTTTAAGATCATCAAGGACGTAGCTTCCGCGTTGTTCTATCTGCACCAGCAATGGGTGCAAGTCATCATTCACAGAGATATCAAGCCTGCCAATGTGCTGATAGACAGTGAAATGAACGCCCGACTAGGAGATTTCGGGATGGCAAAGCTATGCGACCTTGGAAATGATCCTCAAACCTCTCATGTAGCAGGCACGCTCGGTTACATGGCTCCTGAGCTCGCAAGAACCGGGCAAGCAAACACAAGCACTGATATATATGCTTTTGGAATATTCATGCTTGAAGTTGCATGTGGTAGAAAGCCGATCGAACCACAAACGGCACCAGGGGAAGCATTTCTTGCTGACTGGATAAAGGATTGCTGGGATAAAGGAGACATTTTGGCGACTATTGATAAGAGGTTGGGGAAGAGATCATTTGTGGGACAACAAGCGGAGTTGGTGTTGAAGCTTGGGTTGCTTTGCTCACACCCGGTGACAGCGGCTAGGCCTAGCATGTCCAGCGTTATATCGTATTTGGACGGTGTTGCTTCATTGCCCGATGACTTCAGCTCTGTTATCAAAGTTCGAGAATTCCCAGCAGTATCAAATGAAGTGGGCGCTCCTAATGAGTTGACAACCGAGAGAAACACCGTTCCTTCATTAACAATTACAGAAGCATTTGTTTCTCACGGTAGGTGAAGTGGAAAAAGATCGGGTTTTTCTTTAAAAATTATGATTGTAAAATTAAATAAAAATTTAAAGCCTTCCAAATCGAGTAATAGGGTTTTGTATATATATTTAAGCATCATAAGTTGCATACTGTGGCTGTTCATGCCAATGTCATTTAGGAATATATTTTAAAGCCTTCCGAATAGAGTAACAGGGTTTTGTATAATAGGGTTTTTCCTTTTTATTTTAAGATTTTTATAATGTTTTATATTGTAATAAAAATAGAAAGGTGGTCACATGCATAACAAATTAAAAAGCTTAATCGAATAAAAAAGTAGTTGATGTATGTTTTATATTGTAAATAATCTTTAGATAAATAATTAAATTGGAGCGAAACTTTTGATGAGTTGTTCACATCAGAATTAAATATATAAAAATAATCAAATAAGGTTAAATAAAAATTAAACCTTTTTGAATACCGTATATAAAATTATGTTTTTATCAATTAAATTTTAATTTTCAAATAAAATCTTTAAATATTATAATGCCAGGTATTCAAATATAATAAAAATTTGAATATAATTGTTTGCATTACGAGAATAGTAGCTGAAGGAATCTAATGTTCAATAGGCAATAGGGACATGCATGTAAGTCACCAATGCCACGCCAATCTCCTTATCTCTCTTCATGAATCAATCTCCTTATCGCTCCAATTTAAATAGAAAGGTGGGTCACATGCATAACCTTTCTATTTTTATTACAATATAAAGCATCGTTGTCCGAAGTCCTTCATATGTTAATTTCTTAATTACATGTACTATTGGTGTTTATCGTCAACAATGACGAATATTGTATATTAATCATTATTTAAATATCAATTATTGATATTTAAATATAGTGTTATTTACATAATAATAACTGACAGGTATATTTGAATTCTATCTAATCTCATTTATATTTAGGAAAGGAAGCTCACTTTAAAAAAATATTTTATGCATATTTTTATTATTTTTAAATAAAAAGATTAAAATATTCTCAATAACTTATTTAATTACATAATGACATTTTCATAATTTTTTTTAACTAAATTGGTGCCCAACTCAATCAGGAGCTTAAATTATAATATATAGATATATACAATTGATGGAGGTAGGTGTGTATAATAAAATTAAAATGTTTAGAGTTATCAAGATAAAACTTTAGTTGAGTGGTAAATTAAATGTTTTATTATGCATCTGGTTTTCTTTATACATGTGATGCTCGGGTTGATTGTTTGTATTAATTAAAATGTTTTTTTTTAATTTTTATAAATAATATTAGGGAAAATTTTAAAAAATATTCATTTTCTTTAAATTGCTACGACTATTAGTGATAATATAAGGCAAAATTTTAAAAACTTTGGTGTAGAGCTATGAAAAATAAAAAGATAATATAAATATTAGTAATATTATGAAAATCATAGTTTTGGAATGTTAAATTAAGGAACAGATTCAATTAATTGAAATCTACATAGTAAGGACTTCAATTAAAAAATAAAAATTCCATTAGGATCTAAAAACAATTTAATTAAAATACAATTAATCCATGCTTTGTTTAATCACTACATTATAAAACCTTGAATAAAAATTTTAGAGTTTTTAGAACATGCCTTAAATCTGTAACAATAAAATTGTATGATTCATTTGTCTTTTTCCGTATACTCTTCTACGCATCCAAATTCTTTTAAATCAAATTCTAAACTCTGCGAATCACTTGTGTTGCGTCCTCCGCAACAGTTGAGTTCCTCCTTGATGTTTAGCCTCAATCACCTCCTTACACAAGCTCAAATTAATCATTAGACCTCTAATGACATAGTTTTATCAATTTGGGTTTCAAAAGTGATAAAATGTGATAAAAGTTAGCATTGAAACTAAAAGTTAAAAATCGATAAAAAAACATAAAAATACTCTTAAACTACTTGAGAACAAGCTTGTTACAGAAGAGCCTAATTTAACATTTCAAATTACAGTACATCATGCTTCACCACTCTACAATTACATACAAGGATTGTCGTTGTTTTATAGGGTGGGGGTATACCTAGGTTCTGGTCGAACCTCAATGGGTCCTTGTCGAACTCCAACATCCTGAGAGGCGACAACTTACAGATCAGTTGCAAGAGATGGATGGAATTGGCAAGTGAGGATTGGAATATGGTCAGGAAATGCAAAGGTCTTCAATGAATAAGACATTTTCTTTGAATTCATTTTAAGGGACATTTGTTAGCGAATGAGGAGAGAGCTTGATGACATGTGACAGCTGACACTAGTTACTCAAGATGTGAGCAGGTTGAGGCAACCATACAAGTTTTGAGGGATTTTTCTTTTGCTAAGATTAATGTTTGGAATAATCTTGTTCCAAATGATCTTAGAAAGTTTTTGCATATTAAGGATTAACTTGTTTGGAATTTAAAGAATATTGGGCAGATTGATGTTGAGGGAATAGACTGGTCGACTTTGTTTCCTATTATTTGTTGATGTCTTTGGAAGTGTCGTAATGCTTTTGTGTTTAAAGATGCAAGTAACAGCAATGGGGAAGTTGTTATGTCTAGTCTATCTTGGGCTAAAAGTTCAACTCACATAGGGTCTTCTAATATTTTTGTTACAATGATCTCCAGAGCTGCAAAGCAATGGTGACATCCCAAGGAAGGTAGGGTTCAGCTTAATTCGAATGAGACAATCGACATTAATATTGGTGTCACGGTGATTGAAGGGGTTCTAAGGGATGTGAATTCAAATTGGAGTTTACCTCGTACCATGCCTCATGATTTGTTGAAAATGTGTACGTGAATTAATTGCTGTCAATTATAATTATAGTAGTAATTATTATTATTTTTCCATGTTGAAAATCAAATATATTCGTGGAATACTTCTCTATGAGCTCCTTAGAATCGAAAAGATCGTTCTTGCGAATGCATTTTCACTGCAGCTTAGTCAATAAAAGACAGGTTCTACTGTACCCTTATAAAATTTCTCTCTTTTTATGATCTAAATGTTGGGTTTGATGATTATGAAATCAAGGCTGCTCATTACCTAACTAATTGGTTATCTAAATGTCTATTGTATATATTTTTTTTTGTGTGTGTGTAATGATGTCTTGTTTGATCATGCTTGTTTTGCTTTTCCTCCTGCATCTTCAGATATCAATCAGGGTCAGTTCAGTTTCAATGGTTACTTGAATGTTGATGAACTTGCGGGCGTAGGTTCAAGTGGGCTCTTTAAACTGACTAATTTTACAACCCATACAAAAGGTCACATCTTGTACAAGAATCCAATCCAATTCAAGAACTCCACAGATGGTATTGTTTTCTCTTTTTCCACCACTTTCATTTTTGCAATTTCCGGAATTCCCAACTTTGAGTTAATGCATTGATTTTCTCAGCCAATTTGAAGCAGTTAATGGCACTAATGTCATCACAGCCCACTAAATTGCATACTTTTGATGGACTTGCAACTACTTCAAGTCAAGAACAACCATCTATGTGCACAGCTGCTATACTTGTTGGTAGCTCAGGCAACGATTTAAGCATCTTGCAACCTAACAATTTAAGCAATTTGAGCCTGGAAAGTTGAGTAAGAGCCAAAGGAATGGTGATGAAATTCTTACCACTAAGATCAAGACGTATCAAAGAGGATATACCAGAAATATCACCATGAATATCTGCTTCACCAAGAGTGCACATGTTGCAATTTGACAATATAAGATTTCCGAGCTTCGAGAGTCGAGTAAGAGATGCAGGTCTGCTGATGAAATTGTTACCTCTAAGATCAAGAGGCCACAAAGAGGATAGACCAGAAATATCACGTGGAATATCTCCTTCACAAAGATTGCAGTCCCTTAGTTTTAGCTCTCTTAAAGAACTCAAACCTGACAATAAAGGCAACATCTCAGCAATGGGATTCGTCCTTCTTCCTTGGATTACCTTGAAAAGAGAAGGCAAATTTGGTAGTAACTTATATGATGGTCCATTGCGCCCATTGAACGAAAGAACTTTAAGATTTTTAAATTGGAAAATGAAGAATGGTGGTTCTGCTATGGCTGTTTCACTCAAGTCGAGCTCCAAAAACTTCGCTTGCTGCAAATTCTCCAATGAAATTTCTACTCTATAACAACCGGAAAGATCTAGAGTTTTTAGACGTTCCATTTTCCCATCAATCTCCCGAAACCTTACAAGACCTTAGCAACCCGAAAGAATTAATGTTTCTAGAGATTCCATTCCAATTTAAGTCGGAAGACTCTTGAGACTTTTGCAATCTCTTAAATTCAAAAGTTTAAGGTTCCTAAGCACTCTAATTGATGGATGAACATCCACTAATTTGGTACAACCTTTCAAAAATCAGAACTTCAAGATTTGATGTTTGTGTGTAGTCTAGTGAATTGATCAGGTTTTGGACCCATTATTATTTTTATTTTTTGAAATATGAATGGCTGGATTATATTAATAAAACAAATTCCAAATCATTTAGTGCCTAGACAAAACAAAAAATATGCAATAAACAAACGTTAAATAAAAGCAGGATAATCCAAACACCCAGGCAGACTTTCCTTTTCCCTAGACATCTGAGAAAACGAAACCCTTCAGATGCCTTCTCTGTTTTGTTGATAACCACCAAAATGTCTGCTCTAGATCTTTCCGATGCAACTGGAAGAAACCCTTCAGGTCTGGCTAAACTTTGCATTTCATCACTTCAAAACACCAATCTTCCGTCGAAACTGAGAAACCCAGTAGTCCATCTATTCTCCGATCTGTTTGCCTACAGTAAAATCCCATTTTATCTTCTTTCTAAGCAGTGGATCTTCGACCTGCTGGACAAAGTGGGCCCAACTGTTGACGGTCCTCTTCCGCTACCACTTTCGTGTATGAAGGAACCGCACCAACAAGATAAGTTTCTTCATCTCTCTTTAATCCCTCTGTAGCCAATAGATGTACTGGATATCTGGTCTGTTCCAGTAATATTTCTGCAGATGATTAGTTTTCTTGCATTGAATGCATGGTGGAAACCTCCTTCTCCTTGTGTCTCTTCTTGATTTTTCCTTTTTGTCAAACTAAGGCTTCTTTGACTTCTGACTTGAGCTTGAGCCTTCTCTGACTTTTGCTTGAAAAGCTCCTTCAGGATTCTCTTCTTGCCTACTAGCCCTTCTCTGCTCAAGTGCATAAAGTGAGTTAACCAACTCAGACAAGGAAATGCTTGTGAGGTCCCTCGAGTCTTCCAGTGAGGAGATTTTTTACTCAAACCTCTCAGGTAGAGTGGTAATAGCCTTCTCAACAACCTTGCTGTCACTGAAGTCTTCCCCAAGGACTCTAATGTTGTTAACAGAAGCCATGATCCTATCAGAATATTGCTTGATAGTTTCTGACTCCTTCATTTTCAAATTTTTAAACTCCCTTCTAAGATTAACTATTTGTTGCTGCCTTGTCTTGTCTGATCCCATGAACTCTTCTTTCAGCATATCCTATGCTTGCTTGGGTGAGTCACAGGCCATAATGCGAGTAAAAATCACATCAGACACACCATTCTATTAGCCTAGGGGACAAACATAAAACACCAAGGTTATTTTTATTGCATTGAGATCATCTATATCACTGGAGAGAAGGGATTTTATGAAACTGTGATTTTAAATCATCCCTATCACCTTCTAATAGGAGAATAACAAAACAGATTTTTCCTCTTGATTTTCAACTTTTTCCTCTCGACAAATTCAAATTCAACTAAAAATACTAAAATTTTGAGTTGTCATTCTCCTATTGAAAATGTATAGGAATGACGTAGAATCACAGTTTCATATAATCCTTTCTCTATCACTGGTATATTAACTTACCTCAGATCAAGAAAATTTTGTTAATAT
The DNA here is from genome assembly GCA_008044935.1 of Gossypium turneri. Taxonomy (NCBI): domain Eukaryota; kingdom Viridiplantae; phylum Streptophyta; class Magnoliopsida; order Malvales; family Malvaceae; genus Gossypium; species Gossypium turneri. The sequence goes on from CP032581.1 coordinate 64,568,764, forward strand.
CACAAAAAACACAACAGTTGAAAATTATGATCTGGCCTTTATTAAAGGATTTCACCTTATTGTTACCTGTTTTGTCACCGAAACTATCCATTTTTCTCATCATTTCTATCTCAAGTTGATTATATTTATTTCAACCTACAAATAAAATATAGATGTAAGTGTATATATAATGAAAATACAATTTTAATAAAAAAATGAAACCATCAAAATTTACACATTTCAGTTATATAAAAAGGAATGAATTAAGCGACTAAAATTTTAAATGATATATATAAACTATGTTATCAACAATTGTGATATGTACGGAATATGAGCTCCTGTTGAAAATAAGTAAAAGATTTATAAGTTTTTGGTATGTTAGAAGGATGGTTAAGTAGTTTACCACAGTTAATGCTTCTTCCCTGATTGGCCCATTATAAAATTGAAAAATTTTTGCATCCGTTTTGGTTGCGGCTTTTCTTCCTCCATTTCCTCATAGATATTACGTTTCCGTTTTATGTGAGAACTGCTACCTACTGAATCATGGTTGTGAGCAGAGTGTTTGTGGATGTGCTCAAAATTTGGAGAAGATTGAGTGGTATCGCACTGCAACTCTTTCATTTCTTCCAAATCTTTCTCATACACTATTCTAACACCACACTTCTTCACCTTAAGGCTATGACCATTGAAAAACACATGAAGCCCATCACGTTTATGATCTAAGCAATCTGTTGTCCGTAAATTATTGGTTTCACAGCCACCATATTTATCCTTCAGGGAAACTGGATATAATTTATCACGCGACCAATAACGAAGAAAAATGTGATCTTTCATTATGGGCTTGTTGTATCGTTTACCCACCAAATAGCCTCGCCTCTCAATCGGCCGACGGTTTCTACCATACATTAACGCTCCACAGTCGATAAAGCCCACATCCCTTGAAGCATCATTATTGACAAAAATGCAGCAACAAGCAACTCCAATCCATTCACTATCCTCTTGAAGGTTGATCGGTAAGGGAATCTTAATAAAGAAGTCACCTTTTTGTTGGCTAAACCATTCTGGGATTTCACTTCCTGGCATGATAATATCAAACATTTTTCTTGAATTTGCAAATGCCTGCAAAATAAAACACAAGTCGTTAGGTAACTAAAACCATAAATTCTCAAGTATGAGATTTTGTAAGAGAGAAAAAGAGAGATTAATCGACCTTAAGATGTTTTCTCAGCAGTGTTAATGCATTGATATTCTCAGCCAATTTGAAGAAGTTAAAGGCTTTAATAGCAGCCGAATCCACTAAATTGCATGCTTTTGATGGACTTGCAACTACTTCAAGTGAAGAACAACCATCTAGCCACACATCTTCTATACTTGTTGGTAGCTCAGGCAACGAGTTAAGCTTCATGCAATTTGATAATCCAAGCAATTTAAGCTTGGAAAGTTGAGTCAGAGCCAAAGGAATGGTGATGAAATTGTTACCGTCAAGAAAAAGCCGTTTCAAAGAGGATAGACCATGAATATCTGCTTCACCAAGAGTGCACATGTTGCAATTTGACAATATAAGCTCTTCAAGCTTGGAGAGTCGAGTAAGAGATGCAGGTATGCTGATGAAATTGTTACCAGTAAGATTAAGTTCTTCCAATGAGGATAGACCAGAAATATCACGTGGAATATCTCCTTCACAAAGATTGCAGTCCCTTAGGTTTAGCCTTCTTAATGAACTCAAACTTGACAATGAAGGTAACATCAGAGAGATGGAATTTGTCCTTCCTCTTTTGAATCCATTGAAAGACAGAAATTTAAGATTTTTAAATTGAAAAATGAAGGATGGTAGTTCTGTTATGGCTGTTTCACTCAAGTCGAGCTCTTCCAAAAACTTTGCATGCTGCAAATTCTCCGATAAATTTTCAACTCTATAACAACCGGAAAGATCTAGAGTTTTTAGACGTTCCATTTTCCCATCAATCTCCGGAAACCTTACAAGACTTGAGCAACCCGAAAGAATTAATGTTTCAAGAGATTCCATTCCAATTATGGTCGGAAGACTCCTAAGACTTTTGCAATCTCTTAAATTCAAAACTTTAAGGCTCTTAAGTACTGCGATTGATGGATGAACATCCACTAATTTGGTACAACCTTTCAATATTAGAACTTCAAGATTTGATGCCGTTGTGAAGTCTGGTGTCATGATCAGGTTTTGGGACCCTTCAAGGTTCATCATTTTCAACTTACACAAGGGCCGTTGCAGATCACAATAAATTAGAAACAAATGAGAAAACATAATAATGCTTATTTTTGTCTTTTTACCTTAATCAAAGTTTAATCATTTATATTAAAATAAGCTAAAATACAAGGATGAGATGAGTTAATTCTTACTCTATTTCCCTTCCATAGTTGTTGAATGCGACTATATGGTAAAAGAAGTGCAACAAGGTTGTCCGGTTGGAAGCTTGAAGGCAACGATTTTAAAGGGTATCCTTTCCAATCTAAAAGCCGTAGCTCATTAGAAAGAAATTTGAGATCATCACAATTTGATAGGCAAAGCACTTTGAGCAATCTCAACTTTTTCATTTTTGAGAAGACATCGACACTCAAGTTGAGCATCTTGCTCGATTCCCTAATAATTATGAATAAAACAAAATGAAAATGAGCTTCACAATATACAAAAACATTCAACAACTAAAAGTTATGTTATAATCTAATTCATTGATATACTATTAATATTTCAAAAAGACATACATTTCTCTATTGATTCTTTTGAAAGAGTAATACGCTACTAGATAAATTTCATAATTAAACATTAAAATATTGAGTGTCAAAGATTTTGCTATAATTTCTTATCATATTTAAGAAATAAAATAATTATTTACAGTACAAATAAATATAAATTTACGTGTCTTCTTACCTTTTTTTATTGATTATTATACTTTCAATTATTTTTGTACCCTAAGAAAAATCAAGAATAGAAAATAAGAAAACAAAATAAATGGTGTATAATGTAGGATAAAACTTTTAAAAACTTACATTTTTATTTAGCATTATTATATTCTAAATATAACAAATAAAGCATTTTAAACGAAGTAAAACAATTTCTACAAATATTATGCTCTAAAGAGGGCAATGCAATGAAATTAAATATTTATTTCTACAAATCCTTTTTAATATTTGTAAACATCAAACATGACTTATCTCAAAATTACTAAATATCACTTTTTAAGAATAGTTGTATCAACCAATTAGACTAAGCTTTGGGTTTATATCATATATTGATTTGATATTATATAACAAAATAGAAATAGTATGTAACTTTTGTTAAATGACTTACAGTGTTTTTTGTTAGGACATGATGGACGTCTCTTTCCTCCCACAATCTGCACCGTTTTCCAGGTTCATCAACACATTTTTCTTTAACAATTTTTCTTCCCATTTCTTGCAACAAGTTATGCATCCACAAATATTTGTGTTCATCGACTTTTATGAGAGATTTTTTAATGAGAACATCAATGCCAATATCTGGGAAAAACTCACAACCATCCAATACTTTCATTACAAAATCTTTCTCCTCCCCATTGAAGAAGCATGCTATATCTAGAAATATATTCTTCCCCCTTTCTTCCAGTCCATCAAAACTGATTCGAAGTTTATCGAGAATTTCTTTATTAGAATCTCTTTTAAGTCTTTCAATTGCACTTCTCCATTGAGTCGCATCTCTACCGCATAAAAAGCAACCCAAAATTTCAAGAGCTAACGGGAGCCCACCAGCATAGTTTACAACACGGTAAGAAAGCTCAATGAAATCCCCTTTCGGCACTGTATCACTATGAAAAGCTTTCAGACTGAAAAGTTGAAGCGCATCTTTGGGATTCAATGTTGTGGGCTCATACATATCATCAACTGGCCAAGATCGAAGCAAATGTTCTTCTCTTGTTGTTACAATGATTCTACTCCCTAATCCGAACCAATCATGCCTTCCAACCAAGCATTTTAAGTGTTGAATGTTATCAACATCATCAAGAGCAACAAGAACCTTTTTGCGAGACAACATATTACTAATTATATCATTCCCTTCATGAACATTGAAAAATCTGAAGCATTCATCATGAAAAATCTCCGAAAGAAGTTGTTTCTGTAAAGAAACTAATCCACATTTGTCTGAAACTTCTCGAACATCAGCAATAAAGCTTTTACTTTCAAAATGATGTGACATTTGATTATAAGCAAGTCTTGCGAGTGTGGTTTTACCGATACCACCCATTCCGCAAATCCCTATAATGAGGACATCATTTTCCCCAATGTTTATTTTCAAATATAAATCCTCCAAGCGTTCAGTCATTCCAACCAAGTCACTATGAGTAACTGGGTGACATAGTTTTGCTGATATCTTCTTAATAATCTCTCTAATAAATTCCGATTCATGCCTACAAGAAAAGAAATTTTAATTTTTTGAATAATTTTTTTTTCATATTATCAAATGCACTTTCTTTTTCAATGAATCATGAAACATAATATAGTTTGGAAGCAAACAAGAACCAAGACACTTTTCAATTAAAGACATAGGATTAGAAAGAAAGAAAAAAGTTATACATATATATCCCAGAAAATAGAAAATAGAGAAGAAAAGAAAGAGTTACCTGTTATTTAAATGCCATCCCTTGATTCCAGCCACTTGAATTAAAGCATTTCGCCACCTTTGGATCTTCTCCCTATCTTCTTTGTATCTCTCTTCATGTCTAGCAAAGGTTTCTTCCACTTTCTCTTTTTGTTTTCTTAAATCAGATGGATCAACATCGTAAAAAATTGGAAACACTTTATGGCCGTCGTTGTTATGTTCTTTAACAATCTCAGCAAGCTCCTCCAAGCACCAACTTGAAGAGGCATAAGTTTGTGAAAAAACGATTACCGAGCACCATGACTGCTGAATTGCTCTAAAGAGTTCTGGCGCGATCTCTTCGCCGGCCTCCAGCTTGGATCATCCCTGAAAGTGACGATCCCACTCCTACTTAAAGCATCATAGAGATGACCGGTAAAGTTGTTGCGGATATCTTCACCTCTAAAACTCAAGAAAACATCATATTTCTTTCTAGAATTGGCCGAAGAAGTTGAAGGTAATGACGACATGACGATGTGCGAGAAAAAAAAAAAAAGTGGATGTAGTGTTGAAAATCAGAAAACTGATAGCTCAATACGTCTGAAAGAAACTAGAAACAGATCAAATTTCGAGGGAAGAATAAAGGTGGTTTCTAAGCAATTTCTCTATAACCTTTTCACTTTCCAAATGAATGCGCGTAGTTGTGGAAATTGGGGGGCCATAAATGAGTGATGCATATGAATCCAACAAGGTGGGTGTTGATAAAATGGAGCCTACAATAATTGCAACTGTTCTTAAGTTTGTGCTTTACTTGCTTTCTCTATAACTCTGGAATTTGAATTTTTTTGTCAAATTGCTTTAAAATAAATAAAAAAATATAGTATATAGGTGAATTATCACGCGGATGGCATATTAGTATTTAATTAATTTTTTAAATTTAAAAAATATTTTTTTATAATTTTAATATTTTTAATTTTAATATTTTTAATTTTTAAAATATTTTTTTATTTTTTAAATTTTAAAAAATTAATTAAATGATGATATGCCATCCATGTGATAATATACATATATGCTATATCAGCAAAGCTAAAAAAAAAATTAACTTTTTCATCAAATTTTGGGGTGATTTGATAAAAAACACAAGTTGAAAAGCTAAAAAGACAAAAAAATTAAATAAATGACTAAAATAATTTTTTAATAAAATTTGATGGTTAAATAAATCATTCGACCTGGAGGTTCAGCAAGGAGAGATCAACCTACAGAATGGATGAGGTCTAAGCCTTGCTGGTTTTTTGTTTTTATTTTTTATTTATATTTTCTTTTCTTTTTAGATGGCACTGACCCCTTAAAATTTTCCTTTTAGGGCCCTTAAAATTTTAAATTTGTAATGATAAAATTACACTTTGGCTCCCTTAAAAATAATAAAAATTTGATTTAATCTTTTAAAAATTATAAATATATAAACTATTAAAATAGTAAAATTATATTTTTACTATCATAAAAAATACAATTTAATTTTGACCCCCCTCAAAATTTTCTGACTTCACCCCTGCCTATATTAGGACTTGGGGTAGGGAGTTAGAAGATTGTCTTATTCATTTCTTTCTCGATTTTGCATGGATGCAACGACGGAGCCATGTAGAGGCCCATGGGCCATGGCCCTCCATTTTTTTTTTTAAATTTAGTCCTTTGTAAATATACTATGACCCTCCCAAAAATATAAGTAGGTCCCCTAAGGCTTAAGATTTTTGTAATTTCCTCTTTATATATATTATAGTCCTCCTAAAAATATAAGTAAGCCCCTCTAATATTTTTATAGTATTAAAAAAATATTAAAAAAGTATTCTTGATATCACAGAAAAAAATTGATCTATATCGCTCATATATTAACTTATCTCAAATTAAGAAATTTTTCTTAATATTACAGAAAACACAACAACTGAAAATCTTGCTCACGTCAACCAATATCATATCTCTAAACCCTAATATTAGAATGATCAAAAATGAATTTTTTTTTTAAATATTGGATATGAATGTGACGTCTCTCACACATAAAAAATCTTCCAATTAATTAAAAGAGCATACTCTTTATATTCATATTTGAATAAGTGTTAAAAATAAATGTCTAGACATAAATACTTTATAAAAAATATAAACGGAAGAGTTGGAATAATATTATTTGGGCTTCAAGCCATGAAATTTAAATGGTACTTTTATTAGAAGAAATTAAACCTATTTGAGTATTGTAAAGGACTTATATTTAATATTCCAAATATATAAAAAACAATTTTGATTGATTAAATTGAACACATAAGTTGGTCTAAAAAAAATGAAATAGTTTTTCACTCAGTCTAAATTACGATCTTATCTTTGTTAAAGGATTTTTCACTTTATTATTACCTGTGTTGTCACGAAACTATCCATTTTTCTTCACATCTCTATCTCAAATTAATTATATATAATGAAAATAATTTTTTAATAAATAAATAAAAACCAATTAAAATGTACACCTTTCAATTATGTAAAAAGGAATGAATTGAACGACTAAAATTTTAAATAGTAAAAAGAAAATGTAAATTAAGTGATAAATTTTAAATGGTATAAAAAATTATATTATCAACATTTGAGATATGTACATATTGAATACGATTGTATATATGGCTAAAAAATTTAAATTTTTTTAATATATATTAGAAAGATCACATCTTATACGTAAATAAATTTAAAATGATTATTTTAAATGAAATAGAAGTAATAGTACATGGCGGTGGGTTATTCAAGTCTTCGCCTATGCTTCAGCCAAACTTTAGAATTGGGTCCAAAATAAGTTTTTGGATTTGCTTCATAAGATTATTTATCTTAATAAACATAGAAAAAGTTAACTATGCCCTTATCTTCACTTCTCTCTCAATTTTTTTTGTTCTTTATTTGTTTATTTTAGTTACCGTTTACAAGATATTATATCACTTTGATAATAATACATATTAAAACTTTAATTTTAATTGAAATAGTTAACTGTCTTGCTTGAATTAACTAATGGTAACATATAAATAAGGAGATTATTTTAAGTTAAAGGACTAAATCTTAAATTTGAGAATAGTAGAGGGACTCAAAATCAAAATTTGACCCTTTCCCAAATTGGCTAATTTCATGGATAGTGAGGTTTCTAAGAGGTTCACAGGGTCAGGTTATTTATATTTTTTGAATAGTCCATTATAATTTAATTTAGCTCGATTTGGTTCACAGTTTTTTATATTAATTTTTTGTTTAATTTTTAAGGTTTATTTTGATAAAATGAGTTTTGTTTTATGGCTTTTAAATATTATTGATAAATTTCAAATTTATTTTCATAAATATTTCTAAAATACAATAATTTTTCAAAAACTTTTAAATTACTTTCACTATTTTAAATATAAAATATGTATTTTTATATCATAAAAATAAAAATTAATTATATATTAAATAAAAAAATTCAATTCGAATCGATTTCAGATAATAACCGAATTTTTAGTGAAAAAACAAACAAACAAATAAAAATTATATCAAACTAAATTGATGAAAAGCACTCTTAGCTTTATCTTGATTTAGAATATTTAAAACACCACGAAGGACTTTAATATAAAACTGTAAACTTATCCTCTCATCCAAGCTCAATTAATCGCGATTTTTAAATTTATATTTTATTATCTGTGGTGGTGTTGACTAAGATAATTGGCTAAGCTCAAGTAAGGAAAACGCCTTCAATCTCTTTCCCATTTAATAAAAGGATACCAAAGATTATGCATATTTTACCCTTTTTCTTCTTACAATAATACCAAGCAAAACTCACTTGCTATATTTTTCTCTCTTTTGCTTCAATACTCTTCCATGGCTTCTTCTTCTTCTTCTTCTACTCTAATGAAGTATCATGTTTCTTGAGCTTCAGAGGTGAAGACACGCGCCTTAATTTCACCACTTACTTACTTCAAGCTTTGAAAGACGAGGGACTTGATGTTTTCTTCGATGAAGAAAAACTGGAAAGGGGGGACCAGCTTTCACAAGCACTTTCTCGAGCAATTGCAGTCTCAAATATCTCAATCATCGTTTTGTCTGCAGACTATGCCTCTTCGAAATCATGCTTGGTTGAACTCTCTGACATCATGGACCGCTATAGCGTCGAACAACAAATTGTTCTTCCCATCTTTTACCATGTTAACCCCTCTGATGTGGAGAATATTGATGGGAGTTTTAAGAAATCCTTTGATGAGCATGAAACAAGGAGGTCAGTTGATGAAGTGAAACAATGGAAAACTGCTTTTGCTGAAGTTGGTAAATTAGAAGGGTGGCATATAGATGGAAGCATCTCGGATAGGTAACTATATTTGTCTCATCTCCTTATATTTGACTTATCTTCGTTTTGGATTTCATATATATACTTCTTCTATTATTTGCTAGACATGAAACCCAGTACGTACATCAAGGATATTGTTGCGTATGTTATGCAAAAGTTGATGAAGCATCAAGTTTTCTTAAGCTTAGGTGAAGACACACGCCTCAACTTCTCCAATCACCTAGTCAATGCTTTGGAAAAAGTAGGAATTAATGTCTTCCCCGATAACGATACACTGAAAAAAGGAGAGAAACTTCCACCAACATATTCTCGAGCAATTTCAGCCTCAAATCTCTCAATCCTTGTTTTATCTCAAGCCTATGCTTCTTCAAAATCATGCTTAGGCGAACTTTCTGACATCATGGATCGCAAGCACAATCACACTGACAAACATAATGTTCTTCCCGTCTTTTACCATGTTGATCCTTCCGATTTGCGGAATAGTGGTGGGCATTTTAAGACATCCTTCGAAGAGCATGAATCAGAGCAACCAGCTGATAGAGTACAACAATGGAAAACTGCTTTTGCAGAGGTCGGTAAATTAAAGGGTGGCATATAGAAGGAGGCAAATTTGACAGGTAACTATATTTTTCTCATCTTGTTATTTTCAACTTATCTTTGGTTTAGATTTCACATTTACTTATTTACATTTTTTATTGTTTTCTAGACCTGAAACCGAGTACATTAAAGAAGTTGTTGAATATGTTATAAAAAAGTTGACGAATATTGGGTTTGAAAGTGCTTCTGAAGAATTGGTTGGAGTAGAATATCAGAAAAATGCGATGTTGAAGCTGATTAAGCAAAAAGACTGTGTAATAGGACTTTGGGGAATGGGTGGTCAAGGCAAATCAACCCTTGCTGAGGCTGTATATAAAAAACTCTCTTCAGAGTTTGAAAGCCATTGCTTTCTTCAAAATGTTAGAGAGGAAATAAAAAAACAGGGAAGGAATCTTTACGAAATAAATTTCTTTCGGAATTATTGAAATCAAATGTTGATATAGGCACCCCATCCATTGGATCCACTTTAAGTCAAGAGAGACTCAACAAGATGAAAGTACTTGTTGTCCTTGATGATGTTGATGACTCAGACCAAATAGATTATGTGGGTGTTAAACATTTTGGTTATGGAAGTAAAACCATTATAACATCAAGAGATAGACAAGTGCTTGAGAGTGGAGGAGCTGACACAATACATGAGGTGAAAGGGTTAAATGAGAACGGTTCTCTTCAACTTTTTTCAACCTTTGCGTTTAAGCAGTTGAATCCCGCAGTTGGCTTTCAAGATCTATCCCGTAGGTTTGTAAAGTACACTCAAGGCAATCCACTTGCTCTTAAAGTTTTGGGTTCTGATTTAAATAAAAGAAGTATACATTATTGGGAAAGTAAGGTGGAGAAGCTAAAGGACTGTCCCCCAGAAAAAAAAATTTCAGAGGCTTTGAAAAGTAGTTATGACTTATGATGGGCTAGATTTAGTAGAGCGGAATATATTTCTTGACATTGCATGTTTCATTAAAGGGGAACCCATAAAAAGAACAAAACTTATTCTAAGTGGTTGTTATAAGGGTGCAGAGTGTGGAATAAACAAATTGGTTGACAAATGCCTCATCAATGTCTCATCTTCTACTAATTTCTCTCTTGGTTATTTTGGTTATTCTACAATGCGCAGTTTCAGACGTCCAGATATAATTTATATGCATGATAGGCTTGAAGAGATGGGAAAGGACATTGTTTGTCAAGAATCTAAAACCCTTGGTAAGTGCAGTAGATTATGGAATCTTAAACACGTGGAAGAAGTGCTCAAATATAATAAAGTAAGCACTAATTATATTTATATTCTTTTTTTTTTTTTTAATATACTTTAATGAGATATTGTCATTTCGTTGAATGCCATACATTTGATATCATATCAAGTATTATCCCTTTTAATTAGTATTTAGAAAATAAAATAATTATCATCATACTGGACACATAATGACTATGTCTTAGGTATCCTATAGATTTATGACTTAGTTAAATACTTAATGCATTGATTTGAAAAAATAAAAACAAAAGAAAAGAAAACACTTTTTGTATGTAAAAGTTCCCAAAAGTGTTCAATTAGTCTACGCCTATCCTAATATAATTATTTTTTTACGAGTTATTTAATGGAATGTCCATAAATTTCTCCATGCTAATATTTGATAAATTGGTTTTTGTTATCAGGTAACTGATCAAATTCAAGGAATAGAGGTAGACATGTCACGTATGGGTAACCTATTATTCCAACCTTCTGTTTTTGAAAGCATGATTAATCTTAGATGTATTTTCTTCTATTTTCCTTCTAGTTGGTTGAGGAAAGAGCATGAGGATTATAAGAAGCTACATACAGACCAAGATGATACTATATATCTTCCGGATGAGCTAAGGTATCTTCGATGGGATTATTACCCCTTCAAATCTTTATCATCAAGTTTTAATCCAAAGAACCTTATTGCATTGGAATTACCATATGGAAACATGGAACAACTTTGGAATGAAGTTCATCAGGTATATATACTTTTATACTTTCTCCATCCAAGAATTTTTCTGAGAAAAAGAATTTGTAATTGATATAGCATTTAAATAACATATTTTTATTAAAATTTTTAAAAAATAAATATAAAAGATTTTATTCTATTTTTTAAAAGAAACAATTTGATGTATTGATGGTGGGTGAATTAATACACCCAATACATCAAATATAAATTTTTATTTTGATAGAGTCTTAAGTAAATGATGCTCTAACTACTTTATGTTCTCATCATGTGCAGGATCTTGTTCATTTACGGAAAATTAACCTTTTCAGTTGCAAAAATTTAAAGAAGATCCCTAATTTATTAGGAGCCCTCAACCTGGAAAGACTTGACTGTGAAAATTGCGAAAGTTTGATTAAACTTCCTTCCCTTGCCCGTTTGACATCACTTAAAACCCTTCGCCTTGAGGGATGTCGCAGTCTCAAGAAGTTTCCGGAGATCCCAAATTACTTTTATGAGTTAGATTTATCAGAAACCGGAATAAAAGAAGTACCTGATTTCATTGAGCATCTCGACAGACTTCAATGGTTGACCTTGACAAACTCAATGGTAAAAGATGTATCAAGCAATATTTCAAAGTTGAAATCCCTTTTTTCTCTAGATCTTAGTGGTTGTCCAATCGTTAAATTTCCAACTGTTGATGTGCGCTCGCCAAGCTTGAGGTTTAAAAGCCTTAAGTATATGCATATGGATCTTTGCAAAAGCCTCAAATTACTCTCAGAGCTTCCACCATATCTGCTCAAGTTGAATGTACTTGACTGCACATCATTGGAAAAAGTTTCCTTTGCAGATCAAAATTTATATCAGTTTGATTATTTAGATGCTGGTGATGCTTGTTTTTATGAGTTTACCATGCTATTCCGTAATTGCTTCAACTTGAATCAAGAGTCAATTAATAACATTGAGGCAAATGCCATGCTCAAAATTCGATCCCTAGCTAAGAAATGGGCAGCGAGATTTGATTGCTGTGGCAAGATTCCTGATTTGTCAAGTTTGATTTGTTGTTTCCCAGGAAACAAAATTTCAGCAAATAAGTTCAAGTGTCAGAGCATGAATTCTTCCTTAAGTTTGAAGATAGCCCCAAATGGGGGTGGTGGGAGCAGATTTTTGGTTTTTGTTATCTGCCTTGTGGCTGATCTCACTCACTGCCGTTACATAAGTGATGTTGAATGTATTTGTAAGTACCAACTTACAGCCGCCGACGGTGGCAATGATGGTGGTGGTGGTGGTTGTTATGAAAAGCTAAGAAGTAAAATATCTTTGTTATTGTTTCCTGAGCCAGAGAAGTACAAGGATTATCACGTGTTTATTCTATCTACCGCCGACATGGTTAAAGAAGACCAGAATTATGAGGAGGCATCATTCAAATTCTACATCAGACTTTTGGATTTAAGAAGAGGAGGAAATGAGTATGTCAAGGTGGAGAGATGTGGTGTTCATGTATTTTTCGTGGATGCAGAGGGTGATACAGATGATACAGATGGTACAGATGCTACAGATGATACAGATGCTATTGAAAAAAGACATGCTGGGAACAAAAGAAGCTTTAGCCATGATGGTGAAGAAGGGGATAGAGGACTTAAAAGATTGAAATAGCTTGTATTTCTTTCCATCTTTGGCTCTGCTTTTGAGGACTTTCAACTTCTCAATTATGTCATCCAAATGCATAGGTAGGGGTTTCAATTTCATCTCATTTTTTCATATTATCATAAATTTTTCAGTTTTTTCATTTCTTTTTCATATTGTCATACTTCTGTTTTCCACAATTGTTAATAGTAATTTTCAACTTATAAATTAGTGACACAAAATGAAGTGCTTTAATTAATTAAAACCAGCCAGGATGAATCTAAACTTGCTCTGCTTTATAAATTACTTGTCTTCTAGAAGGTGCTTTACCATACTGAAACCTTGTAGTTCCACATTGTAAATGTTAAAAGCATAATTTATGAAACATAAAATTGGAAATTTGTTCAACAGTTGTGATTGTTGCTTACTATTATTTTTCTCATCTTCATTCCCCTCTCGTGTCTGTGTTCTGTTGTAGATATAGCACATATTGTCCAAGAAGGAAATTCTCCATATATATTAATTAATTTGGAGGAAAATTGAATAGTAACTGGAGATTTCAATACAGTATAACTTGAGATTTAGTTATTTCGTACAATTGTCTTTAAAAACATTTAATTCTATTAATTGTTTGAATCTCAATATTTCAGAATTTTTTTTTTTTTGTAAAGTTATAACATTTTCAATGTAAAAAGAATAAAAGTTAAATTGTTAAATTTTATAAACACTAACAACCTTTTTATCATCATGCCTAATTTAAAAGGTTTTATTGACATTACAATTAATTTGTTATTTGAATTTACATTTTACAAACAACAAACGCAAAAAGTTCATTTAAAATAGTAAAATGTACATTACATGTAAAAATACAACTAATTATATATTAACATAATCTATTTCTTGAAATCTTAATTTCCTAAATTTATTCGAGCCTATAATTGTTAAAGTGTCTGCTTCCATTCCAACATGATGACTTTTGTTGGTCCCTCACTTGCATGATCCTTTGAGTAGACTTTCATGCTTCTATTAGTCCAGACCACGAACAAAAACATGTTGAGATCATCTATATCACTACATATTAACTTACCTCAAATTCATATATTTTTGTTGATATTACGGTAAACACTACAGTCGAAAATCTTGATCACGTCAACCAAACACCATATCTTTACTTCTCTAAACCCTAACATTATACAAGAACAAAAAATTAATCTACTGAATTTAAAAAAACAAAATTGAATATGAATATTTCTCACATGAAAAAGATTTTCCAATTAATTAAAAGAGTATTCTTTATATTTATATTTGAATAAGTGTTAAAAATAAATGTCTAAACATAAACACTTTATAATAAATATAAATCGAAAAGTTAGAATAATATTATTTGTACTTCAAGCTATGAAATTTAAATGGTACTTCAAATTAGAAGAAATTAAACCAAGCAAAATGTACACATTTCAATTATGTAAAAAGGAATGAATTGAGTGACTAAAATTTTAAATGGTATAAAAAATCACGTTATCAACATTTGATATATGAAACAATATGGGTATGAATAAAAATTTTAAAACTATTTGATATATAATGAAAGTATCATAACTCAAACACAAATAAATTTAATATGATCACTTTAAATGAAATAAAAGATATAAACAACATAGATGTGTAAAACCAAGTTAATAGGATAAGGTAGGTTAAGTAGTTTACCACAGTTAATGCTACCCTTCTTCCTCTGTTTATAATTGGCCCATTATAAAATTGAAAAAATTTTGCATTCGTTTCGGTTGCGACCCTTCTTCCTCTGTTTCCTCGTAGATATTATGTTTTCGTTTTTTGCGAGAAGTGCTACCTACTGATCCATCGTTGTCACCAGAGTGCTGGTGGATGTGTTCAAAATTGGGACAATACTGAGTGGTATGGCACTGCAGCTCTTTTATTCTTCCAAATCTTTCTCATACACTATTCTAACACCACAATTCTTCACCTTAGCATTGTCTTCAACATTTGGGCCTGAGATAGACACCTCAAGCTCATCGCATTTCTGATGTAAGCAATCTGTTGTCCATAAATTATTGGTTTCACACTCACCATATTTATCCTCCAAAAATGGACATAATTCAGCACGTGACCAATAACAAAGAAAAAGGTGATCTTTCATTACGGGCTGGTTAATTCCTTTACCCATCAGCCAGCCACCCCAACTAACTCGATTGTTTCTACCTCGAAAAATAGTTCCATTACAGCTGGCTTGTTCACAATTTCTACAATAGATATCTGCTCCACAACCGATAACCTCGTTATCCCTTGACGCATCATTATTGACAAAAATGCAGCAACAAGCAACTCCAATCCATTCACTATCTTTCCGAAAGGGGATCTTAATTGAAGAGTCACTTTTTTGTTGGCTAAACCATTCCGGGATTTCACTTCCTGGCATAATAACGTCAAACCTTTTTCTTGAATTTGCAAATCCCTGCAAAGTAAAACACAAGTAGTTTAGTAACTAAATCCATAAATCTCAAGTATGAGATTTTGTAAGGGAGAAAATAGAGATTAATCGACCTTAAGATGTCTTTTCAGCAGTGTTAATGCTTTGATATTCTCAGCCAATTTGAAGCAGTTAATGGCTCTAATGAAATCCAAATCCACTGAATTGCTTACATTTGATAGACTTGCAACTACTTTAAGTGAAGCGCAATCATCTATACGCACATCTTTTACACTTGTTGGTAGCTCAGGCAATGATTTAAGCTTCATGCAACTTGATAATGCAAGAAACTCAAGCCTGGAAAGTTGAGTAAGAGCCAAAGGAATGGTGATGAAATTGTTACCCCTAAGATAAAGATATCTCAAAGAGGATAGACCATGAATATCTGCTTCACCAAGAGTGCACATGTTGCAATTTGACAATTTAAGAGACTTAAGCTTTGAGAGTCGAGTAAGAGATGCAGGTATGCTGATGAAATTGTTACCACTAAGTTCAAGATCTGTCAAGGAGGATAGGCAAGAAATATCACTAGGAATATCTCCTTCACAAAGATTGCAGTACCTTAGTTGCTCTCTTAATGAACTCAAACCTGACAACAAAGGTAACATCCGAGCCATGGGATTCGTCCTTCTTCCTTGGAGTACCTTGAAAAGAGAAGTCAAACTTGGTCGTAACTTTGATGATGGTCCTTTGCACCCATTGAAAGAATTTTAATATTTTTCAACTGAAAAATGAAGGATGGTGGCTCTGTTATAGCTGTTTCACTCAAGTCGAGCTCTTCCAAAAACTTTGATTGCTGCAAATTCTCCGATAAACTTTCAAGTCTATAACAACCAGAAAGGTCTAGAGTTTTTAGAAATTCCATTTTCCCATCAATCTCCGGAAACCTTATAAGACTTGAGCAACCCGAAAGAATTAATGTTTCAAGAGATTCCATTCCGATTTTGGTCGGAAGAGTCCTAAGACTTTTGCAATCTCTTAAATTCAAAAGTTTAAGGCTCTTAAGCACTCCAATTGATGGATGAACATCCAATAATTTGGTACAACCTTCCAAAATCAAAACTTCAAGATTTAGTGCTGTTGTGAAGTCTGGTGTCTTGATCAGGTTTTGGGACCCTTCAAGGTTCATCATTTTCAACTTACACAAGGGCTGTTGAAGATCAGAATAAATTAGAAACAAATGAGAAAACATAATCATGATTATTTTTGTTTTTTTACCTTAATCAAATTTTAATCATTTATATTAAAATAAGCTAAAATATAAGGATGAGATGAGTTAATTCTTACTCTATTTCCCTTCCATAGTTGTTGAATGCGACTATATGGTAAAAGAAGTGCGACAAGGTTGTCCGGTTGGAAGCTTGAAGGCAATGATCTTAAAGGGCATCCTTTCCAATCTAAAAGCCGTAGCTCATTAGAAAGAAATTTGAGATCATCACAATTTGATAGGCAAAGCACTTTGAGCAATCTCAATTTTTTCATTTTTGAGAAGGCATCGACACTCAAGTTGAGCATCTTGCTCGATTCCCTAATAATCATGAATAAAACAAAATGAAAATGAGCTTTAGGATATACAAAAACATTCAATATCTAAAAGTTATGTTATAATCTAATTCATTGATATACTATTAATATTTCAAAAAGACATACATTTCTCTATTGATTCTTTTGAAAGAGTAATACGCTACTAGATTAATTTCATAATTAAACATTGAAATATTGAGTGTCAAAGGTTTTACTATAATTTCTTATCATATTTAAAAAAATAAAATAATTATTTACTGTACACATAAATATAAGTTTATGTGTCTTCTTACCTTGTATTATCGATGACTATACCTTCAATCATTTTTGTACCCTAAGAAAAATCAAGAATAGAAAATAAGAAAACAAAATAAATGGTGTATAATGTAGGATAAAACTTTTAGAAACTTACATTTTTATTTAGCATTATTATATTCTAAATATAATAAATAAAGCATTTTAAATGTAGTAAAACAATTTCTACAAATCTTATGCTCTAAAGAGGGTAATGCAATGAAATTTCTACAAATCTTTTTTAATATTTGTAAACATCAAACATGACTTATCTCAAAATTATTAAATATCACTTTTTAAGAATAGTTGTATCAACCAATTTGACTAAGCTTTGGATTTATATCATATATTATTTTTAATATTATATAACAAAATAGAAACAGATGTAACTTTTGCTAAACAACTTACAGTGTTTTTTGTTAGGACATGATGGACGTCTCTTCCCTCCCACAATCTGCAACGATTTCCAGGTTCATCAACACATTTTTCTCTAACAATTTTTCTTCCCATTTCTTGCAACAAGTTATGCATCCACAAATATTTGTGTTCATCGACTTCTATGAGAGATTTTTTAATGAGAACTTTTATGAGAGATTTTTTAATGAGAACATCAATGCCAATATCTGGGAAAAACTCACAACCATCCAATACTTTCATTACAAAATCTTTCTCCTCCCCATTGAAGAAGCATGCTATATCTAGAAATATATTCTTCTCCCTTTCTTCCAGTCCATCAAAACTAATTCGAAGTTTATCGAGAATTTCTTTATTAGAATCTCTTTTAAGTCTTTCAATTGCACTTCTCCATTGAGTCGCATCTCTACCGCATAAAAAGCAATCCAAAATTTCAAGAGCTAACGGGAGCCCACCAGCATAATTTACAACACGGTAAGAAAGCTCAATGAAATCCCCTTTCGGCACTGTATCACTATGAAAAGCTTTCAGACTGAAAAGTTGAAGCGCATCTTTGGGATTCAATGTTGTGGGCACATACATATCATCAACTGGCCAAGATCGAAGCAAATGTTCTTCTCTTGTTGTTACAATGATTCTACTCCCTAATCTGAACCAATCATGCCTTCCAACCAAGCATTTTAAGTGTTGAATGTTATCAACATCATCAAGAACAACAAGAACCTTTTTGCGAGACAACATATTACTAATTATATCATTCCCTTCATGAACATTGAAAAATCTGAAGCATTCATCATGAAAAATCTCCGAAAGAAGTTGTTTCTGTAAAGAAACTAATCCACATTTGTCTGAAACTTCTCGAACATCAGCAATAAAGCTTTTACTTTCAAAATGATGTGACATTTGATTATAAGCAAGTCTTGCGAGTGTGGTTTTACCGATACCACCCATTCCGCAAATCCCTATAATGCGGACATCATTTTCCCCAATGTTTATTTTCAAATATAAATCCTCCAAGCGTTCAGTCATTCCAACCAAGTGACTATGAGTAACTGGGTGACATAGTTTTGCTGATATCTTCTTAATAATCTCTCTAATAAATTCTGATTCATGCCTACAAGAAAAGAAATTTTAATTTTTTGAATAATTTTTTTTTATTTTTTCATATTATCAAATGCACTTTCTTTTTCAATGAATCATGAAACATAATATAGTTTGGAAGCAAACAAGAACCAAGATTGGAAACACATAGGATTAGAAAGAAAGAAAAAAGTTATACATATATATCCCAAAAAATAGAAAATAGAGAAGAAAAGAAAGAGTTACCTGTTATTTAAATGCCATCCCTTGATTCCAGCCACTTGAATTAAAGCATTTCGCCACCTTTGGATCTTCTCACTATCTTCTCCGTATCTCTCTTCATGTCTAGCAAAGGTTTCTTCCACTTTCTCTTTTTGTTTTCTTAAATCAGATGGATGAACATCGTAAAAAATTGGAAACACTTTATGGCCGTCGTTGTTATGTTGTTTAACAATCTCAGCAAGCTCCTCCAAGCACCAACTTGAAAAGGCATAAGTTTGTGAAAAAACGATTACCGAACACCATGATTGCTGAATTGCTGTAAAGAGTTCTGGCGCGATCTCTTCGCCGGCCTCCAGCTTTGGAGCATCCCTGAAAGTGACGATCCCACTCCTACTTAAAGCATCATAGAGATGATCGGTAAAGTTGGTGCGGGTATCTTCACCTCTAAAACTCAAGAAAACATCATATTTCTTTCTAGAATTGGACGAAGAAGTTGAAGGTAATGACGACATGACGATGTGCGAGAAGAAAAAAAAGTGGATGTAGTGTTGAAAATCAGAAAACTGATAGCTCAATACGTCTGAAAGAAACTAGAAAACAGATCAAATTTCCAGGGAAGAATAAAGGTGGTTTCTAAGCAATTTCTCTATAACCTTTTCACTTTCCAAATGAATGCGCGTAGTTGTGGAAATTGGGGGGCCATAAATGAGTGATGCATATGAATCCAACAAGGTGGGTGTTGATAAAATGGAGCCTACAATAATTGCA
Organism: Gossypium turneri; assembly: GCA_008044935.1. Lineage (NCBI taxonomy): Eukaryota > Viridiplantae > Streptophyta > Magnoliopsida > Malvales > Malvaceae > Gossypium > Gossypium turneri. The sequence goes on from CP032581.1 coordinate 64,588,608, forward strand.
ACTGTTCTTAAGTTTGTGCTTTACTTGCTTTCTCTATAACTCTGGAATTTGAATTTTTTGTCAAATTACTTTAAAATAAATAAAAAATTAATATTTATTCTCTTTATTGATATGGTATACTCGTGAATTACCAAGCGGATGACATGTTAGTATTTTAAAAAATTAATTAAATAAAAATATGTCATCCATGTGATAATATACATGTATGTTATATCAGTAAATTAAAAAAATTAATTTTATCATCAAATTTTAGGGTGATTTGATAAAAAAACACAAATTAAAAAACTAAAAAGATAATTTTTTTTAAGCAAAGACTAGGGTTTTATTAATAAATAAACTAAAAACAGACGGCCCAAACAAAGAAAACCAGAAAAAACAACAATGAAAAAACTTAAAAACTATCAGACTTCTGTCTTGCAAAAGGAAACATCAAATCAATAAAAGGAAATAAAGCTTATTAAAACCTAACCCAGTCAAATCAATGAGCAGCTGGCAACCAAAAACGTCTGACGATTTGTAATTTCCAAAGCTCCTAACATTTAATTAATAGCAGTCCCCTAAGCATTCATTCTTCACTCTGCTATCTGTTTCAGTCACATTTCTTCTGAAGCAGTTCCTCAATCTGGATTTCTTGGCCGATATCCTACCAAAGCCAGATTTTGACTATCCAGTTCCTCACCCCTCGGGTAAAAACTAAAATAATTTTTTTAATAAAATTTGATGCTTAAATAAATCATTCGACCTGGAGGTCTTACAAAATGATGAGGACTAAGCCGTGAATGGTTTTTTGTTTTTTATTTTTTATTTATATTTTCTTTTCTTTTTAGATGGCACCGACCCCTTAAAATGGAAATTTTCCTTTTAGGGCCCTTAAAATTTTAAATTTGTAATGATAAAATTACACTTTGGCTCCCTTAAAAATAATAAAAATTTAATTTAATCTTTTAAAAATTATAAATATATAAACTATTAAAATGATAAAATTACATTAAAATGATAAAAATTATAAATATATAAACTATTAAAATTTTTGATTTCTTTGAAGTTTATTATGAGTTTCTTTGTTTCTTGTGGTGATACTATCTTTTGAATGTTTTTATTTGTAATTATGAACTAATTTTCTAAATACCTAGAGGAGATGAACCCTATGATGAATTCTATCTTTTAATTTCTGTTTTACACAATAAATACTTAAATTTTGTTCTCAATTAATTAGTTTACGACTACACCACTTAATTCAAAAGGTATTATTGACCTTACAATTAAATTACTATTTGAATTACATTTTACAAACAACAAATTCAAAAAGTTGGTTTAAAATAGTATAACTTGCATTACATTACATTACATGTAAAAAGCAACTAATTATATAATATCATAATCTATTTCTCGAAATCCTAATTCCCTAATTAATTCATTGAGCCTATAAATGCTAAAGTGTCCACTTCCATTTCAACCTGACTTCTGTTGGTCCCTCACTTGTATGATCCTTTGAGCCTGCCATGCTTCTATTGGTCTAGGGACAAACATAAAACACCAAGATTATTTTGGTTGCATTTAGATCATTTATATCACTAGCATATTAACTTACCTCAAATTGAGGAATTTTTATTGATATAGGAAACACAATCATGTCGACCAAAAATCATAAATACTTAATAAAAATTATATATCAAAGAGTTGAAATAATATTATTTGTAAATCAAATCACGAAATTTAAGTGGTACTTTTATTAGAAGGAATTAAACCTATTTAAATACTATTAAGGACTATATTTAATCTTTCAAATATATATATATATAAATTGACTAATTAAATTGAACACATAAGTTGATCTTAAATAAAAATGGAATGATTTTTAAGGTGGCCCAAATTATAAATCAATCCTCATTAAAGGATTTTCACCTTATTATTACTTTTTGTCACCGAAGCATTTGGGATATGTACAAAATATGAGTAAGAATAAAAGATTTAAAATTTTTTCATATATAATAGAAGAATCATATCTCATATCCAAATAAGTCTAGAATGATTATTTTAAATGAAATAAAAGATGGAAAAATGTAAATGTGTAAAAAAAAAAAAAGGTAATAGGACAAGGTGAGATAAGTAGTTTACAACAATTAATGCTTCTTCTTCGAATTGCCCATTATAAAATTGAAAATTTTTTGCATCCATTTTGGTTGCGGCCTTTCTTCCTCCGCTTCCTCGTAGATATTACGTTTTCGTTTTGTGTAAGAAATGCTACCTATTGATCCATCGTTGCGAGCAGAGTGTTGGTGGATGTGTTCAAATTTTGGAGAAGATTGAGTGCTATGGCACTACAACTCATTTTTCTTCCAAATCTTTCTTATACACTATTCTAAAAGCACACTTCTTCACCTTAGCACTGCTTCCACTGAAAGACACCTCAAGCTCATCATCGCATAAATGATTGGTTTCAAAGTCACCATATTCATCCTCAAATGAAAATGGATATAGTTTATCACGCGACCAATAACGAAGAAAAAGGTGATCTTTCATTATGGGCTCGTTAAGTCGTTTACCCGTATTCCAGCCTTTCCTTCTAATCTCTCTACAATTGACAGATGCTCTACAATTGAGAAGCTCGTCATCCGTTGAAGCATCATTATTAACAAAAATGCAGCAACAAGCAACTCCAATCCATTCACTATCTTTCCGAAGGTTGATAGGTAGGAGTATCTTAATAGAATCAATTGAAGAGTCGCTTTTTTGTTGGCTAAACCATTCTGAGATTCCACTTCCGGGCATAATAATATCAAACCATTCTGGGATTCACTTCCAGGCATAGTAATATCAAACCTTTTCCTTGAATTTGCAAATGCCTGCAAAATAAAACACAAGTCGTTTGGTAACTAAAACCATAAATTCTCTGGTATGAGATTTTGTAAGGGAAAATAAAGAGATTAATCGACCTTCAGATGTGTTTTCAGCAGTGTTAATGCATAGATATTCTCAGCAAATTTGAAGCAGTTAATGGCGCTAACGGCAGCCGAATCCACTAAATTGCTTGCTTTTGATGGACTTGCAACTACTTCAAGTGAAGCACAACCATCTATCCACACCGTTTTTATACTAGTTAGAAGTTCAGGCAACGATTTAAGATTCAAGCAGTCTGATAATGCAAGCAATTTAAGCTTTGAGAGTCGAGTAAAAGATACAGGTATGCTGATGAAATTGTTACCACTAAGATCAAGATGTATCAAAGAACATAGACCAGAAATATCACGTGGAATATCTCCTTCACAAAGATTGCAGTCCCTTAGATTCAACTCTCTTAATGAACTCAAACCTGACAATGAAGGTAACATCCGAGCCATGGGATTCGTCCTTCTGCCTTGGATTACCTTGAAAAGAGAAGGCAAATTTAGTCGTAACTTATATGATGGTCCCTTGCGCCCATTGAAAGACAGAACTTTAAGATTTTTAAATTGAAAAATGAAGGATGGTGGTTCTGTTATGGCTGTTTCACTCAAGTCGAGCTCTTCCAAAAACTTTGCTTGCTGCAAATTCTCCGATAAATTTTCAACTCTATAACAACCAGAAAGATCTAGAGTTTTTAGACGTTCCATTTTCCCATCAATCTCTGGAAACCTTACAAGACTTGAGCAATCCGAAAGAATTAATGTTTCAAGAGATTCCATTCCAATTATGGTCGGAAGACTCCTAAGACTTTTGCAATCTCTTAAATTTAAAAGTTTAAGGCTTTTAAGTATTCCGATTGATGGATGAAAATCCACTAATTTGGTGCAACCTTTCATGATCAAAACTTCAAGTTTTGGTGCTGTTGTGAAGTCTGGTGTCTTGATCAGGTTTTGGGACCCTTCAAGGTTCATCATTTTCAACTTATACAAGGGCTGTTGAAGACCATAATAAATTAGAAACAAATGAGAAAATATAATAATGCTAATTTTTATTTTTTATCATAATCAAAATTTAATCATTTATATTGAAATAAGCTAAAACACAACGACCAAATGAGTTAATTCTTACTCTATTTCCCTTCCATAGTTGTTTAATGTTACTATATGGTAAAAGAAGTGCGACAAGGTTGTCTGGTTGGAAGCTTGAAGGCAACGATCTTAAAGGGCATCCTTTCCAATCTAAAAGTCGTAGTTCATTAGAAAGATATTTGAGATCATCACAATTTGAGAGGCAAAGCACTTTGAGCAATCTCAATTTTTTCATCTTTGAGAAGGCATCGACACTAAGCTAAGGACCTTGCTTGATTCCCTAATAACCATGAACAAAATAAAAACGAGCTTTGGAATATACAAAAACATTCAATATCTAAAAGCTACGTGGCATTGATATTGTTTTTTAAGTACCTGTATCCAATACTTTTATCCATGAGCAAAACAAAAATGAGCTTAAGAGTATACAAAAACATTCAATATCTAAGAGCTATGTTGTATCGATATTGTTTTTTTATGTACCCGTATCCTATACTTTTACCTAATGCATATTCGAATATCGTTATTAAGATCCTTTAAGAACTCTTTAAATACATGAAAAAATTCTTTAAAAATTTGAACGTACCAATACTGAAGATATACACATATCTAACAACCACACATCTGACGTTATATTACCAAACCCTAAAAAATGTGAATTAATATTTTGATTTATATTTGGTCAGCCAACAATGCATAATTCTATATGGTTCAATGATACATAATTAAAAATAAAACCATATTCATTTAAAAAAAATTTTGGATGACATGTTACAATCTAATTCATTGGTGTATACACTATTAGTGCATTAAATATATACCATTAATATTTCACAAAGATATACACATTTCAATATTACACAAAGATATAAACTTATATGCATCTTCTTACCTTTTATTATTGATGAATATGCCTTCAATCATTTCTGTGGCCTAAAAAAATTTAGAATAGAAAATAAGAAAACAAAATAAATAAAGCATTATTATGCTCGAAATATAATAAATAAAGCATTTTAAACAAAGTAAAACAGTTTCTAATGAGGGTAATGCAATGAAATTAAATATTTTTTTCAATAAATTTTTGTTAATATTTGTAAATATCAAACATAATTTATCTCAAAAGTACCAAATAACACTTTTTATGGATGTTGTATCAACCAATTATACTAAGCTTTGAATTTATATCATATATTATTAGATATTCTATATAAAAAAAATAGTATGTAACTTTTGTTGAATGACTTACTGTGTTTTTTGTTAGAATATGATGGACATCCGTTTCCTCCCACAATCTGCAACATTTTCCAGGTTCATCAATAGATTTTTCTCTAACAATTTTTCTTCCCATTTCTTGCAACAAGTCATGCATCCACAAATATTGGTTGCCATCATCGACTTTTATTAAAGATTTCTTAATGAGAACATCAATTCCAATATCGGGGAAAAACTCACAACCATCCAATACTTTCATTACAAAATCTTTCTTCTCCCCATTGAAGAAGCATGCTATATCTAGAAATATATTTTTCTCTCTTTCTTCCAATCCATCAAAACTGATTCGAAGTTTATTAAGAATTTCTTTATTATAATCTCTTTTAAGTCTTTCAATCGCACTTCTCCATTGAGCAGCATCTCTACCACACAAAAAGGAACCTAAAACTTCAAGAGCTAACGGGAGCCCACCAGCATAACTTACAACATCGTAAGAAAGGTCAATGAAATCATCTTTCGGCACTGTATCACTACGTCAATGAAATCATCTTTCGGCACTGTATCACTACGGAAAGCTTTCAAATTGAAAAGTTGAAGCGCATCTGTGGTATTCAATGTTGTGGGTATATACACATCATCAACTTGGCAAGATTGAAGCAAATGTTCGTCTCTTGTTGTTACAATGATTCTACTCCCTAATCCGAACCAATCATGCCTTCCAACCAAGCATTTTAAGTGTTGAATGTTATCAACATCATCAAGAACAACAAGAACCTTTTTGCGAGACAACATATGACTAATTATATCATTCCCTTCATGAACATTGAAAAATTCGAAGCATTCATCATGAAAAATCTCCGAAAGAAGTTGTTTCTGTAAAGAAACTAATCCACATTTGTCTGAAACTTCACGAATATCAGCAATAAAGCTTTTACTTTCAAAATGATGTGACATTTGATTATAAGCAAGTCTTGCGAGTGTTGTTTTACCGATACCACCCATTCCGCAAATCCCTATAATGCGGACATCATTTTCCCCAATGTTTATTTTCAAATATAAATCCTCCAAGCGTTCAGTCATTCCAACCAAGTCACTATGAGTAACTGGGTGACATAGTTTTGCTGATATCTTCTTAATAATTTCTCTAATAAATTCTGATTCATGCCTACAAGAAAAGAAATTTTAATTTCTTGAATAATTTTTGTTTCATATTATCAAATGCACTTTCTTTTTCAATGAATCGTGAAACATAATATAGTTTGGAAGCAAAGAAGAACCAAGACACTTTTCAATTAAACACATAGGATTAGAAAGAAAAAACAAAGTTATACATATATATCCCAAAAATAGAAAATAGAGAAGAAAAGAAAGAGTTACCTGTTATTTAAATGCCATCCCTTGATTCCAGCCACTTGAATTAAAGCATTTCGCCACCTTTGGATCTTCTCACTATCTTCTCTGTATCTCTCTTCATGTCTAGCGAAGGCTTCTTCCACTTTCTCTTTTTGTCTTCTTAAATCAGATGGATCCACATCGTAAAAAATTGGAAACACTTTATGGCCGTCGTTGTTATGTTGTTTAACAATCTCAGCAAGCTCCTCCAAGCACCAACTTGAAAAGGCATAAGTTTGTGAAAAAACGATTACCGAACACCATGACTGCTGAATTGCTGTAAAGAGTTCTGGCGCGATCTCTTCGCCGGCCTCCAGCTTTGGATCATCCCTGAAAGTGACGATCCCACTCCTACTTAAAGCATCATAGAGATGATCGGTAAAGTTGGTGCGGGTATCTTCACCTCTAAAACTCAAGAAAACATCATATTTCTTTCTAGAATTGGACGAAGAAGTTGAAGGTAATGACGACATGACGATGAGCGCGAAAAAAATATATGTGGATGTAGTGTTGAAAATCAGAAAACTGATCGCTCAATACGTCTGAAAGAAACTAGAAACAGATCAAATTTCCAGGGAAGAATGAAGGTGGTTTCTAAGCAATTTCTCTATAACCTTTTCATTTTCCAAATGAATGCGAGTAGTTGTGGAAATTGGGGGGTCATAAATGAATGATGCATGTGAATCCAAGAAGGTGGGTGTTGATAAAATGGAGCCTACAATAATTGCAAGTGCTCTTAAGTTTGTGTGTTACTTGGTTTCTTTACGTAATCATATCTAGTTTATAATATATTATAAGTTTGATAGCTTGCATCGACCTAATGATCCGAATTACTTTGAGTGAATTCCTTACCTAATTAGTTACAATTAGGCAATGGTTTCAAATGACCACTCCACCATCAACACCTCTACCACCGACAATGAATTATGCCCGCAACAAAACGTTCCCATTGAAGGAAAAAGGAATTGTGTAATGAATGATGTCACCTTCACGGCTTCACCAATTATTTTTCTTATCACAAACCCAAATCAATTTTCTTCCGCTGACTATAAATAAGTCTTAATGAATTTTCGGTCATGTAATTTTAAAAAGAAAAAAAATGATTTTTCAGTCACATTAAAATAGATAAAAAAATTAATTTTTATTCACTTTGCGGACTATCATACAGATGACATGTTAGTATTTAATTAATTTTTAAATTTTAAAAATATTTTTAAAATTTTTAATATTTTAATTTTTAAAAAGATATTTTTTATTTTTTGAAATTTTAAAAATTAATTAAATGATGATATGTCATCCATGTGGCAATATACATGTATGCTATATCAGTAAAATTAAAAAATTTTAACTTTTTCATCAAATTTTAGGGTGATTTGATAGAAAACACAAGTTAAAAAGCTAAAAAGACAAAAAATTAAATAAATGACTAAAATAAATTTTTTTTATAAAATTTGATGGTTAAATAAATCATTTGACTTGGAGGTCCAGCAAGGAGAGATCAACTTACAGAATGGATGAGGACTGTTTTTTGTTTTTTATTTTTATTTATATTTTATTTTCTTTTTAGATGGCACCGACTCTCTAAAATAGAAATTTTCCTTTCAGGGTCCTTAAAATTTTAAATTTGTAATGATAAAATTACATTTTGGCTCCCCTAAAAATGATAAAAATTTGTTTTAATCCTTTAAAAATTGTAAATATATAAACTAAAATTGCATTTTTACTATCATAAAAAATACAATTTAATTTCGACCCCCCTCAAAAATTTCCTAACTTCACCCCTGCTTATATTAGGGCTTGAGGTAGGGAGTTAGAAGATCATCTTATTCATTTCTTTCTCGATTTTGCATTGATGCAACAACGGAGCCATGTAGAGGCCCATGGGCCATAGCCCTTCAAAATTTAATTTTTTTTTTAAATTTAGTCCTTTGTAAATATACTATGACCCTCCCAAAAATATAAGTAGGTCCCCTAAAGCTTAAAATTTTTGTAACTTCCTCCTTTATATATATTATAACTCTCTTAAAAATATAAGTAGGGCCCTTCAATATTTTTATAGTATTAAAAATAATATTAAAAATTTATTGTTGACATCACGAAAAAAGATTGATCTATATCGTTCATATATTAACTTATCTCAAATTGAGAAATTTTTCTTGATATCATAAAAACACAACCGTTGAAAATCTTGCTCATGTCAACCAAAATCATATCTCTAAACCCTAATTTTAGAATGAACAAAAAATGAATCTTTTAATTTTTTTTTAAATATTAGATATGAATGTGACGTGTCTCACACGAAAAAGATCTTCCAATTAATTAAAAGAGCATACTCTTTATATTCATATTTGAATAAGTGTTAAAAATAAACGTCTAAACATAAAATATACTTTATAAAAGGAAGAGTTAGAATAATATTATTTGTACTTCAAGCCATGAAATTTAAATGATACTTTTATTAGAAGAAATTAAACCTATTTGAGTATTGTAAAGGACTTATATTTAATATTCCAAATATATAAAAATAATTTTGATTGATTAAATTGAACAGATAAATTGGTCTCAAAACAAAAATGAAATAGATTTTAACTCAGCACAAATTATGATCTTATTCTCATTAAAGGAATTTTAACTTTATTATTACATGCTTAAACCGCCCAGGGCCCAAGATTAAAAGGAGCCCAAAAAGTAGTTTTTTTTCAATTTTTAATGTGAGAAAAAAATTTTAAACTAAAACAAATTAATTAATTGTTTAGGACTTTTAATTCTTAACTATAAATATTTCACCATCAACTCATTTGCTTCTCCAAACCTCTTCTAATTCTCAAATTTCAACTCCTATCATTAAAGTTAAAAAGGAATTTTAATTTTTTTCAAAAAAATCATTCGTTACTAGCATTCAACCTTATTTATTTTCTCATAACCATGGCAATGAGAGAAATTTTCTACAAATTAAATAGGACAAAATTTGATTTGAGTAATATATCATTCATCCATCATTAGCATCAATAAATTGAAGTTATTAATTTTTATTTTATATTTGAGAGATTGAGAACCTCTCATCCGCGGTCTGTCGAATCTACCATTGTTGTAGGTATAATTTTACCTCCTTTCTCTTCTTTCTTGTAATCTTTTCATTCTTAATTTGATGACAGTTTTGGATTTTAACTAATAAAGTCATTAATTCATCATTATATTTAGTTTCTCCCCCTAATTCATTCTTTGATTAATCATAGTACAGTATACTACTACATACCTTTTCTTTATGCCTTTATACAATTGAAATTTTAATTGTTTTTGTTACTAATTTACATTTTTAGTTGCATTTTCCTCACAAATAATTGGATATTGTTAATTACAGTGTTTATTTGTAATTGATTTTTATAATTATATTTACAGAATTTTAGTGACTCGATTTGACTTTTGAAATTAACAAATGTAAAAGTAAATATTCAACTTGAAATTCTTCTATTAGGTACTATTGTTTTATTTTCTTGTACTGTTACTTGAGTATCTAATTTATCTTTTATATATAATGTTGCCTAAAAAGTATTTATCTGAAAGTGAAAAAAGTAAAAATAGAAAACATGCTAAAGAGTTAACATAATCACAACAATATGCTATTGATATTTTTTTTAAAGTAGTTTTTAATGAAAATTAGGATCAATTAAATGAAAGTTTGCATAATGATGTTAATGAGAATGATGAAGTTAATGACCCAAATGAACCTAATGATGTGTCAAATGTATCCAATATTGAAAATCTTATTCTTAATGAAGAACAAATAATTCCTCCTAATATTGGCATTGTTCAAGAACAAATAATTTCTTCTTTGGATATTTATGATCCTAGAAATTGAGCTAATCTTGATAACAAAACAAGAGACATTTTAGTTGAAAAGGGGTCTATAAGAGAAATGAATCTTGTGGTCGCCAATGTCACAAGAACAGTTGAATGGTCTGGCAATTTTATCAATCGAGAAGGATTTTTTTGGAAAACATTGATGTTGGTTTATCATTAATAATTTTGTATCTCAGAATGCTCGTAGAGCCTATTTTTCTTTTTTTATGATTTTTTGTGTTTTTGTAGTTGATAACATAGTGAGTAGACTGACGAATTTTTTTAATTTTGTTGGAAAAATATTTTAGTTGCTTAATGTCATAAAAGATATTATTTAATGCAATTACTAGTATATGATTTTATTTTATTATATTACATTTTATAATTTTTTAAAAAGGCTCAATTTATTGTTTCGCCTAGGCCCTATAAATGTGAAGAACGGATCTATCACCTATTACATGTGAGGTTTGAGGATCATTTCCAAGGTCGCATAGTTTTTGCCAGCCTGAAATCCCCTAGTCTGGCGTTCATGTCACTGTCAGTACATTGGCAGGCTTGATATCTCTGTGAATGATGACTTGCACCCACTGTTGGTGCAGATAGAACAAAGAGGACGCTACGTCCTTGATGATATTAAACCTTTGTGTCCACTTAAGGCTCCTATTAGGTTGGTGGTAAAGAAACTTGTAAAGACTTCTATTAGGCATGCAGTCATAAACCAAAAGCAACTCGTGCTTACGCCTGTAATAACTGAGAAGTCTAACCAAATTCGGATGCCTGAGGTGACCGATGGTTGCAATCTCAGCCACGAATTCTCTCATACCTTGCCTTGAATCATGAGAGATCCTTTTGATTGTAATTTGTATGTTGGAAGATGGTAATGTTGGAACATTGGCAGCAGCAAAAGAAGAGAACAATACAGAGAACAAAAGAGGAGGAAACAGAGAACAATTTACTTGCTCACAAACGTGCAGCAAGGAAGCAATTTGTTTACACAAGTGTATGCTTGCTCATTCAATATGAAAACAATACATTTATAGTCAAAATACATCACCAAATACTACCTACTACCACTAAGTAGCCTAGTAACTTGATAAACATTACTTGTACACATAAACAAGCCACCTAAACTAGTCATTCAACACATAATGCATCAAGTTGTCATCAACTTGTTCATTTTCAACTAGTTTGAATACAATGAAACTCAAGAGAAAACCTTGCTGTTACAGCAAGCATAAGTGCTGCAACATGTTTACAAGCTGCATGCATTTTAACCAAAAATATCACAGCAGCATGGTTGGCCAATTTTTAACACTCCTCCTTGGACTCCATGCTGCAAATACCAGTCATTCATCAAGTTTTTGAACTTGGCAGTCCTTAGATGCTTTGTTTCAAGCCGACTCTACTCAAGCAATTCATTTTCAACCTTGGATTCATTCTCAACCAAATCTGACTTACACACTTGACTATCCCAGTCTTTTGTACCAAAGATTTGTTCATCAAATGGAGTATTCTCCTCCTTCACAGCCTTAGTTGACAACACATCTTGCCTTGTTCCTTTGTTCACTACAATCCTGTTTCTTCTTGCACAAACAGTTCGTGAGTATAGTTTGCTTGCCTTCATTCTGCCATTTTGGCTTGCACCGACTCGAGCTTGCATTTAGACCATCCGCCACTTTGGCTTGCACCCATTCAGGTTTGCATTTAGACTGTCCGCCACTTCGGATAATTTTAATTTTTATATTTTTTGAATTTTGGATAACTAATTTTTTTAATTTTAAATATTATATATTATTTTATTTTATTTTATTTAAAATTCAATCAATCAAGATAAACCCATGTTTATTATTACAATATTCAAAGTGTATTTGGATGAAGAATATTAAAATGTTTTATATTTTTAAAATGTTAATATTTTAGAACTCATAAATTTAAAATGCTAGTATTTGTAATTACTTTGTTTGGATAAATAGTTGATTTAAAAAAAATTATTAGCATTTTACAAATGAAAAAGATAATTATAAAAGAAGAATAATTATATTAAAAATAAATAATATAAAAATATGAAATATGGATCTTATTGTATTTTAAGAAATTAGTAATAGTTTTAATAAAATAAAATTTTAAAATATGTATTAGAATTAAATAAAAAATAATTTTTTGAAGTTTAGATTTCTTATCTTATAGTGAGACCATGTTTTCTAAATGAAATAAAAATAGGAGAAATTTTGATAAATCAGTATTTAGGTGGAATTTGAATCACTCACAAATTTTGAAAATTTTCAATATTTTTACCCACAAGAAAATTTATTTTTAAAATTTTAAAAACCTTAATACAAATGAAATCTCTCGTATAAATTTCTCATCTAAACACACCTTAAGGTCATGTTTAATTATGTTAAATTGCTCCTATGAGTATCTCCTACCATAAAATTTTTGGTAAATTACACCAATAGTCACTAAATTATGGGTAAATTTTTGTTTTGGTCACTTAACCAAAAAAAAACTATAATTTGGTTATTAAACTATTTAAAAGTTCTCATTTAAGTCACTGACTTGTTAAAACTGATGCTATATGGCTTTCTCTGTTCGCACTAATTGCACTAATCGAAAGCTCTCTTCCCCTTTTTTTTTATACAGTTTAGTTTTTATTTTTCATGAAACAACTTTGCATGTCAAGAATCTATGAACCAAAATTCAAACAACTTTTTTCTCCGATCTTCAACTCTAACTATCAGACCGACTTGAATCTAAGGAATGTTATTTTACCCATATTAATGAGTGTTGATCAATCGTATTAATCATTGAATTGTCGTTTGAAGCTAGCTGGTAGAACTTAAAAAAAAAACTTTAATAGTTCAATAATTTAAATGAAAATTTTTGAATAGCTTAATGACCAAATTGTAATTTTTTTAAGTTAAATAATCAAATCAAAAATTTACCCATAATTTAATCACTAATAGTATTGATTATCAAAAAAAAAATTATATTCAACTAATATTGGGCTCAAGATTAAGTAATCCTCGATTGAAATGCTTCTAGACTTGATTTGATTATTAAATCGATCAAAACATCAATTTTTAGTCTATATTGAATTGGTTCTTAAATTAATTGGTCAGAGGATTGAAATCTTCTTGATTGAAAGTGTGATTATTATATTGAAATTTATATAAAAAAATATATTCGAATAATTTTTTTTGGTATAAAACAAAATTTAATTAAACTAATTACCTAAAGCTTAATAATTACTTACCCTATTATTCCAAGACTTGCCTAGAAAATCATCCAGACTTTAATCCTCTGGATTATTTTAAGCTATGTATTATATTATACTACTTTATCTAATTCACTGAAATTTTAATAGTTTTCATAAAATTTCAAGATAGATTTTGAAACATAAAAGAGATTTTTAATTTATTTTTACATATGTACCATATTAACAAATAAAAAAAAAGTACACATCACCCCATTCCCCAACATCCATCCAGAACATGAAAAGCAACATAAATGAACTCATTTTGTATATAATACTCCCAATATTATTGCATGCTACTCAACCATATATGAAAGAACACAAAAACATGAATCTTACCTGATTAAGAGTGTGGATTGCGTGCAGGAGCAAGATGAGAGATTGGGCATGAAGCAGGCCTTCCTGCAAAATAGAAAAAAAAGATGATAAATATAAGTAAAAATTTCTATTTAAAACACACATAAATTGAATGGTGGTAAATCAATCCTGCAATAAAGCATTCCATAACTTTAACATAAACCGGAAAGAACCCATTTCATATTTCAAAAAGGTAATAAAAAAAAAGGGGGGGTTAAACCTACTTAGATGATGAGTTAATCCAATCAATAAAACCCAAAAGAAAATTATCTAATAAGGAAAGTAACGGCAAAACTTAGTTAAATCTAAAATTTGTCAAAATATAGTTAGAGGGAAATTTAGAGGCTTTCATTATCGGATCACAACATCACGTTTACCAAATAATTTATTCTTATTGTCTTAAAAGGAGAGCAATTTCCTTACCACTGACCGGTAAAGCTCCGGAATTTCCTTGGGGCTTTAATGAAGGCAATGGTATTTTTGGTTTCTTTGTATTTATATTGTACTAATGCTGCAGAATAACTTGTGTACATAACAAAACGGACCAGACCAGAGCCCTCTATCTCTATTGCTTCATTTTGTGTGAAATAATGTCTTGTTTGATCATGCTTGCGTTGCTTTTCCTCCTTAACCTTGCATCCTCAGATACCAACGAGGGTTGGTTTAGTTTCATTCAAAATTTGAAATATATGAGAGTTACAATGTTAATTTGACAGTTACCTAATGGCTTAACTGTCCCCACTAATACTAGACTATTGCTAACTTAAGTTACACACAAAATAAGCTGACATATCAGCCATTACATCATAAACTAATCCTACTAACTTTATTGAACAAGTTACAAGTAAACTAAGCAAAGTTACATGGGAGCAAAATAACAAAAACAACTGTTGCATTCGGTTCAGCTCCAATGCTGCACTTCAAACTGCTTTGCTGTTGCTGGTCTTGCTGTGAGCTTGCTACTGGTTCCATGTTGCATTGCAGGCCAAAGTTTAACAAGCTCTTCCAAAAACTCTACTTGCTACAAATTCACTGGCAAATGTTCAAGTTTATAACAACTAGAAAGATCTAGAGTTTTTAGATGTTCCATTTTCCCATCAATCTCCGGAAACCCTACAAGACTTGAGCAATCTGAAAAATTAATGTTTCAAGAGATTCCATTCCAATTTTGGTCGGAAGGCTATTAAGACTTATGCGGTCTTTTAAATTTAAAAGTTTAAGGCTCTTAAGCACTCTGATTGATGAATGGACATCTACTAATCTGGTAAAACCTTCCAAAATCAAAACTTCGAGATATGGGGTTGTTGTTAAGTATGGTGTGTTGATCAGATTTTGGGACACTTCAAGGTCAATAATTTTCAACTTATACAAGGGCTGTTAAAAACAATAACAAATGTGAGTGAAAAGAGAAAACATAATAATGCTTATTTTTGTTTTTACCTTAATGAAAATTTAATCATTTATATTAAAATAAGCTAAAATACAAGGATAAGTTGAGTGAATTCTTACTCTATTTCCTTTCCATAGTTGTTCAATATGATTGTATGATAAAAGAAGTACAACAAGGTTGTCTGGTTGGAAGCTTAAAAGAAAATATCTTAAAGATATCATTTCTAGTCTAAAAGTTGTAGTTTATTAGAAAGATATTTGAGAACACTTTAAACAATATCAATTTTTTCATCTTCAAGAAGGTACCAACACTTAAATTGAGCATCTTGCTTGATTCTCTAGTAACCCTGAACAAAACAAAAATGAGCTTCAAAATATACAAAAGGATTCAATATCTAAAAGCTATATATGTTGCACAGATATTGTTTTTTAAAGTACTTGTATCCAATACTTATATCTAATGCAAATCCAAAAATGGGTATTGAGATATGATTGAACATATAAGACAATACTCTATCTATCATGCCTTCAATCACCTTGGTTGCCTAAAAGCAATCAAGAATAGACAATAAGAAGGCAAAATAAATGGTATAAATTGTATAATAAAACTTTTGAAAATTTCCTTACATGTTCAATATTATCACAATTTGTTGGTCAAAATATTGTAAATAAAATGTTTTGAACAAAATAAAATATTTTCTAATGAGAGTAGTTCAATAAAATTAGACACTTATTTTACAAATTGTTATTAAAATTTATAATCAACAAATGGAAGTTATCTTAAAGCTACTCAATGTCACTTAAGGATTGATATGTAATCCAATTAGACTAGGCTTTAGATTTACATCATATATTGACAAAAATAAAAGTTTATATGTAATTTTGTTGAATGATTTATCGTATTTTTTTTATTAGGACATGATGGACATTGCTTTCCTTCCACAACCTACAACGTTTTCCAGGTTCATCAACATATTTTTCTTAAACAATTTTTCTTCCCCTTTCTTGCAACAAGGCATGCATTCGCAAATATTGGTCATTATCACTGATTTTTATGAGAGATTTCTTAATGAGGACATCAGTCCCAATATCTGGAAAAAACTCACAACCATCCAATACTTTCATTACTAAATCTTTTTTCTCCTCATTGAAAAGAATGCTATATCTAGAAATATATTATTTTCCATTTCTTCCAATCTATCAAAGTTGATTCTTAGTGTGTCAAGAATCTTGTTTAAGTCTTTCAATTGCACTTCTCTAGTGAGTTAAATCTCTACTGTACAAAAAAGAACCCAAGACTTCAAGAGCTAAAGGGAGACAACCAGCATAATGTACAACATATTTAGAAAGCTCAATGTAATTATCTTTCAGTACTGTATCACTATCAAAAGCTTTCAAATTCAAAAGCCTACGTGCATCATTTGGATTCAATGTTGTAGGCTTCTACACATCATCAATTCAATAAGATCGGAGCAAATGTTCATCTCTTGTTGTTACAATGATCCTACTCCCTAAATTGAAACAATCACGCCTTCCAACCAAGCATTTCAAGTGTTGTATGTTATCAACATCATCAAGAACAATAAGGACCTTTTTGTGAGACAACTTGTGGCTAATTATCCTTCATGAACAATGAAAAAATTGAAGCATTCATCTAGCAAGATTTGAAAAAGAAGTTGTTTTTGTAAAGAAACAAGTCCACGCTTGTTTGAAACTTCTCAAATATCAATAAGAAAGTTTTTACCTTCAAAATGAGATGACATTTGAGTGTAAACAACCATTGCAATAGTTGTTTTATCGATACCATCCATTCCGCAAATTCCTATAATGCAAACATTGTATTCCCCAATGTTTATTATCGAATACAACTCCTCAAATTTTAGCTAATTCCAACTAACTCATCATGATCATGATCAATTGGATATATCTGATCTAATTTTGTTGATACCTTCTTAACAGCATCTCAATGTTGCGTTGAAAATCAAAAAAATATATCCCAATCTGTTGTTGAAAATTAAAAAATATATAGATCATTGATATTATCACTAGTTCTTGACCAAATGAGTCTTCAATCACACACAAATTATCTTTGAAAATAAGATAGTAGCCCTTCTCTAACAACTGGCATTAACACTAAGTAAATTTTGGTCTATATCAGGTAAAAAAAAGCACATCTGAAATTGTTTTGTTACCTGAGTTAGTGCTAATCACAACCTTGCCCTTGCCCTTGGCCTCAATGAACTCACCATTCCCAATTCTGACCTTGGACACAAAGCTGGTATCCAGCTCCTTAAACATCCCTTCATCTAATGACATGTGATGAGTGCAGCCATTGTCAATCAATCAGTTCTTTCTGACCTTGCTCGAACTTGCAAAGCAAGAAGCAGTAAAAACATGTTCCTCTTGAACTTGAACATCCTCAATAGTTTAAGCTTGGTTCTGCTATTGTGATTGTGTTTTTCCCTTATTTTTGCAAGCCTTTTCCATGTGACCAAGTTGCTTGCAACTTCTACAATGAATGTCAGGCCTGTACCAACAATAATGAGTGGACTTCTTGTAGTGAGTGCATGGTGGAAACTTCCTTTTTCCAACATCCTTATTTGGCTTCTCTTTCTTTTCAAACCAATGCTTATTTCCCTTATAGCTTGAGCTTGAGCTTTCTTTGCTTCTTGCTTGAAAGGCTCCTTCAGAATGCTCTTCCATCCTATTTGCCCTTATCTGCTCTTGTGCATAAAGAGAATTTATCAGCTCTGTGAATGATATAGTTGATAGGTCTCTAGAGTCCTCCAAGGAGGAATTTTTTTACTCATACTTCTCTAGAAGGGTTGTAATGACCTTTTTAACTATTCTTCTATCACTGAAATCATCCCCCAAAAGCCTAATGTTGTTAACTGTAGTCATTATCCTATCAGAGTAATGCTTAATGGATTTAGACTCTTTCATCTTCAGATTCTCAAAGTCCCTCATCAACTTGATCAATTGCTGCTGCTTGGTTTTGTCTGACCCTTGAAAATTTTCCTTGAGCTTGTCCCAAGCCTGCTTTGGAGAGTCACAAGTCATTGTCCTTGTGAAAATTACACCCGAAATTCCATTTTAAAGGCAGGACATGGCCTTATACTTGTTGGCATAGTCCTCATTATGTTGCCTAATCTGAGCAATGGTAGGATTAGCTTTCAAGGGTGATGGATCTGTGTCAGCTTGAACAACACTCCACAAATCATGAGTCTGCAGGTATGTCTTCATTTTTACAACTCAAATGTTATAGTTTTCACCAGCAAAAACATGTGGTGGCAAAGTTGGCTTGGAGTTTCAAGATGAATGCAAAGTTGATGAGCTAGACTTGTCTCACCTTCCAAAGATTCCACGACATGATAACGGAGGAATCAAGCAATTGAAGAGGATTTTGGCTATCACCCTTTCTTTCACAGGTCTCACTTTAGTCCTCATATTGGTTTTCGAGTTTGTGTTGAACTCAAGGAAGAAGAGATTCATGGAGATTCTCGAGGATGGGGAGGTCCAACACGGGCCTCATAGATTCTCTTATAAAGATCAATAGAAACAAAGGGGTTTAAAGAAAAGAAAGTCCTAGGGAGAGGTGGATTTGGTAGGGTGTATAAGGGTGGTTTACCATCTTCCAACCTACAAACTTCCGTCAAAAGGATCTCTTATAATTCAAGGCAAGGGATAAGAGAATTCATGGTTGAGATTGCAACCATCCGTTATCTCAGGCATCTGAATTTGGTTTGACTTCTCAGTTATTACAGGCACAAGCATGAGTTGCTTTTAGTTTTTGATTACATGCCTAATGGAAGCCTTGACAAGTTTCTTTACCGACAATCTAATAGCAGCCTTACCTAGACACAAAGAATGAAGATAATCAAAGACTTGGCGTCCAAGTTGTTCTATCTGCACCAGCAATAGGAGCAAGTCATCATTCATATCAAGCCTGCCAATGTGCTGATAGACAGTGACATGAAGGCCCGATTGGGGGATTTTAGGCTTGCAAAGCTATGCGACTTTGGAAAGGATACTCTCAAACCTCGCATGTAGCGGGCACGCTCAGTTACATGCCTCCTGAGCTTGCACGAATTGGGAAAGCAAACACAAGCACTGATATATAGATATGCATTTGGAATATTCATGCTTGAAATTATTTGCTGTAGAAGATTGAATTAAACACGAGCATCGCCAGACGAAACATTTCTTGCTGATTCGGTGATGGATTGCTGGGATAAAAGAGGCATTTTGGCAGCTGTCGATGGGATGTTGGAAAAGCGGTTTGTGGTACAAGAAGCAGAGTTGGTGTTGAAGCTCGGGTTGCTTTGCTCGCACTCGATGGTGGTGTCTAGGCCTAACGTGTCCAGAGTGGTATCGTATTTGGATGGTGTTGCTTCATTGCCCGATGATGTAAACTCTATTATCAAAGCTCGAGAATTCCCTAGAGTATTCGATGATGAGTTAATAAGTGAAAGAAACAACACCATTCCTCCATTAACAATTACAGAAAAAACAAAAAAGAGCTGAAAACGTTGTTTTGAGGGCTTTGTGACATAGAAGAATAACAACCTCCTGGCACTGGACAGTGTGAGAAAGAGTAATATAGGAGAATCCTACTAAGAACAGCACGGGACAATGTCCAGATGGCTATTCTAAGAACAGCAAAACGAGTAATCAAAGGCTTGAAAGGTCGAATTCTGTGCGGTGCTCCAAATCCTTACTCTGTGGGCAATGAGCCATATCATAGCCTATATTACACCAACTCATTCATTTTCCTTAAGTATCAATATTTAACACTTATGCTGGTTTGAACAGACTGTATAAAAGGATTACATCAGTTTCAATCACATAAATTTGTTTGAATAGACTTTTATGCATTCTTACTGGAGGGAGAATTGAGTGACAATTCATTCTACTATTATGTCTTAAATGAACAAATCCAATTTAGAATATAACTTGAGATTTAGTTATTTCGTACAATTGTCTTTAAAAACATTTAAATCTATTAATTGTTTGAATCTCAATATTTCAGATTTTTTTTTTTTTGTAAAGTTATAACATTTTCATTGTAAAAAGAATAAAAGTTAAATTGTTAAATTTTATAAACACTAACAACCTTTTTACCATCATGCCTAATTTAAAAGGTTTTATTGACATTACAATTAATTTGTTATTTGAATTTACATTTTACAAACAACAAACGCAAAAAGTTCATTTAAAA
The DNA here is from genome assembly GCA_008044935.1 of Gossypium turneri. Taxonomy (NCBI): domain Eukaryota; kingdom Viridiplantae; phylum Streptophyta; class Magnoliopsida; order Malvales; family Malvaceae; genus Gossypium; species Gossypium turneri. Next base: position 64,609,243 of record CP032581.1, read on the forward strand.
TAGTATAATGTACATTACATGTAAAAATACAACTAATTATATATTAACATAATCTATTTCTTGAAATCTTAATTTCCTAAATTTATTCGAGCCTATAATTGTTGAAGTGTCTGCTTCCATTCCAACATGATGACTTTTTTTGGTCCCTCACTTGCATGATCCTTTGAGTAGACTTTCATGCTTCTATTAGTCCAGAGCACAAACAAAAACACGTTGAGATCATCTATATCACTACATATTAACTTACCTCAAATTCATATATTTTTGTTGATATCACGGTAAACACTATAGTCGAAAATCTTGATCACGTCAACCAAACACCATATCTTCACTTCTCTAAACCCTAACATTATACCATAACAAAAAAATAAATCTACTGAATTTTGAAAAAAAAATTGAATATGAATATTTCTCACATGAAAAAGATTTTCCAATTAATTAAAAGAGTATTCTTTATATTTATATTTGAATAAGTGTTAAAAATAAATGTCTAAACATAAATACTTTATAATAAATATAAATCGAAAAGTTTGAATAATATTATTTGTACTTCAAGCTATGAAATTTAAACGGTACTTAATTAAACTAAGCAAAATGTACACATTTCAATGATGTAAAAAGGAATGAATTGAGTGACTAAAATTTTAAATGGTATAAAAAATCACGTTATCAACATTTGATATATGAAACAATATGGGTATGAATAAAAAAACTATTTGATATATAATGAAAGTATCATAACTCAAACACAAATAAATTTAATATGATCACTTTAAATGAAATAAAAGATATAAACAACATAGATGTGTAAAAACAAGTTAATAGGATAAGGTAGGTTAAGTAGTTTACCACAGTTAATGCTACCCTTCTTCCTCTGTTTATAATTGGCCCATTATAAAATTGAAAAAATTTTGCATTCGTTTCGGTTGCGACCCTTCTTCCTCTGTTTCCTCGTAGATATTATGTTTTCGTTTTATGCGAGAAGTGCTACCTACTGATCCATCGTTGTCACCAGAGTGCTGGTGGATGTGTTCAAAATTGGGACAATACTGAGTGGTATGGCACTGCAGCTCTTTTATTCTTCCAAATCTTCCCGATACACTACTCTAACACCACAATTCTTCACCTTAGCATTGTCTTCAACATTTGTGCGTGAGAAAGACACCTCAAGCTCATCGAATTTCTGATCTAAGCAATCTCTTGACCATAAATTATTTTTTTCACAGTCAGTCAATAAATCATATATATCCTCCGAAGATGGCTTTAAATGAGCACGTGCCCTATAACAAATAAAAAGGTGATCTTTCATTACGGGCTGGTTAATTCCTTTACCCATCTTCCTGGCACCCCAAATACTATCTCGATGGTAGTGTTCACAATTTCTACAACAGAGAGCTATTTCAAAGCTGATAAACTCGTTATCCCTTGAAGCATCATTATTGACCAAAATGCAGCAACAAGCAACTCCAAGCCATCCACTAGCTTTCCGAAAGGGGATCTTAATTGAAGAGTCACTTTTTTGTTGGCTAAACCATTCCGGAATTTCACTTCCTGGCATAAAAACTTCAAAATTTCTGAAAAGTGCAAATTGCTGCAAAATAAAACACAAGTAGTTTAGTAACTAAAACCATAAATCTCAAGTATGAGATTTTGTAAGGGAGAAAATAGAGATTAATCGACCTTAAGATGTCTTTTCAGCAGTGTTAATGCTTTGATATTCTCAGCCAATTTGAAGCAGTTAATGGCACTAAGGGAACTCAAATCCACTGAATTGCTTACATTTGATAGACTTGCAACTACTTTAAGTGAAGCGCAATCCTCTATACGCAAATCTTTTACACTTGTTGGTAGCTCAGGCAATGATTTAAGCTTCATGCAACTTGATAATGCAAGAAAGTTAAGACTGGAAAGTTGAGTAAGAGCCAAAGGAATGGTGATGAAATTGTTACCCCTGAGATAAAGATTTCTCAAAGAGGATAGACCATGAATATCTGCCTTACCAAGAGTGCACATGTTGCAATTTGACAATTTAAGAGACTTAAGCTTTGAGAGTCGAGTAAGAGATGCAGGTATGCTGATGAAATTGTTACCACTAAGATCAAGTTTTTCCAAACAGGATAGACCAGAAATATCACTAGGAATATCTCCTACACAAAGATTGCAGTACCTTAGTTTTAGCTCTCTTAATGAACTCAAACCTGACAACCAAGGTAACATCCGAGCCATGGGATTCGTCCTTCTTCCTTGGAGTACCTTGAAAAGTGAAGGCAAACTTGGTCGTAACTTTGATGATGGTCCTTTGCACCCATTGAAAGACAGAATTTTAATATTTTTCAACTGAAAAATGAAGGATGGTGGCTCTGTTATAGCTGTTTCACTCAAGTCGAGCTCTTCCAAAAACTTTGATTGCTGCAAATTCTCCGATAAACTTTCAAGTCTATAACAACCAGAAAGGTCTAGAGTTTTTAGAAATTCCATTTTCCCATCAATCTCAGGAAACCTTATAAGACTTGAGCAACCCGAAAGAATTAATGTTTCAAGAGATTCCATTCCGATTTTGGTCGGAAGAGTCCTAAGACTTTTGCAATCTCTTAAATTCAAAAGTTTAAGGCTCTTAAGCACCCCAATTGATGGATGAACATCCACTAATTTGGTACAACCTTCCAAAATCAAAACTTCAAGTTTTAGTGCTGTTGTGAAGTCTGGTGTCTTGATCAGGTTTTGGGACCCTTTGAGGTTCATCACTTTCAACTTACACAAGGGCTGTTGAAGATTAGAGTAAATTAGAAACAAATGAGAAAACATAATAATGCTTATTTTTGTTTTTTTTACCTTAATCAAAGTTTAATCATTTATATTAAAATAAGCTAAAATATAAGGATGAGATGAGTTAATTCTTACTCTATTTCCCTTCCATAGTTGTTGAATGCGACTATATGGTAAAAGAAGTGCAACAAGGTTGTCCGGTTGGAAGCTTGAAGGCAACGATCTTAAAGGGCATCCTTTCCAATCTAAAAGCCGTAGCTGATTAGAAAGAAATTTGAGATCATCACAATTTGATAGGCAAAGCACTTTGAGCAATCTCAATTTTTTCATTTTTGAGAAGGCATCGACACTCAAGTTGAGCATCTTGCTCGATTCCCTAATAATCATGAATAAAACAAAATGAAAATAAGCTTCACAATATACAAAAGCATTCAATATCTAAAAGTTATGTTATAATCTAATTCATTGATATACTATTAATATTTCAAAAAGACATACATTTCTCTCTTGATTCTTTTGAAAGAGTAATACGCTACTAGATTAATTTCATAATTAAACATTGAAATATTGAGTGTCAAAGGTTTTACTATAATTTCTTATCATATTTAACAAAATAAAATAATTATTTACGGTACACATAAATATAAGTTTATGTGTCTTCTTACCTTGTATTATAGATGACTATACCTTCAATCATTTTTGTACCCTAAGAAAAATCAAGAATAGAAAATAAGAAAACAAAATAAATGGTGTATAATGTAGGATAAAACTTTTAGAAACTTACATTTTTATTTAGCATTATTATATTCTAAATATAATAAATAAAGCATTTTAAACGTAGTAAAACAATTTCTGCAAATATTATGCTCTAAAGAGGGTAATGCAATGAAATTTCTACAAATCCTTTTTAATATTTGTAAACATCAAACATGACTTATCTCAAAATTATTAAATATCACTTTTTAAGAATAGTTGTATCAACCAATTTGACTAAGCTTTGGATTTATATCATATATTATTTTTGATATTATATAACAAAATAGAAACAGATGTAACTTTTGTTAAACAACTTACAGTGTTTTTTGTTAGGACATGATGGACGTCTCTTCCCTCCCACAATCTGCAACGTTTTCCAGGTTCATCAACGCATTTTTCTCTAACAATTTTTCTTCCCATTTCTTGCAACAAGTTATGCATCCACAAATATTTGCGTTTATCGACTTTTATGAGAGATTTTTTAATGAGAACATCAATGCCAATATCTGGGAAAAACTCACAACCATCCAATACTTTCATTACAAAATCTTTCTCCTCCCCATTGAAGAAGCATGCTATATCTAGAAATATATTCTTCTCCCTTTCTTCCAGTCCATCAAAACTAATTCGAAGTTTATCGAGAATTTCTTTATTAGAATCTCTTTTAAGTCTTTCAATTGCACTTCTCCATTGAGTCGCATCTCTACCGCATAAAAAGCAACCCAAAATTTCAAGAGCTAACGGGAGCCCACCAGCATAATTTACAACACGGTAAGAAAGCTCAATGAAATCCCCTTTCGGCACTGTATCACTATGAAAAGCTTTCAGACTGAAAAGTTGAAGCGCATCTTTGGGATTCAATGTTGTGGGTACATACATATCATCAACTGGCCAAGATCGAAGCAAATGTTCTTCTCTTGTTGTTACAATGATTCTACTCCCTAATCCGAACCAATCATGCCTTCCAACCAAGCATTTTAAGTGTTGAATGTTATCAACATCATCAAGAACAACAAGAACCTTTTTGCGAGACAACATATTACTAATTATATCATTCCCTTCATGAACATTGAAAAATCTGAAGCATTCATCATGAAAAATCTCCGAAAGAAGTTGTTTCTGTAAAGAAACTAATCCACATTTGTCTGAAACTTCTCGAACATCAGCAATAAAGCTTTTACTTTCAAAATGATGTGACATTTGATTATAAGCAAGTCTTGCGAGTGTGGTTTTACCGATACCACCCATTCCGCAAATCCCTATAATGCGGACATCATTTTCCCCAATGTTTATTTTCAAATATAAATCCTCCAAGCGTTCAGTCATTCCAACCAAGTCACTATGAGTAACTGGGTGACATAGTTTTGCTGATATCTTCTTAATAATCTCTCTAATAAATTCCGATTCATGCCTACAAGCAAAGAAATTTTAATTTTTTGAATAATTTTCTTTTTCATATTATCAAATGCACTTTCTTTTTCAATGAATCATGAAACATAATAGAGTTTGGAAGCAAACAAGAACCAAGACTGGAAACACACAGGATTAGAAAGAAAGAAAAAAGTTATACATATATATCCCAAAAATAGAAAATAGAGAAGAAAAGAAAGAGTTACCTGTTATTTAAATGCCATCCCGTGATTCCAGCCACTTGAATTAAAGCATTTCGCCACCTTTGGATCTTCTCACTATCTTCTCCGTATCTCTCTTCATGTCTAGCAAAGGCTTCTTCCCCTTTCTCTGTTTGTTTTCTTAAATCAGATGGATCAACATCGTAAAAAATTGGAAACACTTTATGGCCGTCGTTGTTATGTTGTTTAACAATCTCAGCAAGCTCCTCCAAGTACCAACTTGAAAAGGCATAAGTTTGTGAAAAAACGATCACCGAACACCATGATTGCTGAATTGCTGTAAAGAGTTCTGGCGCGATCTCTTCGCCGGCCTCCAGCTTTGGATCATCCCTGAAAGTGAAGATCCCACTCCTACTTAAAGCATCATAGAGATGATCGGTAAAGTTGGTGCGGGTATCTTCACCTCTAAAACTCAAGAAAACATCATATTTCTTTCTAGAATTGGACGAAGAAGTTGAAGGTAATGACGACATGACGATGTGCGAGAAGAAAAAAAAGTGGATGTAGTGTTGAAAATCAGAAAACTGATAGCTCAATACGTCTGAAAGAAACTAGAAAACAGATCAAATTTCCAGGGAAGAATAAAGGTGGTTTCTAAGCAATTTCTCTATAACCTTTTCACTTTCCAAATGAATGCGCGTAGTTGTGGAAATTGGGGGGCCATAAATGAGTGATGCATATGAATCCAACAAGGTGGGTGTTGATAAAATGGAGCCTACAATAATTGCAACTGTTCTTAAGTTTGTGCTTTACTTGCTTTCTCTATAACTCAGGAATTTGAATTTTTTGTCAAATTGCTTTAAAATAAATACAAAAATATAGTATATACGTGAATTATCACGCGGATGACATGTTAGTGTTTAATTAATTTTTTAAATTTTAAAAATATTTTTTAAATTTTTAATATTTTAATTTTTAAAAATATATTTTTTATTTTTTAAATTTTAAAAAATTAATTAAATGATGATATGTCATCCATGTGATAATATACATGTATGCTATATCAGCAAAGTTAAAAAAATTAACTTTTTCATCAAATTTTGGGGTGATTTGATAAAAAACATAAATTGAAAAGCTAAAAAGACAAAAAATTAAATAAATGACTAAAATAATTTTTTTAATAAAATTTGATGGTTAAATAAATCATTCGACCTGGAGGTTCAGCAAGGAGAGATCAACTTACAGAATGGATGAGGTCTAAGCCTTGCATGGTTTTTTTGTTTTTATTTTTTATTTATATTTTCTTTTCTTTTTAGATGGCACCGACCCCTTAAAATTTTTCTTTTAGGGCCCTTAAAATTTTAAATTTGTAATGATAAAATTACACTTTGGCTCCCTTAAAAATAATAAAAATTTGATTTAATCTTTTAAAAATTATAAATATATAAACTATTAAAATAGTAAAATTACATTTTTACTATCATAATAAATACAATTTAATTTTGACCCCCTCAAAAATTTTCTGACTTCGCCCCTGCCTATATTAGGACTTGGGGTAGGGAGTTAGAAGATTGTCTTATTCATTTCTTTCTCGATTTTGCATGGATGCAACGACGGAGCCATGTAGAGGCCCATGGGCCATGGCCCTCCATTTTTTTTTAAAAATTTAGTCCTTTGTAAATATACTATGACCCTCCCAAAAATATAAGTAGGTCCCCTAAGGCTTAAGATTTTTGTAATTTCCCCTTCATATATATTATAGTCCTCCTAAAAATATAAGTAAGCCCCTCTAATATTTTTATAGTATTAAAAAAATATTAAAAAAGTATTCTTGATATCACAGAAAAAGATTGATCTATATCGCTCATATATTAACTTATCTCAAATTAAGAAATTTTTCTTAATATTACAGAAAATACAACAACTGAAAATCTTGCTCACGTCAACCAAAATCATATCTCTAAACCCTAATATTAGAATGATCAAAAAATGAATCTTTTTTTTTTAAATATTGGATATGAATGTGACGTCTCTCACACATAAAAAATCTTCCAATTAATTAAAAGAGCATACTCTTTATATTCATATTTGAATAAGTGTTAAAAATAAATGTCTAAACATAAATACTTTATAAAAAATATAAACGGAAGAGTTGGAATAATATTATTTGGGCTTCAAGCCATGAAATTTAAATGGTACTTTTATTAGAAGAAATTAAACCTATTTGAGTATTGTAAAGGACTTATATTTAATATTCCAAATATATAAAAAACAATTTTTATTGATTAAATTGAACACATAAGTTGGTCTAAAAAAATGAAATAGTTTTTAACTCAGTCTAAATTATGATCTTATATTTGTTAAAGGATTTTTCACTTTATTATTACCTACGTTCTCACAAAACTATCGATTTTTCTTCTCATCTCTATCTCAAATTAATTATATATAATGAAAATAATTTTTTAATAAATAAATAAAAACCAATTAAAATGTACACATTTCAATTATGTAAAAAGGAATAAATTGAACACCAAAATTTTAAATAGTAAAAAGAAAATGTAAATTAAGTGACAAATTTTAAATGGTATAAAAAAATTATATTATCAACATTTGAGATATGTACATATTGAATACGATTGTATATATGGCTAAAAAATTTAAAACTTTTTAATATATATTAGAAAGATCATATCTTATACGTAAATAAATTTAAAATGATTATTTTAAATGAAATAGAAGTAATAGTACATGGCGGTGGGTTATTCAAGTCTTCGCCTATGCTTCAGCCAAACTTTAGAATTGGGACCAAAATAAGTTTTTGGATTTGCTTCATAAGATTATTTATCTTAATAAACACAGAAAAAGTTAACTATGCCCTTATCTTCACTTCTCTCTCAAATTTTTTTGTTCTTTATTTGTTTATTTTAGTTACCTTTTACAAGATATTATATCACTCTGATAATAATACATATTAAAACTTTAATTTTAATTGAAATAGTTAACTGTCTTGCTTGAATTAACTAATGGTAACATATAAATAAGGAGATTATTTTAAGTTAAAGGACTAAATCTCAAATTTGAGAATAGTAGAGGGACTCAAAATCAAAATTTGACCCTTTCCCAAATTGGCTAATTTCATGGATAGTGAGGTTTCTAAGAGGTTCACAGGGTCGGGTTATTTATATTTTTTGAATAGTCCATTATAATTTAATTCAGCTCGATTTGGTTCATAGTTTTTTATATTAATTTTTTGTTTTAATTTTTAAGGTTTATTTTGATAAAATGAGTTTTGTTTTATGGCTTTTAAATATTATTTGATAAATTTCAAATTTATTTTCATAAATATTTCTAAAATACAATAATTTTTCAAAAACTTTTAAATTACTTTCACTATTTTAAATATAAAATATGTATTTTTATATCATAAAAATTAAAATTAATTATATATTAAATAAAAATAAAATTCAATTCGAATCGATTTCAGATAATAACCGAATTTTTAGTGAAAAAACAAACAAACAAATAAAAATTATATCAAACTAAATTGATGAAAAGCACTCTTAGCTTTATCTTGATTTAGAATATTTAAAACACCACGAAGGACTTTAATATAAAACTGTAAACTTCTCCAATCACCTAGTCAATGCTTCGGAAAAAATAGGAATTAATGTCTTCCCCGATAACGATACACTGAAAAAAGGAGAGAAACTTCCACCAACATATTCTCGAGCAATTTCGGCCTCAAATCTCTCAATCCTTGTTTTATCTCAAGCCTATGCTTCTTCAAAATCATGCTTAGGCGAACTTTCTGACATCATGGATCGCAAGCACAATCCCACTGACAAACATATTGTTCTTCCCGTCTTTTACCATGTTGATCCTTCCGATGTGCGAAATAGTGGTGGGCATTTTAAGACATCCTTCGAAGAGCATGAATCAGAGCAACCAGCTGATAGAGTACAACAATGGAAAACTGCTTTTGCAGATGGCGGTAAATTAAAAGGGTGGCATATAGAAAGAGGCAAATTTGACAGGTAACTATATTTTTCTCATCTTGTTATTTTCAACTTATCTTTGTTTTAGATTTCATATTTACTTACTTGCATTTTTTATTGTTTTCTAGACCTGAAACGGAGTACATTCAAGATGTTGTTGAATATGTTATAAAAAAGTTGACGAATATTGGGTTTGAAAGTGCTTCTGAAGAATTGGTTGGAATAGAATATCAGAAAAATGCGATGTTGAAGCGGGTTAAGCAAAAAGACTGTCGTCTAATAGGACTTTGGGGAATGGGTGGTCAAGGCAAATCAACCCTTGTTGAGGCTGTATATAAAAAACTCTCTTCAGAGTTTGAAAGTCATTGCTTTCTTCAAAATGTTAGAGAGGAAATAAAAAAACAAGGGAAGGCATCTTTACGAAATAAATTTCTTTCGGAATTATTGAAATCAAATGTTGATATAGTCACCCCCTCCATTGGATCCACTTTAAGTCAAGAGAGACTCAACAAGATGAAAGTACTTGTTGTCCTTGATGATGTTGATGACTCAGACCAAATAGATTATATGGGTGTTAAACATTTTGGTTATGGAAGTAAAACCATTATAACATCAAGAGATAGACAAGTGCTTGAGAGTGGAGGAGCTGACACAATACATGAGGTGAAAGGGTTAAATGAGAACGGTTCTCTTCAACTTTTTTCAACCTTTGCGTTTAAGCAGTTGAATCCCGCAGTTGGCTTTCAAGATCTATCCCGTAGGTTTGTAAAGTACACTCAAGGCAATCCACTTGCTCTTAAAGTTTTGGGTTCTGATTTAAATAAAAGAAGTATAAATTATTGGGAAAGTAAGGTGGAGAAGCTAAAGGACTGTCCCCCAGAAAAAAAAATTTCAGAGGCTTTGAAAAGTAGTTATGATGGGCTAGATTTAGTAGAGCAGAATATATTTCTTGACATTGCATGCTTCTTTAAAGGGGAACCCATAAAAAGAACAAAACTTATTCTAAGTGGTTGTTATAAGGGTGCAGAGTGTGGAATAAACCAATTGGTTGACAAATGCCTCATCAATGTCTCATCTTCTACTAATTTCTCTCTTGGTTATTTTGGTTATTCTACAATGCGCAGTTTCAGACGTCCAGATATAATTTATATGCATGATACGCTTGAAGAGATGGGAAAGGACATTGTTTGTCAAGAATCTAAAACCCTTGGTAAGTGCAGTCGACTATGGAATCTTAAACACGTGGAAGAAGTGCTCAAATATAATAAAGTAAGCACTAATTATATTTATATTCCTTTATTTTTTTTTAATATACTTTAATGAGATGTTGTCATTTGGTTGAATGCCATACATTTGATATCATATCAATAGTATTATCCCTTTTAATTAGTATTTAGAAAATAAAATAATTATCATCATACTGGACAGTACATAATGACTATGTCTTAGGTATAATGTAGATTTATGACTTAGTTAAATACTTAATGTATTGATTTGAAAAAATAAAAACAAAAGAAAAGAAAACACTTTTTGTATGTAAAAGTTCTTAAAAGTGTTCAATTAGTCTACGCCTATCCTAATATAATTATTTTTTATGAGTTATTTAATGGAATGTCCATAAATTTCTCCATGCTAATATTCGATAAATTGGTTTTTGTTATCAGGGAACTGATCGGATTCAAGGAATAAAGGTAGACATGTCACGTATGGGTAACCTATTATTCCAACCTTCAGTTTTTGAAAGCATGATTAATCTTAGATGTATTTTCTTCTATTTTCCTTCGAGTTGGTTGAGGAAAGAGCATGAGGATTATAAGAAGCTACATACAGACCAAGATGATATTATATCTCTTCCGGATGAGCTAAGGTATCTTCGATGGGATTATTACCCCCTCAAATCTTTATCATCAAGTTTTAATCCAAAGAACCTTGTTGCATTGGAATTACCATATGGAAACATGGAACAACTTTGGAATGAAGTTCATCAGGTATATATACTTTTATACTTTCTCCATCCGAGAATTTTTCTAAGAAAAAGAATTTGTAATTGATATAGCATTTAAATAACATATTTTTATTAAAATTTTTAAAAAATAAATATAAAAGATTTTATTCTATTTTTTAAAAGAAACAATTTGATGTATTGATGGTGGGTGAATTAATACACCCAATACATCAAATATAAATTTTTATTTCGATAGAGTCTTAAGTAAATGATGCTCTAACTACTTTATGTTCTCATCATGTGCAGGATCTTGTTCATTTACGGAAAATTAACCTTTTCAGTTGCAAAAATTTAAAGAAGATCCCTAATTTATTAGGAGCCCTCAATCTGGAAAGACTTGACTGTGAAAATTGCGAAAGTTTGGTTAAACTTCCTTCCCTTGCCCGTATGACATCACTTAAAACCCTTTGCCTTGGGGGATGTCGCAGTCTCAAGAAGTTTCCGGAGATCCCAAATTACTTTTATGAGTTAGATTTATCAGAAACCGGAATAAAAGAAGTACCTGATTTCATTGAGCATCTCGACAGACTTCAATGGTTGACCTTGACAAACTCAATGGTAAAAGATGTATCAAGCAATATTTCAAAGTTGAAATCCCTTTTTTCTCTAGATCTTAGTGGTTGTCCAATCGTTAAATTTCCAACTGTTGATGTGCGCTCGCCAAGCTTGAGGTTCAAAAGCCTTAAGTATATGCATATGGATCGTTGCAAAAGCCTCAAATTACTCTCAGAGCTTCCACCATATCTGCTCAAGTTGAATGTACTTGACTGCACATCATTGGAAAAAGTTTCCTTTGCAGATCAAAATTTATATCAGTTTGATTATTTAGAAGCTGGTGATGCTTGTTTTTATGAGTTTACCATGCTATTCCGTAATTGCTTCAACTTGAATCAAGAGTCAATAACATTGGGGCAAATGCCATGCTCAAAATTCGTTCCCTAGCTAAGAAATGGGCAGCGAGATTTGATTGTTGTGGCAAGATTCCTGATTTGTCAAGTTTGATTTGTTGTTTCCCAGGAAACAAAATTTCAGCAAATAAGTTCAAGTGTCAGAGCATGAATTCTTCCTTAAGTTTGAAGATAGCCCCAAATGGGGGTGGTGGGAGCAGATTTTTGGTTTTTGTTATCTGCCTTGTGGCTGATCTCACTCACTGCCGTTACATTAGTGATGTTGAATGTATTTGTAAGTACCAACTTACAGCCGCGGATGGTGGCAATGATGGTGGTGGTGGTGGTTATGAAAAGCTAAGAAGTAAATATCTTTGTTATTGTTTCCTGAGCCAGAGAAGTACAAGGATTATCACGTGTTTATTCTATCTACAGCCGACATGGTTAAAGAAGACCAGAATTATGAGGAGGCATCATTCAAATTCTATATCAGACTTTTGGATTTAAGAAGAGGAGGAAAAGAGCATATCAAGGTGGAGAGATGTGGTGTTCATGTATTTTACGTGGATGTAGAGAGTGATACAGATGCTACTGAAAAGAGACATGCTGGGAACAAAAGAAGCTTTAGCCATGATGGTGAAGAAGGGGATAGAGGACTTAAAAGATTGAAATAGTTTGTATTTCTTTCCATCTTTGGCTCTGCTTTTGAGGACTTTCAACTTCTCAATTATGTCATCCAAATGCATAGGTAGGGGTTTCACTTTCATCTCATTTTTTCATATTATCATAAATTTTTCAGTTTTTTCATTTCTTTTTCATATTGTCATACTTCTGTTTTCCACAATTGTTAATAGTAAATTTTCAACTTATAAATTAGTGACACAAAATGAAGTGCTTTAATTAATTAAAACCAACCAGGATGAATCTAAACTTGCCCTGCTTTATAAATTACTTGTCTTCTAGAAGGTGCTTTACCATACTGAAACCTTGTAGTTCCACATTGTAAATGTTAAAAGCATAATTTATGAAACATAAAATTGGAAATTTGTTCAACAGTTGTGATTGTTGCTTGCTATTATTTTTCTCATCTTCATTCCCCTGTCGTGTCTGTGTTCTGTTGTAGATATAGCACATATTGTCCAAGAAGGAAATTCTCCATATATATTAATTAATGTGGAGGAAAATTGAACAGTAACTGGAGATTTCGATACAGTAGCAAAATGATTCTGCTTTGGAGTTGATAAAATATCCATAGGGGATTTTGGTGGGTACCAAAATTCAGATATTAAAATTCATACTTAATTCTTACTGACAGTTGACTTGTTATTGGTTGTTTTTTTTTTAATTCATAGGACCAATGGTGGACTCGGTTCAGCTTCATTGTTTAGTTCCAGCGTTGGTATCATCTGGTATCTCAATACTTCCTGCATTTTCCTTCAATCATATCTTGATTCATTAGAAAGATTGGTTATTTGTGAGATTGTTTTTTCTTATATCCTTTGCTTCTGTGTTGATGTATGATTAGGGAATGACAAATCTTTGGGAATGCCACTGCTGAATTGGAGCTTTAGCCATACAAGGCGGAACACCTGAGCTGTAAGACCTTCAATTTTATTTACTGAATGCTTGCTTTATACAAGTGTTTGAACTGATATTTGGTGACAATGCAAGTTGTCAACAGATTTGTCAACACAAAGTCAAAGTAATCTTTTGAGCCCCTTTTTGGGTTCTGGCAATTCAGTCTTGGTGGAGAAGTAAGTTACCTTTGACTTTGACTTATTATCATGATTTTAGTTTCATATAATGATTTTCAGCATCCTCTCCATTTTTCCCATTTTTATCAATGGGATTATATAAATCCAGAATTTGCAACAGATCTCAAAACTTGTGGGATAAACACATGGAGCTGGAGGCAACCTTTGACAGTTTTCATTCTCAAGCTAGATTGGGTTAGTTTCATGGTAGAGCTATTGGAGTTGATATTTTCTTATCTTGGATTTTGATTATCTTAACAGTTTGTGTTGGAAATTGGCCAACCATGCTGCTGTTACATTTTTTGGTTGAAGTACATGCAGCTTGATGACATGCTGCAGCATGTATGCTTGCTGTAACAGTAAGGTTTTTTGTTTAGTTTCATTCTAATTAAACTAGTTGAAAATGATCAAGTTGATGACAACTTGATGCATTAGGTTTTGAATGACTAGTTTAGGTGGCTTGTTTGTGTGTACAAGCAATGTTTATCAAGTTACTAGACTACTTAGTGGTAGTAGGTAGTATTTGGTGATGTATTTGACTATAAATATGTTGTTTTTCTAGTTGAATGAATGAGCTGAATGAGCTATCAGCCATAAGCTCCCTTGCTGCACATTTGTGAGCAAGTAAAAATGCTTCTTGCACCTTGCTTCATTGTTCTGTGCTCTCTGTTCTCTTCTTTTGCTGTGTTCCAACAGTTTGGGCCGAAATTTCTTTGTATGTTACTGCTCTCATGTTGTTTGAGCATTGTAGTGAGGAGAGATTAAGATTCATACTTGAATTCTTTTGACAGTTGACTTGTTATTGGCTGGTTTTGATTCATAGGATCAGTGGTGGACATCATTCAGCTTAATTGTTTAGGTTCCACCATTGATGCTCATGCCATAGGCAGCAAGTAGAGATTTAATCATATTGAGATATTTCCTTTGAAAGTTGGTAAATATATATATATATATATATCTAAATAATATTTCAGTTCATGATTTCTAATTTATATTCATGTTAGCTAAACCTACCAACTATTACCTAAATATAATCAACATATGTTTGAGATTAATGGTTAATCTTATAACCTATGCTTTTACATTGATCTATTTGTTATAAACTATTAAAATGGTAAAATTATATTTTTACTATCATAAAAAATACAATTTAATTTCGACTCCCCTAAAAAATTTCTTGACTTTGCCCCTGCCTATATTAGGGCTTGTGGTAGGGAGTTAGAAGATTCTGTTATTCATTTCTTTCTCGATTTTGCATGGGTGCAATGACGGAGCCATGTAGAGGCCCATGGGCCATAGCCCTCCAAACTTTAATTTTTTTTAAATTTAGTCCTTTGTATGACCTTTCCAAAAATATGATTTTATCCTCGTTAAAGGATTTTCACTTTATTATTACCTGTTTTGTCACGAAACTATCCACTTTTCTTCACATCTCTATCTAGACCTGTCCATGGGCCGGGTCGGGCCCAGAAAAAAATTTCAGCCCGCTTCCTAGGCCCGGGCCCGGCCTGGCCCGAAATATGGGCCTGAGATTTTGTCCAGGCCCGGCCCGAAGAAAAAATACGGGGCCCGAGCCCGGCCCGGCCCGGCCCGTTTTTAATTAAAATTAATTTTTTTGATAAAATTAAAACTAATTGTTATTAAAATTAATTGTTAGTAAAATTATCAAATTATTAATTGTTAATTGTATTAATTGTTGTAATAAAATCTAACATTTGATTAGTAAAATTATCAAATTATTAATTGTATTAATAGTTAATTATATTAATTGTTGTAACAAAATCTAACATTTGATTAGTTTACATTTTTGTATTATCAAATATTTTTGTAAACAAATAAGTTTACATTTTTTTTATCTTAAAACCAACCAATATTACACCAATGTTATCACTTTCAATTGCTATCATGCCTTGACTTCCTTTCTACAGTCTGTCGGGGAAATGAAATTGAAAACTAAAAATAAAATTGAAAACATAAAAATAAAATTGAAACTTAAACTAAAAACTTAAACATAAAAATAAATAAATAAATAAATATATATATATATATATATATATATATATATATATATTAGAAAAGAAGAGTAAATGTCGGGGAAATGAAATTGAAAACATAAAAATAAAATTGAAAACTTAAACTGTCAGGGGAAATGAAATTGAAAACTAAAACTAAAAACTTAAACATAAAAATAAATATATATATTTTTTAAACATAAAAAACTTAAAACATAAAAAACTTAATATATATATTTAATATATTTTCGGGCCGGGCTGGGCTGGGCCCGGGACAAAAAATTCTGCCCGAGGCCCGGCTCATTTTTTAAACGGGCCTCTTTTTTTGCCCAAGCCCATATTTCGGGCCTATATTTTTACCCGAACCCTCCCATATTTTGGGCGGGCCATCGGGCCGGGCCGAGCCGCCCGGCCCATGGACAGGTCTATCTCTATCTCAAATTGATTATATTTACTTCAACCTACAAATAAAATATAAATGTAAGTGAATATATATATATATATATATATATATATATAATGAAAATAAAATTTTAATAAATAAATAAAACCAATTAAAATGTACACGTTTCAATTTTGTAAAAAAGAAATGAATTGAACCACTAAAATTTTAAATAGTAAAAAAATGTAAATTAAGTGACAAATTTTAAATGGTATAAAAAATTATATTATCAACCTTTGGGATATGTACATATTCAATACGATTGTATGGCTAACAAATTTAAATTTTTTTAATATATGTTAAAAAGATCATATCTTATACGTAAATAAATTTAAAATGATTATTTTAAATGAAATAGAAGTAATAGTACATGGTTGGTTAAGTACTTTACCACAATTAATGCTTCTTCCCCGATTGGCCCATCAAAAACTTGAAAATTTTTTGCATCCATTTTGGTTGCGGCCCTTCTTCCTCTGCTTCCTCGTAGATCTTACAGTTTCTGTTTGATGTGAGAAGTGCTACCTACTGATCTATGGTTGTGAGCAGAGTGTTGGTGGATGTGTTCAAAACTTGGAGAAGATAGAGTGGTATGGCACTGCAACTCTTTTATTTCTTCCAAATCTTTCTCATACATTATTCTAACACCACACTTCTTCACCTTAGCATTGGCTTTACATGGATGTAAGAAAGACAACTCAAGCTCACAGTCACCATATTTATCCTCCAATGAAAATGGAAATAATTTATCACGCGACCAATAACGAAGAAAAAGGTGATCTTTCGTTATGGGCTGATTCCTACCTGTCAACAAAATATAGCCCCACCAATCAACCTGTCGACGATGTCTACCTCGAAAAGTAGATCCATTAAGACTGGCTTGTTCAGAATTTCCACAATAGATAAATGCTCCACAACGGATTTTCTCGTCATAGCATGAAGCATCATTATTGACAAAAATGCAGCAACAAGCAACTCCAATCCATTCACTATCTTTCCGAAGATTGATAGGTAGCGGTACCTTAATCGAAGAGTCACTTTTTTTATGCTGCAGGGAATTCTCGAGCTTTGATAACAGAGCTCAAGTCATCGGGCAATGAAGCAACACCGTCCATATACGATATAATTCTGGACATGCTAGGCCTAGCCGCTGCCACCGGGTGTGAGCAAAGCAACCGAAGCTTCAACGACACAAGTCGTTTGGTAACTAAAACCATAATTTCTCAAGTATGAGATTTTGTAAGGAAGAAAAAAGAGATTAATCCACCTTAGTATGTTTTTTCAGCAGTGCTAATGCATTGATATTCTCAGCCAATTTGAAGCAGTTAATGGCACTTATAATGTAACCACGACCCGTTAAATTGCATACTTTTGATGCACTTGCAGCTACTTCAAGTGAAGAACAACCATCTATCTGCACTTGTTTATTTGTTGATAGCGCAGGCAACAATTTAAGCATCTTGCAATCTGACAATACAATCGATTGCAGCCCGGAATGTTGAGTAAGAGCCAAAGGAATGGTGACGAAATTGTTAGCACTAAGATTAAGACTTTTCAAAGAGGATAGACAAGAAATATCGCTATGAATATCTGCTTCACCAAGAGTGCACATGTTGCAATTTGACAATATAAGATTTGCAAGCTTCGAGAGTCGAGTAAGAGATGCAGGTATGCTGATGAAATTGTTACCGCTAAGATCAAGTTTTTCCAAACAGGATAGACCAGAAATATCACGTTGAATATTTCCTTCACAAAGATTGCAGTCCCTTAGTTTTAGCTCTCTTAAAGAACTCAAACCTGACAACAAAGGCAACATCCGAGCCATGGGATTCGTCCTTCTTCCTTGGATTACCTTGAAAAGAGAAGGCAAATTTGGTAGTAACTTATACGATGGTCCCTTGCGCTCATTGAGAGACAGAACTTTAAGATTTTTAAATTGAAAAATAAAGGAGTTATGGCTGTTTCACTCAAGTCGAGCTCTTCCAAAACCTTTGCTTGCTGCAAATTCTCCGATTAATTTTCCACTCTATAACAACCCAAAAGATCAAGAGTTTTTAGACGTTCCATTTTCCCATCAATCTCCGGAAACCTTACAAGACTTGAGCAACCCGAAAGAATTAATGTTTCAAGGGATTCCATTCCAATTTTGGTCGGAAGACTCCCAAGACTTTTGCAGTCTCTTAAATTCAAAAGTTTAAGGCTCTTAACCACCCCGATTGATGGATGAACATCCACTAATTTGGTACAGCCTTCCAAAATAAAAACTTCAGGATTTAATGCTGTTGTAAGTCCGGTGTCTTGATTAGGTTTTAGGACCCTTTAAGGTTCATCATTTTCAACTTATACAAGGGCTGTTTAAGACAATAATAAATTAGAGAGAAAAGAGAAAACATAAGAAGGCTCAAATTTTTTTTTATCTTAATCAAATTTTAATCATTTATATTAAAATAAGCTAAAACACATGTATCAGATGAGTTAATTCTTACTCTATTTTCCTTCCATAATCGTTCAATGCAGCTGTATGATAACAGAAGTGCAACAAGGTTGTCCGGTTGGAAGTTTGAAGGTAACAATCTTAAAAAGCATCCTTTCCAATCTAAAAGCCGTAGCTTATTGGAAAGATATTTGAGATTATCACAATTTGAGAGGCAAAGCACTTTGAGTAATCTCAATTTTTTCATTTTCGAGAAGGTATCTACACTCAAATTGAGCATCTTGCTTGATTCCCTAATAAACAAGAGCAAAACAAAAATGAGCTTCATAATATACAAAGACATTCAATATCTAAAAATTATGCCGCATCGATATTTTTTTTCAAATACCCGAGTCCAATTCTTGTGTCTAATGTTTATTCGAATATGGATATTAAGATATGATTTTTTTTTTTTTTTTGGTAAAATAAGATATGATTCTTGAAGAACTCTTTAAATAGATGAAAAAAACTTCTTTCTGAAAGAAATTGAATATACCCTTATTAAAGACTTATATCTATTAGCCATTCAAATTACATAAACTTTAAAAAACAATTGAATTAATATTTTGATTTATATTTCATCCACAAACAATGCGTAATTCTTTAATTTAATAAAATATTTATTATATTTATGGTAATATTTTTTTAATATAAATACTTTTTCATGTGTTAGAAACATTTATTTTAACTTTGTTTAGTGTATTCAATATAATATATATTTTTAAAAATAATTTTAAATAAAATTAATCTTAAAAAATAAAATATGGACGGTTTAGATTGGGCTTGAGTCCAGTTGGAGAATATGGACTAAATTTAACTTTATGAATAATACAAAACAAATATCAAAATAGAAATCATTGCTACCATTTGGTCTCCAAAAATGGTAGTGTTTCCTCCTTTTCTACCACATCCATTTTTGCAATTGTACCGGGATACTTCCATGGCCATGGAATAGTCTTTGTAATCTTGCCTAACAAAGGAATTCCTCGAGCTTATCCCGTACAGCATCTTGGTCTTTTCAATGAAACAAATAACGGTGAAAGCTTAAGGATAACAATTCTACAAACGGTTCAAAGAAAATTGACGAGACAAAGCATGAAAATGATTATGATACCAAACTTAGTGAGCTAAAAGGTGCATTATCTTCTGAAGGGGGCAATACAGATAAGCTTGCAATTCAGTTTCAAGAAGGCAGAGTTGCTGAAGGTGATGGACCTATAAATGGGTTACCAAAGGTTGACCGTAGGGAATCAGATTAGAGTCGCACGGGAGATAAAAGGAGGAAGTCTGGTTCTGTTAAGAGGTTTAAACAGTGTTGGTGTTTAGAACTCGAACTTTGATGGTTGATCGAGAGATTTGAAGCAGAAAGAAGAGACAGGAAGTTTTAAGTAGAAAAATAATTGAAGACTGGAATAAATAATTGATTTGCACCTCAACTATTTAAATACAAAAGTTCAAGCTAAAAATAGAAAAAAAGGATCTAAAAAACTGCTAAAAAACTAGTAACAAAATAGCAAACAAATCAAAAATCTAATCTCCTAAAGTCAAGGAGAATTATTCAAACTTAGCAACAGAAAAAATTTAAATGGCAGCAATCTTAAACACATTATCTCAACACTCCTCCTTGTTTAGATGCTGCAAACTCCAATTATATTTTTGTCCAAAGGTCGATCAACCAACTCCCAATTTTTGTTTTTCTCGATCATCGCAAGCTCCTCCTTCATTGCAACCATCCAATGTTGACTGTTTTTTTGCATCATGATACCCTGCAGGCTCACAAATAGCCATGTTACATCTTTGGTAAATGTCGGAGAGCAGCCTTGTACCTCTGACAGGTGCATCATCAGCCAAAACATCTTGCCCTTCATCTTCAAGCTCTTCTAACGTGCTGCCAATGGTAAAATGATTTGGTGCACTAGAAGTTTGGTTTGTCTTGATCGAGTCTTCCCAATTTCATTGCTCATTTTCAACAAAATAAACATCTCTGCTCACAATAACACGTCCAGTGTGTGGTTGAAAGACTCCGTAAGCTTTAGATACAGTGCTATACCCAACAAAAATGCCAGCTTTTGCCTTTTTGTCAAGCTTATCACACTTGACCTGTGGAATGTAAGTGAAACACAGGCAGCCAAACACTCTAAGAAACTTTAAAGAAGGTTTGTAACCATACCAAGCTTCAAATGGCGTCTGATCCTTCACAGCTTTTGTTGAAATCTGATTTTGCGAGAACACAGCAGTGTTTGTAGCTTCTCCCCAAAAGCTTTTTGGAAGATTCTTCTCATGAAGCATACATCGAGTCATCTCCATTAGGGGTGTGCATAAATCGGTTAACCCGATTTTTTTTCGGTTAACCGACCGAGTTCGGTTAATCGGTCGGTTAACCGAAAAAATTCGGTCGGGGGTCGGTTAATTTTTTTTGATTTTTTCGGTTAACGGTTAAATCGGTTCGAAACCGGTCGGTTAACCGATTTTTTTCGGTTAAACCGAAAAAATTAATAAACCCAATTACCCAACCCAATTACCATTTACCAACCCAACAAACTAAAGTCTACCCAAACCCAATTAACATTTACCAACCCAATAAACTAAATTCTACCCAAACCCAATTACCATTTACCAATTACTAACCCAATAAAACAAACAACTGAAAAATAAAAATTACTAAAAGTCTAAAACCCTAAAACTAAAACAGAACAGCTGAGCTAATAGCCTGTTGCCTTGCTCTCCGCCTACTGCTCATCTGCTCATCTGCTCCTTGCTCTCCGCCTACTGCTCATCTACTCACTGCTGTCTTTGAAATTTATTGATAAGGTCTGTGAGTTTGTTGTTGTTTTATGCTATACTTTCGTGAGAGAGAGAAGGCTTAAGTTTTCTCTTCTGTTCCTGTTCCTTGTTATTTTTAAATATTAATTTTTAATTCTACTTTTTGTTTGCGTTATCCTTTCTGATTTTGTTTCATATTTATGTATTCATTTATTTTTTGACCCTATTCCAAGTTCCAACCCATCGTAATTGCCATTATGGCTTTATGAATTTATGGCTTTAATTATTATGGCTTTATGAGTTTATGAATTTATGGCTTTAATTATTATGGCTTTATGAATTTATGAATTTATGAATTTATGAAAGCAGTAATTCCACTTTATGAATTTATGGCTTTCTAGTTTATGAAAGCAGTAATTATTATGGCTATGTGTTTCTAAAACATACTTTTGTATTTTTAACCAAAAATCGGTTAATCGGTTAATCGGTTAAATCGGTTAATCGGTTAAATCGGTTAAATCGGTTAATCGGTTATTCGGTTAATTTTTAACCAAAAATAGAAATCATATGATTTTCGGTTAATCCGGTTAACCGACCGGTTTAACCGAAAAATTTTCGGTTCGGTTAATATTTTTTTTAAAAAAATCGGTTCGGTTAACGGTTAAAAAATTTTGAAGGTCGGTTAATTCGGTTATAGCTATTTCGGGTCGGTTAACCGGTCGGTTAACCGAATGCACACCCCTAATCTCCATTATGAATTTGTTCCTCCTTTCACTGACTCCATTTTGTTGTGGAGTGTATGGCGCCGTCAACTGATGCTAAATTCCAGCCTCTTCACAAAACCTATTAAAGGTTTCTGAAGTGTACTTCTTGCCATTATCAGATCTTAAAATCTGAATCATGCATCCACTTTCATTCTCAACTCTAGCTTTGAATTTCCAGAATACACCAACAGCTTCTGATTTTTGCTTCAACAAAAAAATCCAACACATTCTTGTTAGATCATCGATAAATGCTATGTAATAGAGGTTACCATTTAACGAAGGCGTTCTCTGAGGACCACAAAGATCAGTATAAACAAGCTGTAACTTTTTCGAGGCTCTCCAGGCTTGTTTAGGAAAGGGTTGTCTATGTTGTTTCCCAAATTTGCAAGCTCGACAATGAGGTAGATCATCATCAATGTCTGTAAGTCCTTCCACCAGCTTCTTCGACTGCATTTGAAGCAATCCTCGATGGTGAAAGTGCCCAAGTCTCTTGTGCCAAGTCTCAGTAGCACTAACTCTAGATTTAAAAGCCATTTGCTCCTTTTCCATTGGATTAAGAGCAAAACTTTTTCCCTTCATTTTGACATTGAACAAGTCTCTGCCATTAGCATCTCTGATCAAGCACTGCTTATTCTCAAATAGCACTTTATAGCCTTTATTCAGCAACTGGCCAACACTTAAGAGATTTTGATCAATTTTAGGTACAAACAAAACATCTGAAATGAATTTTGTACCTTCATAGCTTGTAATAGCTATTGTGCCTTTTCCCTTGACTTCCAAGTACTCATCATTTCCAATCCTCACTCTTTTGACTTCAGTGTTTCTCAATTCCTCGAAGAGCTCCTTGTCATACGTCATGTGATTTGTGCACCCACTATCAATCCACCAGCTCTCACTTGATTCTCTGCCTGAGACACAAGTAACCATGAACAATTGACCTTCTTCTTCTTGATCAGCTACCTGGGCATCTACTTCTTGCACCTGGCCTTTGACCTTGCAAATCATTGCTTCATGTCCAAGTTGATTGCATTTGGAGCATTTGGCGTCAGGTCTTTTCCAACATTTGAATGGTGGATGACCTTTCTTCTCACAATGGTGACAAGGTGGGTAGGATTTCTTGACACCTCCTCTTTTGCTCTACTGATAATTACCTGATGAATTTTCTCTACTTGTCGACTGGTTCTTAAAATTTTTCTTCTTTTTATACCTATTGTTGTCTTGATGCTTGACAGGTAAGGCACCTTCTATCACTCCCTCTTGCCTCATGGATCTTCTTTGCTCTTGTGCTTGTAAAGCATTCAAGAGCTCTACAAGAGAGATCTTTGACAGGTCCTTGGTGTTCTCCAGAGTAGTAATAGTGGCTTCAAACTTCTCTGGAATAGTGACCAGCAGCTTTTCTATGATTCTAGAGTCGTTCAACTCAGAACCAAGCAATCTCACCTTGTTGGCAATGCTGAGAAGTCTCTCAGAATATTCTTTCACTGACTCAGACTCCTTCATCTTCTGCAACTCAAAATCCCTGATTAGATTCAGGACTTTCATTCCACGAATCCTCTCATCTCCTTCGTACTCAGCCTTGAGATAATCCCAGATTTCCTTTGCTGATTTCAGAGACATTATTCGTGTGAAAATCATTTGAGACATAGCTGCAAATAAGCAAGCTTTTGCCTTTGATTTCCTTGTTTTCTTTTCCTTTTGTGCTTTAATCTGTGCCACAGTAGGATTTGGATTTGCTGGAAGTGGTGGGACCTCGTAATCCTCTTCTACAGGTTCCCAAAGATCCAAAGCCTCCAGGTAAGTCTCCATGCGAACTGCCCACATCTGGTAATTGTCTCCATCGAAGACTGGTGGTGCAACAACTGAAAAACTGGACCCTCCTTCCATCTTAACACACAAATAACCTCACAGATCCCTCAAGAAAATAGCTCTGATACCAATTTGTTAGTGTTTAGAATTCGAACTTTGATGGTTGATCGAGAGATTTGAAGCAGAAAGAAGAGACAGGAAGTTTTAAGTAGAAAAATAATTGAAGACTGGAATAAATAATTGATTTGTACCTCAACTATTTAAATACAAAAGTTCAAGCTAAAAATAGAAAAAAAGGATCTAAAAAACTGCTAAAAAACTGGTAACAAAATAGCAAAAAAATCAAAAATCTAATCTCCTAAAGTCAAGGAGAATTATTCAAACTTAGCAACAGAAAAAATTTAAATGGCAGCAATCTTAAACACATTATCTCAACAAACAGGATCCAACCTCTTCTGACCTAATTTGACTCAAAATGCTACAAATGTCTATGTTGGCTATGCAATTACAGATGCAAAGATGGAAATCGTAAATCTTGGTTTAGCAGCAGATAGTTCGAGCCATAGGTCCCCGATTGATAATTCTTTAAGTGTACCTGTCATAACCAAGATCCTCAAGCTTGTAGATTTTCGGCTGCCGTATCAGCCAACACTCAAGATGTGTCAGTAACCTTCTTAGCAATCAGGTTTGTTACAATAATCACCTTTGAACCGAATGAATCTTGCAGCTATATTTTGAGCATTGCTATGATTTTTCATTCTCTTTTTCTATAAGAAGTAAATGGAATGCAAATAACTTGCAAAAATGTACGGTTTCTTGCCTTTATAACTTAATTGGCTGACGTATCATGTCTTGAAATTATATCCATGCATTGCTTAGTACCTTTTAGGCTGAAACTTCTAGCCTTCAACATATACTCCCCATTCAGATCCTAATCAATTTAATTACTCTAAAAAATTTCTAAAGTTTTAGTTCAGCTAACTTCAAAATAATTTTGCTTTGCTATTGGTGTGTGGTGTTATTGGATTGAAGTTCGGTTCTTTCTTGCGTAAGTTATCAACTTATCATGTTGCGATGCATTAACACTTAATGTACTTTCATCATTCATGTCGCTCTTTAGAGTTTCGGTTGTTGTTGGGGCATTTTATGTAGTCTTTTCTGTTGTAACTATCATGTTTGCACATGTATTTGGGATATAGTTTCGTAGAAATCATCATGTTTTTCTTTAGTTCTCGATTTGGGAGAATGTCCTACACTTCATAAGCACTATGTGCTGATTGAGTATGTATGACCTGATATAGACATTTCTTTTTGGCTTTCAGAATATTCTTTTTACCTTCAAATAACAGTTTTTTGTTTCATTCCAGCCGAGGATTTTATTTACGAGAAATTGATGATGCTATCACTTGTGGCCCCTAACACAGCAAGCAATTTAGGACATGAACTGCTAGAATGCTAAAATTTTTAGCTTGCTGATCTTAGATGTAATTCTGTTGTTGGAGTCTCTGAGAGTCCTCAAATTTATGCTGCACTTTCTTGAAGTTCATGTTGTCGATGATAAATTTTGTTTGTCACATTTTGACAGGTCCGATGGGAAAAAGGTTATGGTGGACAACCAATATCTTCAAGCTAACAATCCATTGCTGGTAATGGATCATTTTCTTGCCTGATCTTTTCCTTCACTAAATTGCCTCAAAGAGTTGACAATTCTTGCACTTCTTTTGTTTTTTTTTTCTTCCATTGCAGTTAATCAGCCAAAACGACTTCCACCTTTTCGGCTTCTGACACCACCGATCCAGAGGCTCCGAGTAAGGCACAGGTATTTTCTATCTTCGCAATATAATCTGTGACAGTTAACTCACCCTTCTATGTAAAATGAAGATCATGCTTGATGCTAGAAATTTTCGCACTGGTTGACGCAGCGAAAAGACGATTTGCGGTGCTCCAGATGTCACACGCAGATTGAGCAGAGGTAAAACATGACAAAAGTGACGAACTAATCATACTTAGGAGCCAAAAAGCTAACAGCTTATCCTGTTGGTTGAACGCAACCGCTTCTGGATTCGGAATAAGAGCACCTTCTGGAGACACAATAAACCGAGACGGAGCAGACAACGTACCTTCCAAGAAACCTTGCACCTCATATCCCTCTATTATCAATCGGCTATGTTGCTGCCATTGAACAAAGTTTTCTCCCTCTAGTTTCATCGTTTCATGACAAAGGAAAGATTGGACCAGGCGTTGACCGGAAAACGTCAGACTCATAGGATCAGCAGAGTTTGAAACGGCTGATGGTGCCATAACACAACAACGGAAGCACGTACCAGGACTAGGTGACTGGTACCATGCTCAAAATATGTATAAACAGAAAAATGAAGTATAGAAGAATCCTTTAGTCTTATGCTATCTTGTTGAATGAATACACTGATAAGGTTTTATACATATATGAGAACCATCTGGCTAATGAATTGCTTAACAGATTTTGTAACAAACTATCAAACTAACCATCATAACAACTGTTTAACACTCACGCACAAAAGATTTTCTAATTGAATATTAGTGCATACTTTATATTCATATTTGAATAAATATTAAAAATAGGAGTTGGAATAATATTATTTGTACTTCAAGCCATGGAATTTAAATGATTATTTATTAGAAGGGATTAAATCTATTTAAGTACCATTAACGATTTATATTTAATCTTCCAAATATATAAAAACAGTCTTGACTAATTAAATTGAACACATAAGTTGGTCTCTAACAAAAATAAAATGATTTTTAACTCAGTTGAAATTATGATTAATCCTTATTAAAGGATTCTCACTTTATTATTACTTGCTTCATCCCCATTTTTGTCTCACAATTTTGTTTCAAGTTGTTTCATCTTCAACCTACAAATAAAATATAGATGTAAGTGAATATATATAATGGAAATAAAATTTTAATACAAAAAAAGTGAAACCAATCAAAATGTAAACATTTAGATTATGTAAAAAGGAATGAATTAAGTGACTAAAATTTTAAATGGTATAAAAAACAATGTTATCAACATTTGAGATATGTACATGTTGAATATGAATATGAATAAAATTTTTTAAAATGTTTTGGCATATAATGGAAGGATCATATCTCATATGCAAAACAAGTCTAGAATTAATAATTGTTTAAATGGAATACAAGATGTGTAAAAATAAATTTAATAGGACAAAGTTGGTTAAGTAGTTTACCACAGTTAATGCTTCTTTCTTGATTGGCCATTTACAAAATTGAAAATTTTTTGCATTCGTTTTGGTTGCGGCTCTTCTTCCTCCGTTTCCTCAGAGATATTACGTTTTCGTTTCATGTGAGAAGTGCTACCTACTGATCCATGGTTGTGAGCAGAGTGTTGGTGGATGTGTTCAAAATTTGGAGAAGATTGAGTGGTATGGCACTGCAACTCTTTTATTTCTTCCATATCTTTCTCATACACTATTCTAGCACCACACTTCTTCACCTTAACACAACGGGAATTTGGTCCAAATTTGGTATTGAAACACAACTCAAGCTCATCGCCTATTTGATCAAAGCAATCTGCTGTCCATAAATTATTGGTTTCACAGTCACCATATTTATCCTCCAAGGAAAATGGATATAATTGATCACGCGGAAAATAACGAAGAAAAATGTGATCTTTCACTATGGACTTGTCAAACTGTTGACCTACCCACTGGTTTCTCCAATAAATTGGTCGACAATTTCTACCTCGAAAAATAGATCCATCCCAGCTGATAGACTCGTCATTCCTTGAAGCATCGTTATTGACAAAAATGCAGCACCAAGCAACTCCAATCCATAGACTATCTTTCCGAAGGTTGATAGGTAGGGGAATCTTAATTGAAGAGTCACTTTTTTGTTGGCTAAACCATTCTGGAATTTCACTTCCGGGCATCATAATATTAAAGAAGCCATCATCAAAAAATTTTCTTGATTTTGGAAGTGCCTGCAAAATAAAACACAAGTCGTTTGGTAACTAAAACCATAAATTCTCAAGTATGAGATTTTGTAAGGGAGAAAAAATAGATTAATCGACCTCAATATGTTCTTTCAGCAGTGTTAATGCATTGGTTTTCTCAGCCAATTTGAAGCAGTTAATGGCAAAAATTTTATTTCCACGCACTAAATTGCATACTTTTGATGGACTTGCAACTACTTCAAGTGAAGAACAATCATCTATTGTCAAACTTCTTATACTTGTTGGTAGCTCAGGCAACGATTTAAGCATCTTGCAACCTGACAATTTAAGCAATTTAAGCCTGGAAAGTTGAGTAAGAGCCAAAGGAATGGTGATGAAATTCTTACCACTAAGTTCAAGACGTATCAAAGAGGATAGACCAGAAAGATCACTATGAATATCTGCTTCCCCAAGAGTGCGCACGTTGCAATTTGACAAGAGAAGAACATGAAGCTTTGAGAGTCGAGTAAGAGATGCAGGTATGCTGATGAAATTGTTACCACAAAGATCAAGATGACTCAAAAAGGATAGACCAGAAATATCACTATGAGTATCTGCTTCACCAAAAGTGCACATGTTGCAATTTGACAATTTAAGATTGTCAAGCTTTGAGAGTCGAGTAAGAGATGCTGGTATGCTGATGAAATTGTTACCACTAAGATCAAGACGACTCAAAGAGGATAGACCAGAAATATCACGTGGAATATGTCCTTCACAAAGATTGCAGTCCCTTAGTTTTAGCTCTCTTAAAGAACTCAAACCTGACAACATAGGCAACATCCGAGCCATGGGATTCGTCCTTCTTCCATGGATTACCTTGAAAAGAGAAGGCAAATTTGGCAGTAACTTATATGATGGTCCCTTGCGCCCACTGAAAGACAGAACTTTAAGATTTTTAAATTGAAAAATGAAGGATGGTGGTTCTGTTATGGCTGTTTCACTCAAGTCGAGCACTTCCAAAAACTTTGCTTGCTGCAAATTCTCCGATAAATTTTTCACTCTATAACAACCGGAAAGATCAAGAGTTTTGAGACATTCCATTTGCCCATCAATCTCTGGAAATCTTACAAGACTTGAGCAACCCGAAAGAACTAATGTTTCAAGAGATTCCATTCCAATTTTGGTTGGAAGACTCCTAAGACTTTTGCAATCTCTTAAATTCAAAAGTTTAAGGCTCTTAAGCACTCCAATTGATGGATGAACATCCACTAATTTGGTACAACCTTCCAAAATCAAAACTTCAAGATTTGATGCTGTTGTGAAGTCTGGTGTCTTGATTAGGTTTTGGGACCCTTTGAGGTTCATTATTTTCAAGTTAAACAAGGGCTGTTGAAGACCATAATAAATTAGAAACAAATGAGAAAACATAATAATGCTCAATTTTGTTATTTTGTTTTACCTTAATCAAAGTTAAATAATTTATACTAAAATAAGCTAAAACACAAGGATAAGATTGAGTTAATTCTTACTCTATTTCCCTTCCATAGTTGTTGAATGTGACTACATGGTAAAAGAAGTGAGACAAGGTTGTCCGGTTGGAAGCTTGAAGGCAAGTATCTTAAAGGATACCCTGTCCAATCTAAAAGCCGTAGTTTATTAGAAAGATATTTGAGGTCATCACAATTTGATAAGCAAAGCACTTTGAGTAATCTCAAATTTTTCATCTTCAAGAAGGTATCCGCACTCAAATTGAGTATCTTGCACGATTCCCTAATAATCATGAGCAAAACAAAAATGAGCTTCAAAATATACAAAAACATTTAATATCTAGAAGCTATGTTGCATCGATATTGTTTTTTAAGTACTTGTATCCAATACTTATATCTAATGCACATCCATATATGGGTATTAAGATATGATCCTTTAAAAACTTTTTAAATACATGAAAAAAACCTATTTAAATTTTTTTTTGAATATATCCATATTAAAGACATATTTATATCTATCAGTCACATCCGAGGTTAAATTACCTAATCCTAAAAAAATGAATTAATATGTTGAGTTATATTTGGTCCACAAACAATGCAAATTCTATATAAGTTAATGAACCGAACAATGACACATAATTAAAAATGAAACCATTTTCATTAAAAAAAAACTTTTGATGACATGTTACAATATAATTCATTGATATACACGTGCATTAAATATATACCATTAATTTTCACAAAAAAAAGTATACCATTAATATTTTAAAAATACATTCATTTCCCTTTTGATTCTTTTGAAAAAGTAAATATGTTGCTAAATAAATTTTATAAGTAAACATTGAAATATTGAGTATCAAAGGTTTTGCTATAGTTTATTATCATATTTAAAAATAATAATTATTTACGGTAATTATTTATAGTACACATAAATTTATTATGAGTGTTTTCTTACCTTTTATTATTGATGATCATACCTTCAATCATTTCTGTAGCCTAAAAAAAATCAAGAACATAAAATAAGAAAATAAAATAAATAATGTATAATGCAGGATAAAAAAGAAATAGTATGTAACTTTTGTTGAATGACTTACAGTGTTTTTTGTTAGGACATGATGGACGTCTCTTTCCTCCCACAATTTGCAACGTTTTCCAGGTTCATCAATACATTTTTCTCTAACAATTGTTCTTCCCATCTCTTGTAACAAGTCATGCATCTTCAAATTTTTGTTGTGTTTATCGACTTTTACGAGAGATTTTTTAACGAGAACATCAATTCCAATATCAGGAAAAAACTCACAACCATCCAATACTTTGATTACAAAATCTTTATTCTCCCCATTGAAGAAGCATGCTATATCTAAAAATATATTCTTCTCCCTTTCTTCCAGTCCATCAAAACTGATTCGAAGTTTATCGAGAATTTCTTTATTAGAATCTCTTTTAAGTCTTTCAATCGCACTTCTCCATTGAGTCGCATCTCTACCGCACAAGAAGGAACCCAAAACTTCAAGAGCTAAAGGGAGTCCGCCAGCATAATTTACAACATGTTTAGAAAGCTCAATGAAATCATCTTTCTGCACTGTATCACTATGAAAAGCTTTCAGACTGAAAAGTTGAAGCGCATCTTTGGGATTCAATGTTGTGGGCTCATACATATCATCAACTGGCCAAGATCGAAGCAAATGTTCTTCTCTTGTTGTTACAACGATTCTACTTCCTAATCCGAACCAATCGTGCCTTCCAACCAAGCATTTTAAGTGTTGTATGTTATCAACATTATCAAGAACAACAAGAACCTTTTTGTGAGACAACCTATGGCTAATTATGTCACTCCCTTCATGAACATCGAAAAAGTTGAAGCATTCACCATGAAAGATCTGTGAAAGAAGTTGTTTCTGTAAAGAAACTAGTCCGCATTTGTCTGAAACTTCTCGAATATCAGCAATAAAGCTTTTACCTTCAAAATGAGATGACATTTGAGTGTAAGCAACTCTTGCGAGTGTCGTTTTACCGATACCACCCATTCCGCAAATTCCTACAACGCGGACATCATCTTCCCCAATGTTTATTTTCAAATATAAATCCTCCAAGCGTTCACTAATTCCAACCAAGTCGCTATGAGTAGCTGGATATGTCTGACATAGTTTTGCTGATATCTTCTTGACAATGCCTTTAATAAATTCTGATTCATGCCTAAAAAAAACAGAGGAAAATTTAATTTTTTGAATAAAATTTTGTTGATATGTTTCAAATAAAATTTCTTTTTCAATGAATCATCAAACATAATATAGTTTGGAAGCAAACAAGAACCAAGAATAAGAAAGGAAGATCTGTTGCGGAGCCAGAATACAAAGTTTGCTCTTTTCTTGAAATATGGCACTTTTCAGTTAAACACATAGGATTAGAAAGAAAAAAAAAAAAAGTTATACATATATATCCAAAAAAACTAGAAAATAAAGAAGAAAAGAAAGAATTACTCGTTATTTAAATGCCATCCCTTGATTCCAGCCACTTGAATTAAAGCAGTTCGCCATCTTTGGATCTTCTCACTATCTTCTTTGTATATCTCTTTATGTCTGGCAAAGGCTTCTTCCACTTTCTCTTTTTGTTTTCTTAAATCAGATGGATCAACATGGTAAAAAATTGGAAACACTTTATGGCCGTCGTTGTTATGTTGTTTAACAATCTCAGCAAGCTCATCCAAGCACCAACTTGAAAAGGCATAAGTATGTGAAAAAACGATTACCGAGCACCATGATTGCTGAATTGCTGTCAAGAGTTCTGGCGCGATCTCTTCGCCGACCTCCAGCTTTGAATCATCCCTGAAAGTGACGATCCCACTTCTACTTAGAGCATCATAGAGATGATCGGTAAAGTTGTTGCGGGTATCTTCACCTCTGAAACTCAAGAAAACATCATATTTCTTTCTAGAAATGGAGGAAGAAGTTGAGGGTAAGGACAACATGAGGATGTATGAAAGGAGAAGGATATCTCAATCTGGAGTTCAAAATCAGAAAACAATGAATATATGAGGAAAACATATCAGAAACAGAAGAGGGGTGAGAGTTAAAAATGATGGACGGTTTGTATTTTATGTACTTAACAATTAAAGAGTAGATATGACAATGAAAAATAATAATTAAAAACATTAGTGCGGTTGTTAGTGATTTGTATAGAATGAAAATTAATAACTAGCCATTGACTTATCAATAGATGATGAAGAGGGTAAAAGAATTGTTATTACAACAAAAAAATATAATATTCCGATTTGATTATTATACAAGTTATTACCAACAACAATTGTTTATATTTATTAACTTTTAAAAACTTAAAATTTCTACGTCATAAGAAACATACATGTGAAATGTAGAAATTTAAATGTTTTATAATCCGCAATTGTCACCTTAGCAGAATCATTGGTATTTAACAATAAATGGTGGTGGTGAAAGGAATTTATTTTATAAATTTTGTTACTGAGGGATTTAATTGATTCCCTAAATAGGGTTATCTAAGATATGGGAGGCTTATTACTTTAGTGTCTGCTTCCATTTCAACTGGGCAACCTCTGTTGGTCCTCCACTTCCATGCTTTTATTGATCTAGGCGGTAAACATAAAGCACCAAGATCATTTTTCTTGCACTCAGATCATCTATGTTATTGATATTTTGGCTTAACTCAAACCGAGCAGCTTTAGTTAATCCCACTGTCAAAATCCCTTTAGAAGACAAGACCTACCAAGAATCAGTGATAAACGAAAAGGCTTACAATCCCGTTAGATCGAAGAGCAATTACCACTTAAATTTAGCAATTAGTGCATGTTGCTTTCAATGAAATGCATCTACTTGTAAGCTAATTCTTACTTTTTATAGATTCAAACATATATTACTGTTTTCTCATCTAAACTATATCCTTAGCTTAAATAATATTAATTTTACTTTAAGCCATGAAGTTTAAATGATACTTTGTTAGCCCTTTTAAGTACTATTAAGCACCCATACAAACTACAAAATGAAGCTATTTAAATACTAAAGAAGCAGGCACTGAATCACACCTACACACATTTTCACAATTTACTTTAAATTACATAAACCTAAATTTAATAAAATTAATATTTTAATTTATATTTAGGGCATTGATAATGCATATTTTTAAATATTTTCAATGAACCAATTAATGTTTTAATTTATATCAGTATAGGCTCAGGGGCGAAATCAGAAAAATTTTTTAGGGGGTCGAAATTAAATTATAATTTTTACGATAGAAAAAAAATGCTATTTCACCATTTTAATAGATTATATCTTTATAATTTTTATATTTTTAGGAAAGATCAAAGTACAATTTTACCTTTACTAATTTAAAACTTTAAAAATTTTAAAGGTGCCATATGAACAAATTTTCATTTTAAAGGGGCCGAGACCTTTGCGAGCCCCTAATTTCACCACTATATAGGCTCTTAATTTGTAAAGACCTACATCTCTCTAATGTTTTTTTTTCAAGGATAATAAATTGCTAGACAAAATTCATAAAGATATTAGTTAAATATGAAGCACTAAAGGTTTTTGACTTTTTTTATTGAATCTTTGTTAATAATAGACATCGATAAATGTGTATATATATTTTCTTACTTTTTTTTTATTTTTGATGATTATACATTCAATCATTTTTGTAGTTTAAAAGTAATTAAGAATATAAAATAATTAGAGGATAAAATACACGGGTAAACTACATTCATGGTCACTTTTGTTTACCTTAGGTTACATTTTAGTCACTTATATTTGAAATGTTACGTTTTAGTCACTTACGTTATCGTGTTGTAACATTTTAGTCACTGAGCCGTGAATTGCCATTAAAAGTGTAACGGTAAGTTGAGGTGGCACGTTAAATCATTAGGTTAAATTATATAATTGATTCCCATATTTTTTTTTCATTTTGAGCAATTTAATTTTTTTCTTTTATGTTCTTTAAATTTTCCTTTTTTTATTTATTTTCCATTCTCTTCTGTTTCTCCCTCTGTTTAATTTCCTACCTTCTTCATTTCTTTTAACATATCAGGAAGTCGAATTGGTAGTTTAGAAAGAAGCAGGAAGCCAAAAGCCATCATTGCTTATAACTAAAACCCATACCATGCTTCTTTCTTCACTGCCAATTCAACTTCTTGATATGTTAAAAGAAATGGAGAATGTAGGAAAACAGAGGGAGAAGTAGAAGAGAATGAAAGAAGCATGGTATGGGTTTATGGGTTTTGGTTATAGGCAATGATGACTTTCGGCTTCCCGCTTCTTTCTTCACTACCAATTCGACTTCTTGATATGTTAAAAGAAATGGAGAATGTAGGAAAACAGAGGGAGAAACTGAAGAGAAGGGGAAAAAAAAAAGGAAAGTTAAAAGAACATAAAAGAAAAAATTAAATTGCTCAAAATGAAAAATTATGGGGACCAATTGTATAATTTAACCTAAAATTTTGGTTTGAAATGATAATTTAACATGTCACGTCAGCTTACCGTTACTCAGTTAACAATAATTCACGGCTCGGTGACTAAAATGTTACAACACAATAACGTAAGTGACTAAAACATAATATTTCAAATATAAGTGACTAAAATGTAACCTGAGGTAAACAAAAGTGACCATGAGTGTAATTTGCCCTAAAATACACAGGATGAAAGTATTAGGGAGGTCACTTTATTATAGGGATAGGATTAAATTATTCCATGTACTATAAGGGCTAGTTAATATATTATTATGGTTTTATAAAATATTAATTATCACATTAATCAGTACTAATTAGGCATTGTAAGAGTTATTTAAATGCTAAAAGACTTGCTTGTTTAATTATTAATTATTGTTTATTTAATGTAGAGGTGCTCATGGGCCGGATTAGGTAGAGTTCGGGCCAAGCCTAAGCATGATAGGGTCATATTTTATGTTTGTTCAAACCTGGCCCAGCCCTGAATATGAGCTTAAAATTTTACCCAAAACCCGCCCATTTTTGCGAAAGATTAACCCATGCCCATTTTAAATCCGCCTATATTATTTTTTATTTTTTAAAATATTTATATTATATTTTTTAATATTTAATATTTAATAATTTTATATATTTTTTAGTTTTTGAAATTTTTTATAGTTACCTTAACATTATTTTAATGTTTACATTAGAATAGTATTATATATTTAGTATAGGTTTGTTTTTTTAATGTGTTCTAAATTACAAAATATAAAGTATCATAAATTTAAAAATGGGCCGAGCTGAGGCGGATTGAAGCCCGAGCCCGATCTATATTTTAGATAGACTTAAATTTTTTGTCCAAGTCTATTTTTGGGCCTAATATTTTTATCTAAACCCTCCCAAATTTCAATCGGACCTTCGAATTTGAGCAAATAGCCCGACTAATGAATAGATCTAATTTAAAGTTATAATAAAATTAAAAGTTAATATATAATAATCTCAAGAATCCATTCATATATTAATCATTGGAACCATTGATTACTTTGAGCGAATTTCCATACCGATGTCCCTTCAAGTAAGTTACAATTATGCCATGGTTGAAGATCATCAGAGGCCGCGCTGTTCTATCTGCACTAGCAATGGGTGACAGAGATATCATATTCAAATTAATGAATGGAAGATTATTTTAATTGATAATATAATAATGTTAATTTTTTACAATTATGTTATATGTTATTTATATTATGTGGAGTAAAAGTTTTAAAATTTATTGAAATTTGTAAACAAAATTCAATTAATTAAAAGAGCAAGTGTTAAAAATAAATGTATAAATATAAAATGAAGAGTTGGAATAATATCATTTGTACTTCAAGCTATAAAATTTAAATGGTACTCTTATTAGAAGGAATTAAACCTATTTAAGTACTATTAAGTATTTATGTTTAATCTTCCAAATATATAAAAAATAATTTTGACGGATTAAATTTAACACATGTTTTTAACTCAACTGAAATTATGATCTAATCCTCGTTAAAGGATTTTCACATTATTATTATCTGTTTCGACAGAAATCTATCTAATTTTCTCCACATTTCTATATAATGAAAATAAAATTTTGGTAAATAAAAAAAATGAAACCAATCAAAATGTACACATTTCCGGAATGATTAAAATTGTAAATGGTATTAAAAAAAAAAAAAACTATGTTATCAACATTTGGGATAGGTATAGAATACAAGTATGAATAAAAATTTAAAATTTTTTTAGTATATAAAAGGGATTATATCTCATACACATATTACAAATACGTCTTTAGTGCTTACTAAAAATGAAATAAAAGATGTAAATAAGGTGTATATGTAAAAAAGAATTAATCGGACAAGGTTGGTTAAGTAGTTTACCAAAGTTAATGCTTCTTCTCCGATTGGCCCATTATAAAATTGAAAAATTTTTGCATCCGTCTTGGTTGTGTCCCTTCTCCCTCTGCTTCCTCGTAGATATTACGTTTTCGTTTTACGTGAGAAGTGCTACCTAGTGATTCATTGTTGTGAGCTGAGTGTTGGAGGATGTGTTCAAAATTTGGAGAAGATTGAGTGCTATGACATTGTAACTCTTTGTTTTCTTCCAAATCTTTCTCATACACTATTCTAACACCGCACTTCTTCGCCTTAAAACTATAGTTACCTGGAAAAGATATCTGAAGCTCATTGCATTCTTGATCCGAGCAATCTGCTGTTAGTAAATTCTTGGGTTCACATTTATCCTCCAAGGGAGATGGATATAGTTCATCACGAGACCAATAATTAAGAAAAAGGTGGTCCTTCTTTATGGGTTGGACATATTCCTGACCTAAAGAAATTATACTCGAATGGACCGTTCGAGAATTTTTACAGCCAGATTGTCCTGCAATTTTACTTTGGATATTAGCTTTACAGCCGAAAATCTTATCACCAGAAGCACTATCATTGACAAAAATGCAGCACACAGCGACTCCAATCCATTGACTGTCATTCTGAATATTGCGAGGCAGAGGTATTTCAATTAAAGGGCCACCTCTCTGTTGGCTGAACCATTCTGGGATTTCATTTCCAGGTATAATAACAAAAAACCTTTTTCTTGAATTTGCAAATGCCTGCAGAGTAAAACACCAGTAGTTCAGTAATGAAAATCATAAAATTTCAAGTATGAGATTCTATAAGGTAAAAGAAAAGAGACAGATTAACTGACCTTAAGATGTTTTTTTAGCAATGTTAATCCATTGTTGTTCTCCGCCAAATTGTAGCAGTTAATGGCTGCAATGTAAGCAGAATCCGATAAATTGCATACTTTTGATGGACTTGCAACTACTTCAAGTGAAGAACAACCATCAATCCACACATCTTCTGTACTCGTTGGTAGCTCAGGCAACGATTTAAGCATCTTGCAATCTGACAATCTAATATAATTAAGCTTGGAAAGTCGAATAATAGATGCAGGTATGCTGATGAAATTGTTACCCTTAAGATCAAGGAATTTCAAAGAGGATAAACCAGAAATATCACTAGGAATATCTCCTTCACAAAGACTGCAGTCCCTTAGATTCAACTCTCTTAATGAACTCAAACCTGACAATGAAGGTAACATCGGAGCCATGGAATTTGTCCTTCCTCTTCGGATTAACTTGAAAAGAGAAGGAAGATTTTGCTGTAACTTTGATGATCTTTTGCATCCATTGAAAGACAGAATTTTAAGATTTTTAAATTGAAAAATGAAGGAAGGTGGTTCTGTTATGGCTGTTTCACTCAAGTCGAGATTTTCCAAAAACTTCGCTTGCTGCAAATTCTCCGATAAATTTTCAACTCTATAACAACCGGAAAGATCTAAAGTTTTTAGACGTTCCATTTTCCCATCAATCTCCGGAAACCTTACAAGACTTGAGCAACCCGAAAGAATTAATGTTTCAAGAGATTCCATTCCAATTTTGGTGGGAAGACTCTTAAGACTTTTGCAATCTCTTAAATTCAAAACTTTAAGGCTCTTAAGTACTGCGATTGATGGATGAACATCCACTAATTTGGTACAACCTTCCAATATTAGAACTTCAAGATTTGATGCCGTTGTGAAGTTTGGTGTCTTGATCAGGTTTTGGGACCCTTCAAGGTTCATCATTTTCAACTTACAGAAGGGCTGTTGAAGATCACATTAATAAATTAGAAACAAATGAAAAAAACATAATAATGCTTATTTTTGTTTTTTTTTTTACCTTAATCAAAGTTTAATCATTTATATTAAAATAAGCTAAAATACAAGGATGAGATGAGTTAATTCTTACTCTATTTCCCTTCCATAGTTGTTGAATGTGACTATATGGTAAAAGAAGTGCGACAAGGTTGTCCGGTTGGAAGCTTGAAGGCAACGATCTTAAAGGGCATCCTTTCCAATCTAAAAGTCGTAGCTCATTAGAAAGAAATTTGAGATCATCACATTTTGATAGGCAAAGCACTTTGAGCAATCTCAATTTTTTCATCTTTGAGAAGGCATCGACACTTAAGTTGAGCATTTTGCTCGATTCCCTAATAACCATAAGCAAAACAAAAATGAGCTTTAGGATATACAAAAACATTCAGTATCTAAAAGCTATGTTGCATCTGCATTGTTTTTTTAAGTACCTGTATTCGATAATTATATCTAATGCATATCCGAATATAAGTATTAAGATATGATCCTTTAAAAACTCTTTAAATACATGGAAAAACTTTTTCTTTTTTAAATTGAACATGCCCACATAAATAACATATTTATATCTAATAGTCACATCCACATAAAATTATCTAATCCTAAAAAAATTGAATAATATTTTGATTTATATTTGGTCCGCAAACAATGCATAATTCTATACAAGTTAACGAACCGAACAATAGCACATAATTAAAAATGAAACATTTTCATTAAAAAAAAAAAAAACCTTTTGAAGACATGAGAAAAAGCCTTTTGCATACATGTTATAATCTAATCCACTTATATACAGTATTAGTGCATAAATAGATACCATTAATATTTCAAAAAGTCATACATGTTCTCTATTCATTATTTTGAAAGAGCAATACGTTGTTAGACAAATTTCATAATTAAACATTGACATATTGAGCGTATAAGGTTTTGCTAAGTTTCTAATTATATTTTAAAAAGAATGAAATAATTATTTACAGTACACATAGATATAAGTTTATGTGTGTCTTCTTACCTTTTATTATCAATAATCATGCCTTCAATTATTTCTGTAGCCTAAAACAATCAAAAATAGAAAATAAGAAAACAAAATAAATGATACATAATGTAGGATAAAACTTTTAAAAATTTACATTTTTATTTAACATTGTTATACTCGAAATATAATAAATAAAGCATTTTAAACAAAGTAAAATAGTTTCTGATTAGGGTAATGCAATGCAATGAAATTAAATATTTATTTTTACAAGTTCTTAATATTTGTAAACATCAAACATTCCTTATCTCAAAAAGTACAAAATATCATTTTTGAAGGACTGTGTATCAACTAATTAGAATTTTATATAAAAAAGAAATAGTATGATGAATGACTTACCGTATTTTTTGTTAGGATATGAAGGACGTCCGTTTCTTCCCATAATCTGCAACGCTTTCCAGGTTCATCAACACATTTTTCTCTAACAATTTTTCTTCCCATTTCTTGCAACAAGTCATGCATCTTCAAATATTCATTGTGTTTATCGATTTTTACTAGAGATTTTTTAATGAGAACATCAATTCCAATATCTGGAAAAAACTCACAGCGATCCAATACTTTGATTACAAAATCTTTCTTCTCCCCATTGAAGAAGCATGCTATATCTGGAAATATATTCTTCTCCCTTTCTTCTAGTCCATCAAAGCTGATTCTAAGTTTATCGAGAATTTCTTTATTAGAATCTCTTTTAAGTCTTTTAATCGCACTCCTCCATTGAGTTGCATCTCTACCGCACAAAAAGGAACCCAAAACTTCAAGAGCTAAAGGGAGCCCACTAGCATAATCTATGACATGTTTAGAAAGCTCAATGAAATCATCCTTCGGCACTATATCACTATGGAAAGCTTTCAGATTGAAAAGTTGAAGCGCATCTTTGGGATTCAGTGTTGTGGGCATATACACATCATCAACTCGGCAACATCGAAGCAAATGTTCGTCTCTTGTTGTTACAATGATTCTACTCCCTAATCCGAACCAATCATGCCTTCCAACCAAGAATTTTAGGTGTTGCATGTTATCAACATTATCAAGAACAACAAGAACCTTTTTGTGAGATAACCTATGGCTAATTATGGTACTCCCTTCATGGACATCGAAAAAGTTGAAGCATTCACCATGAAAGATCTGTGAAAGAAGTTGTTTCTGTAAA
This sequence comes from Gossypium turneri, assembly GCA_008044935.1. Taxonomy (NCBI): domain Eukaryota; kingdom Viridiplantae; phylum Streptophyta; class Magnoliopsida; order Malvales; family Malvaceae; genus Gossypium; species Gossypium turneri. The sequence continues at coordinate 64,649,998 of CP032581.1, forward strand.
GAAACTAGTCCGCATTTGTCTGAAACTTCTCGAATATCAGCAAGAAAGCTTTTACCTTCAAAATGAGGTGACATTTGATCATAAGCAACTCTGGCGAGTGTTGTTTTACCGATGCCACCCATTCCACAAATCCCTATAATGCGGACATCATCTTCCCCAATGTTTATTTTCAAATATAAATCCTCCAAGGGTACAGTAATTCCAACCAAGTCACTATGAGTAATTGAATATGTCTGACATAGTTTTGCTGATATCTTCTTAACAATGTCTCTAATAAATTCTGATTCATGCCTACAAAGAAAGAAAATCTGATTTTTTGAATAAAATTTTTTTGATATCTTTCAGATGCACTTTCTTTTTCAATGAATCATGAAACATAATATGGTTTGGAAGCAAAGAACCAAGAATAAGAAAGAAAGATCCGTTGCGGAACCAGAATACAAAATTAAACTAGAGAAGAGAAAAGAAAAGAAAGAATTACCTGTTATTTAAATGCCATCCCTTGATGTTTGCCACTTGAGTCAAAGCATTTCGCCACCTTTGGATCTTGTCTCTATCTTCCTTGTATCTCTCTTCGTGTTTGGCAAAGGCCTCCTCAACTTTCTCTTTCTGTTTTCTTAAATCGGATGGATCCACATTGTAGAAAATTGGAAATACCTTATGTCCCATGTCGTTTTTTTGCTTAACAATCTCAGCAAGCTCCTCCAAGCACCAACTTGAAAAGGCATAAGTTTCTGACAAAACGATTACCGAGCACCATGATTGCTGAATTGCTGTAAAGAGTTCTGGCGCGATCTCTTCGCCGACCTCCAGCTTTGAATCGTCCCTGAAAGTGACGATCCCACTCCTACTTAGAGCATCATAGAGATGATCGGTAAAGTTCTTGCGGGTATCTTCACCTCTAAAACTCAAGAAAACATCATATTTCTTTCTAGAAATGGAGGAAGAAGTTGAAGGTAATGACAACATGAGGATGTATGAGAAGAGAAGAATATCTCAATCGGGTGTTCAAAATCAGAAAATAGATCGCCCAATACCAACAAAGAAACTATAGAAAAAGTAAGTAGATGAGCATAGGGGCGGAAATTAGGGGGTCAAAGATGAGCTATGGATGTGTTCTTTCCAGGAAGGTGAGAGTTGGCAAAGTGGATGCTAGTTTAATTATACGTAATAATTAAAAATGTTGGACGGTTTGTATTTTACGTATTTAATTATAAGATTATGACAATAATAATTAGAATATAATTTTAAAGCATGTGACTATCAGTTTGAATACACTCTGTACACTGTAGGTTGTTTAGTATATTAGCATGTGACCATCAGTTTGAATGCACTCTTTACTGTCACCTTCAATTCTAAGAATGACATTTATGTATTATTTTCCTCAAACCCAAATTAATTCATAATCATTTAAAAAATTCATAATCCATAATAATTAAACTTAAAATGTTTAAGTTTCATATCTAAAATTATTTAAATTTAAATTGATTTTAACTATGGTATGAAAACTTAACTCAAGTTCAAATAAATCAAATATAAATTGAATTAAAAAAATACTTAAAACTTGAATTGATTCAATGTAGATAGATTCAACTCACTCAATTGAGAGATCTATTTTTTATTACACCTTATATTGCTCGGGAAAAATAAAGGAGTTAGTGGGAATGAGTGATCAAGCCAATAACAACTTTGTATAATATGGGGAATCATAAATATATATTAGAGAATAGATTGTACGAAATTATAATTTCATATCATCCTTATCCCTTTCTAATAGGAGAATCACAAATTAGATTTTTATCCTTGATTTTCATTCTTTTCATACAGATTTTTTTTTACTTAAACAATTTTTTTCATAAGTTGATTCAAATGTGAAAGCATCCGAAAGCTTTTAAGTTAATATAATGTTTAAAACTTCTCCTAACCTATCCCAATCATAAAAAAGGAAGATAAACGCTTTGCTCAAATAATTTTAAAAGATTAAATTGTACACATATCACATTTAATATATAAGTTGATCTAAGTTGTGGTAATCTTAAATAAAACTATATATTAACCATATAAAGATATATTTTTTAACCATCATATCTAATACTTGTATTATGAGTAAAGATATCTAAAATGATTATTTTATTTGTAAAAAAAGAATTAATAGGACAAGGGTGGTTAAGTAGTTTACCACAGTTAAATGCTATTTTTTGCATCTATATTTTTTAAAAATATTTAATATATGTATTTAAAAATACTTACATATATATATATTAAATAAATCACACCGAATAAATCCCAAATATAAAATATTCATCAATTATATAAGATACTCGTCAATAAACTCCACAAAGAAAAAGATATTTCTTGTTCCACTTTATCATTGAAACGGTGTGCACGGACGGTACAACCGGAACCGATGCAGAACCGACCACCATGATTCTACCTACTGAACAACTAGGTATTCAGGCATAGTGCAGGAGAGGTGTCAGTTGAGTCAACTTTTGCATTGTTGGCTGTCATGTTTATTCTGATAGCTGCGTTGGGAATCCCCTACAGGTTTTTGGGATTTATAGTAGATTAGATGAGTAATAGAATAAGCTATTAATATTAACAACAGGATATTTTGCAGATTGGATCAGTATGTCATTGCTAAGTTTGCTGAAAGTTTTGAATTGGTAGCAAGAACCCTGGCAGAGAATGCTGGACTGAATCCAGTGGATATCATTTCTAAGTTGTATGAAAAGCATGCATCTGGAAATGCACTGTCTTGCGTGTAGATCAGGTAATTTAGTAAAGGCAGAAAGCTTGAAAATGAAAATCGCAGTTAAAATAGTTTGCTAATGGGATTAGGTTCTCATGCAATGCTGTTGATTCAATGTTTGCAGATTATGATGGCGAAACCAGCTGGAGGTCCAGCGAGGAGAGATCAACCTGCAGGAATGGACGGGGACTAAGGGCTAGTTTGGTAATACTTTTGAAAAGTACTTTTGAAAAGTGCCGTAGAGAAATGGTTTTGAAAAGTTTGGTTTAAAATTTGAGTGTTTAGCACTGCTGTCAAAAAGTGCTTTTGAGAAATAAAATGTCTATTTTAGACATGTTATTACCAAGTAACAAATATACATTTAAATAATATTTAAATTAGTTAATATCATTATATTTTAGTAAGAATAAAAAAATTATTATAACTTGTTGTTAATATTTTAATATATGAAATATAAATTTTAAATATTTTTAAGCAATAAATATTAATTATTTATAAAATTTAATTAGAATATATAAACTATATTTTAAATATTTAAATATAACCATTAAATATTTGTAATTAGTATTTTAAAAATATTTTTTATTTTTAATTAATGATTTTAACATTTTTATAATTAAGCACCAAGAAAAAAAAAAGAAAAGTACTATGTTATTGGAGGGGGGAAAAGTAATTAAGAACCAAAAGTGCTTTTGAGAGAGGAAAAACTAAAATTTTTAGCTTCTCCTTTTCAGAACTGCTTTTGAAAATGACTTCTAAAAAGTTAAAAATTTCAGCCAAATACAGCTTGTTCTACACAGCTTTTCTTTCAAAAGTGCTTTTAGAGTCAGAAGTGTTTTTTTTAAGCATTGAAGAACAGACCCTAAGTCTTGCACGGTATGATTGATTTCCTATCTCTTGTATCTCACCACCCATGTTTGGACTTTGTTTAGGCATCTATTTTATTTTTAGATGCTAAAACACTTGAGCTTGAAAGAATTTTGCATGTGATTTTAGAGTTTTTACGGTGTTTTTAGTGTTTTATCGTAACTTATATTAATGTAATCTCAATTTTTTCATCTTTAAGAGGCATCAACACTCAAATTAATCTTCTTATTCAATTTCCTAATAATCATGGGCAAAACAAAAATCAGCTTCAATACTGTTATTTTTAAGTACTCTATAGGCTTACTATCTCTTTTGGCCCCTGCACTTTCAATGACATAATGTCACATGTCAAAAGTAAAAAAATACTTAAAAACTAAAAAAACTCATTAAAATCCAAAGAAATATTAAAACTTAGAAAATTATAAAAACTAAAAAAAAAATCATAATCTAGTTTTGAAAATTTTTAAAAAAAAATTTAAAATTATAAGTATGTAAAATTTAAAATTTTTCATAAACCTTTTTTTTATGAAGTGCAACTCTTTTCCTCCCCAATCCATTTTTTTTTTTTTTTGAATCAGTATCAACCACTTCAACACCAACACAAAAAAAAATATATATTTTTTTAAGTTTTGAACCGGTGCTAGCCACTTCAACACTAGCACCTAATAAAATATTTTTTTTCTTTTTCTTTTTAAATTGTGGAATACCTATATTTTTTGAAGGTATTTAAAAAAAATACATTTGTTTTCCCAACTTATTTTTATATTCGTATATATTTGTTTTCCCAACTTATTTTTATAATTAATTAATTTTTAAGATTATTTTTATAAAAATCTACTTATTTTTGTGAAATAGAAATACCATTACCCAATATTAAATAACTAGAAGCCCAATAATTATTAAATAACTTTTTTGGAATAATATTTATTCAATGTAGTGCTTATAGACCTAGTGAAATTGGTTCAAATGAAATTTATACATAAAATTAATATATTTTGTCCATCGCACCTCAATTTGACTTAAATATAGAACTATAGTTTTATCTAAATTTATTTATATTTGTAACTAATTAATTCAAATTCGTTTAGACTAGTGTGTATTTATATTGAAATGTTTTAATTTAAATTAATATTTTAGTTTTTTATTAAAACTAAAATATAAACAATTTAATATATATTTTTAATATTGACATAGTATTTATATTACTATATATTCTATTTTATGTGATATAAATTACATAATATGTGAAAATTAAAATAAAAATATTTTAGAAAAAGTATAAAGCGTGTTGAGCTAAGCTTCGACTTTAAATATTGGAGTTCAAGTTTGGTCCATATTTTAAATGGTTCTAATTTTTACAAACTCATTTTGGGGCCTTATGCTATTATCTAATCCCTTTTATATTTTAAGTGAACCTTTAAACTTTAATTTAACCTTATAATTTATGTTAATAAATCCTTGTATTTCTTTGATTTAATAATGTTAACCGGACGTGACAAGTTAATTAAGATACAAGTGATGAAGCGAAATATTTTGTCTATTTGACTGTTAAATTTTTAAATGAATTTAAGGCCAATATTTTTTTTTGAGTATTTTAATTTTTTTTTTTAAATAACAATACTCCAATTTAGTGTATAATTTTAAGGCGATATATAATTATTTAACAATGTTGATCCAATTATTACATGTGTTAATTTTTTTACTAGTAATATTGAGGTCAATATTTTCATATTTAAACCTTAAAATTGAGTCTTGATCAATACCCTTTTCAATTATGAGTTGAATTTGGTTCCACGACCTTACGTTAAATCAAATGCAAGGAATTGGGTGAAATACTTTGGTCAGAATTTAATTAAAAGGAGGTAATGTTAATTAGTAATGTGTACAATAATGAAGTGATTGAGTGTAAATAGTCTTGGGATTCATTTAAGTTATTATATTATGATCTGATATACAAGCCAATCACAAGATGAGGTGTATATTTTTAATCACGTTTTAGTAATTATGGTTTAAATTAAATGAAATTACAGAATTATCAATTAATTAATTAATATAAGTGTGGAAATCCTGGGCTCATGATTGGAAGTGTGTTTACTAAATATTAGTGTAATGGTTTGCAAGTAAAAGTCAAATATGTTACTATCATACATGACAAATTCTTTGCAAGCTTAATATCTTAAACAATTTTTTGTAAGTAATTTTTTATTGTTTTAACTAAAATTGTAGAAAAACAGTTAATTATCTAAATAGGATGAAGGAAAGCAAGAATTAAATGATTTTTTTTTTTATTGAAATGGTAAATTTCATTGCGTTTCAAGTTTTTTATTGAAAGGAAAGGAAAGCAAGAATTATAATCATTAAGTTTTTTTATTAATTTTTTAAATACATACGTTAGAGATAAAGAATAGTCACGAAATTTAGATTGTTTCATTATCAGAAGATATCATCACGCTTACCAAATAATCTCATCTTATCGTCTTAAAAGGAGAGCAATTTCCTTACTACTGACAGGTAAAATCCCGAAAATTTCTTTTAGGTCTTAATCAAATCGATTAAGACAATGGTGTTTTTGGTTTCTTTTTATTTATATTGGACTGATGGTGCAGAATAACTTGCTTACACAACAAAACTTACTACAGCCCATAATCACTATTGCTGTAATTTTGTGTGTAATAATGTCTTGTTTGATCATGCTTGTGCTGCTGCTTTTCCTTCTGAACCTTGCATCTTCAGATATCAACCTGGGTCAGTTTAGTTTCAATGGTCACTTGGATGTAGGAGGAGGAGCAGAGGTAGATTCTAATGGGCTGCTTAAACTGACTAACTCTACAAGCCTAATAACAGGTCACATATTCTACGAGAATCCAATCCAATTCAAGAACTCCAAAAATGGTAGTGTTTTCTCCTTTTCTACCACATTCATTTTTGCAATTAGACAGGAAAACGGCCATGGAATGGCCTTTGTAATCTGGCCAACCAAAGAAATTCCCGCAGCTTCTGCCGTCCAGTATCTTGGTCTTTTCAATGAAACAAATAACGGTGACAGCTCAAATCGTATTGTTGCGGTTGAGCTGGATACAGTTCAAAGCCTTGACGTCAATGACACTGATGAGAACCATGTTGGCATCGATATCAATAGCTTAAAGTCGGTGATATCTGCTTCTGCGGGGTATTACACTGATGAAGGTAAGTTCATCAAAGTCAGGCTTGTAAGCGGAGACCTAATGCAAATATGGATAGAATACAACGGGGTTGAGAAGCGACTCAATGTTACGTTGTATCCCATCAATCTACCAAGGCCAAAAACCCCACTTATATCCTACAAAAAGGATCTGTCTCCTTATATGTATGACTCTATGTATATCGGCTTCTCGTCGTCCACCGGTTCTGTTTCAGCTACTTCATCCTCGCACTACATATTGGCTTGGAGTTTCAAGATGAATGGCTCAGCTGATGAGCTAGACTTGTCTCGCCTTCCAAAGATTCCACGACATGATAACGGAGGAATCAAGCAATTGAAGAAGATTTTGGCTATCACCCTTTCTTTCACAGGTCTCACTTTAGTCCTCGTTTTCGGGTTTGTGTTGATCTCAAGGAAGAAGAGATTCATGGAGATTCTCGAGGATTGGGAGGTTCAGTTCGGGCCTCATAGATTCTCTTATAAAGATCTATTCAAAGCAACAAAGGGGTTTAAAAAAAAGGAAGTTCTAGGGAGAGGTGGATTTGGTAGGGTGTATAAGGGTGTTTTACCCTCTTCCAACATACTAATTGCCGTCAAAAGGATCTCTCATGATTCAAGGCAAGGTATGAGAGAATTCGTGGCTGAGATTGAAACCATCGGTCGCCTCAGGCATCCGAATTTGGTTTGACTACTCGGTTATTGCAGGCGCGAGCACGAGTTGCTTTTGGTTTATGACTACATGCCTAATGGAAGCCTTGACAAGTTTCTTTACCACCAACCTAATAGCAGCCTTAATTGGACACAAAGGTTTAAGATCATCAAGAACGTAGCTTCCGCGTTGTTCTATCTGCACCAGCAATGGGTGCAAGTCATCATTCACAGAGATATTAAGCCTGCCAATGTGCTGATAGACAGTGAAATGAACGCCCGACTAGGAGATTTCGGGATGGCAAAGCTATGCGACCTTGGAAATGATCCTCAAACCTCTCATGTAGCAGGCACGCTCGGTTACATGGCTCCTGAGCTCGCAAGAACCGGGAAAGCAAACACAAGCACTGATATATATGCTTTTGGAATATTCATGCTTGAAGTTGCATGTGGTAGAAAGCCGATCGAACCACAAACGGCACCAGAGGAAGCATTTCTTGCTGACTGGATAAAGGATTGCTGGGATAAAGGAGACATTTTGGCGACTATTGATAAGAGGTTGGGGAAGAGATTTGTGGGACAACAAGCGGAGTTGGTGTTGAAGCTTGGGTTGCTTTGCTCACACCCGGTGACAGCGGCTAGGCCTAGCATGTCCAGCGTTATATCGTATTTGGACGGTGTTGCTTCATTGCCCAATGACTTGAGCTCTGTTATCAAAGTTCGAGAATTCCCAGCAGTATCAAATGAAGTGGGCGATCCTAATGAGTTGACAGCCGAGAGAAACACCGTTCCTTCATTAACAATTACAGAAGCATTTGTTTCTCACGGTAGGTGAAGTGAAAAAATATCGGGTTTTTTTTTTTTTTTTTTTAAATTATGACTGTAAAATTAAATAAAATTTTAAAGCCTTCCGAATCGAGTAATAGGGTTTTGTATATATATTTAAGCATCATAAGTAGCATACTGTGGCTGTTCATGCCAATATCATTTAGGAATATGTTTTAAAGGCTTCCGAATCGAGTAATAGGGTTTTATATAATAGGGTTTTCTATTTTTATTTTAAGATTTTTATAATGTTTTATATTGTAATAAAAATAGAAAGGTGGTCACATGCATAACAAATTAAAAAGCTTAATCGAATAAAAAAGTTTGATGTATGTGACCACCTTTCTATTTTTATTACAATATAAAGCATTGTTGTTCGAAGTCCTTCATATGTTAATTTCTTAATTACATGTACTATTGGTGTTTAACGTCAACAATGACGAATATTGTATATTAATCATTATTTAAATATCAATTATTGATATTTAAATAATGAATTCAAATATAGTATTATTTACATAATAATAACTGATAGGTATATTTGAATTCTATCTAATCTCTTTTATATTTTGGAAAGGAAGCTCACTTTAAAAAATTATTTTATGCATATTTTTATTATTTTTTAAATAAAAAGATTAAAATATTCTCGATAACTTATTTAATTACAGAATGACATTTTCATAATTTTTTAGCTAAATTGGTGCCCTACTCAATCAGGAGCTTAAATTATAATATATAGATATATACAATTGATGGAGGTAGGTGTGTATAATAAAATTAAAATGTTTAGAGTTATCAAGATAAAACTTTAGTTGAGTGGTAAATTAAATGTTTTATTATGCATCTAGTTTTCTTTATACATGTGATGCTCGGGTTGATTGTTTGTATTAATTAAAATTTATTATTTTATTATTTTATAATTTTTATAAATAATATTAAGGAAAATTTTAAAAAATATTCATTTTCTTTAAATTGCTACGACTATTAGTGATGATATAAGGCAAAATTTTAAAAACTTTGGTGTAGAGCTATGAAAAATAAAAAGATAATATAAATATTAGTAATATTATGAAAATCATAGTTTTGGAATGTTAAATTAAGTAACAGATTGAATTAATTGAAATCTACATAGTAAGGACTTCAATATAAAAAATAAAAATTCCATTAGGATCTAAAAAACAATTTAATTTTTAAAAACAATTTAATTAAAATACAATTAATCCATGCTTTGTTTAATCACTGCATTATAAAACCTTGAATAAAAATTTTAGAGTTTTTAGGACATGCCTTAAATCTGTAACAATAAAATTATATGATTCATTTGTCTTTTTCCGTATACTCTTCTACGCATCCAAATTCTTTTAAATCAAATTCTAAACTCTGCGAATCACTTGTGTTGCGTCCTCCGCAACAGTTGAGTTCCTTCTTGATGTTTAGCCTCAATCACCTCCTTACACAAGCTCAAGCTCAAATTAATCATTAGACCTCTAATGACATAGTTTTATCAATTTGGGTTTCAAAGTGATAAAATGTGATAAAAGTTAGCATTGAAACTAAAAGTTAAAAATCGATAAAGAAAACATAAAAATACTCTTAAACTACTTGAGAACAAGCTTGTTACAGGAGAGCCTAATTTAACATTTCAAATTACAGTACATCATGCTTCACCACTCTACAATTACATACAAGGATTGTCATTGTTTTATAGGGTGGGGGTATACCTAGGTTCTGGTCGAACCTCAATGGGTCCTTGTCGAACTCCAACATCCTGAGAGGCAACAACTTACAGATCAGTTGCAAGAGATGGATGGGATGTGGCAAGTGAGGATTGGAATATGGTCAGGAAATGCAAAGGTCTTCAATGAATAAGACATTTTCTTTGAATTCATTTTAAGGGACATTTGTTAGCGAATGAGGAGAGAGCTTGATGACATGTGACAGCTGACACTAGTTACTCAAGATGTGAGCAGGCTGAGGCAACCATACAAGTTTTGAGGGATTTTTCTTTTGCTAAGATTAATGTTTGGAATAATCTTGTTCCAAATGATCTTAGCAGGTTTTTGCATATTAAGGATTAACTTGTTTGGAATTTAAAGAATATTGGGCAGATTGATGTTGAGGGAATAGACTGGTCGACTTTGTTTCCTATTATTTGTTGATGTCTTTGGAAGTGTCGTAATGCTTTTGTGTTTAAAGATGCAAGTAACAGCAATGGGGAAGTTGTTATGTCTAGTCTATCTTGGGCTAAAAGTTCAACTCACATAGGGTCTTCTAATATTTTTGTTACAATGATCTTGACATCCCAAGGAAGGTTGGGTTCAGCTGAATTCGAATGAGACAACCGACATTAATATTGGTGTTACGGTGATTGAAGGGGTTCTAAGGGATGTGAATTCAAATTGGAGTTTACCTCGTACCATGCCTCATGATTTGTTGAAAATGTGTACGTGCATTTATTGCTGTCAATTATAATTATAGTAGTAATTATTATTATTTTTCCAGGTTGAAAATCAAATATATTCGTGGAATACTTCTCTATGAGCTCCTTAGAATCGAAAAGATCGTTCTTGCGAATGCATTTTCACTGCAGCTCAGTCAACAAAAGACAGGTTCTACTGTACCCTTATAAAATTTCTCTCTTTGTATGATCTAAATGTTGGGTTTGATGATTATGAAATCAAGGCTGCTCATTACCTAACTGATTGGTTATCTAAATGTCTATTGTATATATATTTTTTGTGTGTGTGTACTGATGTCTTGTTTGATCATGCTTGTGTTGCTTTTCCTCCTGCATCTTCAGATATCAAGCAGGGTCAGTTCAGTTTCAATGGTTACTTGAATGTTGATGAACTTGCGGGCGTAGGTTCAAGTGGGCTCTTTAAACTGACTAATTTTACAACCCATACAAAAGGTCACATCTTCTACAAGAATCCAATCCAATTCAAGAACTCCAAAGATGGTAGTGTTTTCTCTTTTTCCACCACTTTCATTTTTGCAATTACCGGAATTCCCAACTTTGAGTTAATGGATTGATTTTCTCAGCCAATTTGAAGCAGTTAATGGCACTAATGTCATCACAGCCCACTAAATTGCATACTTTTGATGGACTTGCAACTACTTCAAGTCAAGAACAACCATCTATATGCGCAGCTGCTATACTTGTTGGTAGCTCAGGCAACGATTTAAGCATCTTGCAACCTGACAATTTAAGCAATTTGAGCCCGGAAAGTTGAGTAAGAGCCAAAGGAATGGTGATGAAATTCTTACCACTAAGATCAAGACGTATCAAAGAGGATATACCAGAAATATCACCATGAATATCTGATTCACCAAGAGTGCACATGTTGCAATTTGACAATATAAGATTTCCGAGCTTCGAGAGTCGAGTAAGAGATGCAGGTATGCTGATGAAATTGTTACCACTAAGATCAAGAGGCCACAAAGAGGATAGACCAGAAATATCACGTGGAATATCTCCTTCACAAAGATTGCAGTCCCTTAGTTTTAGCTCTCTTAAAGAACTCAAACCTGACAACAAAGGCAACATCTGAGCCATGGGATTCGTCCTTCTTCCTTGGATTACCTTGAAAAGAGAAGGCAAATTTGGTAGTAACTTGTATGATGGTCCCTTGCGCCCATTGAAAGAAAGAACTTTAAGATTTTTAAATTGAAAAATGAAGGATGGTGGTTCTGCTATGGCTGTTTCACTCAAGTCGAGCTCCAAAAACTTTGCTTGCTGCAAATTCTCCGATGAATTTTCCACTCTATAACAACCGGAAAGATCTAGAGTTTTTAGACGTTCCATTTCCCATCATTCTCCGGAAACCTTACAAGCCCTGAGCAACCCGAAAGAATTAATGTTTCTAGAGATTCCATTCCAATTTCGGTCGGAAGACTCTTGAGACTTTTGCAATCTCTTAAATTCAAAAGTTTAAGGTTCCTAAGCACTCTAATTGATGGATGAACATCCACTAATTTGGTACAACCTTTCAAAAATCAGAACTTCAAGATTTGATGTTTGTGTGTAGTCTAGTGAATTGATCAGGTTTTGGACCCATTATTATTCTTATTTTTTGAAATATGAATGGCTGGAATATATAAATAAAACAAATTCCAAATCATTTAGAGCCTAGACAAAACAGAAAATAAAAGAAAGCACAGACAAAACAGAAACAAAAAGACACCCGACAATGCAATAAACAAACATTAAATAAAAGCAGGATAATCCAAACACCCAGGCAGACTTTCTTTTTCCCTAGACATCTGAGAAAGCGAAACCCTTCAGATGCCTTCTCTGTTTCGTTGATAACCGCCAAAATGTCTGCTCTAGATCTTTCCGATGCAACTGGAAGAAACCCTTCAGGTCTGGCTAAACTCTGCATTTCATCACTTCAAAACACCAATCTTCCGTGGAAACTGAGAAACCCAGTTGTCCATCTATTCTCCGATCTGTTTGCCCACAGTAAAACCCCATTTTATCTTCTTTCTAAGCAGTGGATCTTCAACCTGCTGGACAAGGTGAGCCCAACTATTGACGGTCCTCTTCCGCTGCCACTTTCGTGTATGGAGGAACCGCACCAACAAGATAAGTTTCTTCATCTCTCTTTAATCCCTCTGTAGCCAATAGATGTGCAACTCCGTTTGCTTGTTTTGGCACATGTTTAAAGACACAGATTTGATATCCCTCTACTTGAGATATAGGCTCCTATCACTGACCTTTCAACTCCCTATGTTTGCAGCTTCCGAATCACAGATAAGGAGTCTCCTTCGATCTCCACCCTCGAGAATCCCACATGCAATCCCATCTCAGCGGCATTTCAACTTATACAAGAGCTGTTGAAGACCATCATAAATTAGAAACAAATGAGAAAACATAATAAACATAAATGAGGCTATTGTGAAAGATGATCCAATTGAGACCAACCTTGAAAAGAGTTCACTATTCATATCACGTCAACGGTTTAATCAGCATTTTGCATTAAAAAAATTTATAGTTTAACTCAAAATAAAATCTTATAAATGCTAAGAACATTTTTTTGTCATTATACCTATTTAAAGGGTTTTATTAACATTACAATTAAATTTATATTTTACAAACAAAAAATTCAAAAACCCCATTTTAAATAGTATAATTTACATTACATTACAAGTAAAAAATAACAAATTATATAACATAATCTATTTTTTGAAATCGTAATTTTCCAAATTCATCCAAATGCAAAAGTGTTGACTTCCATTTCAACTTAACTTTTGTCGATTCCTTACTTGCATAATCCTTTGAGCCATGCTTCTACCGGTCTAGGGGACAAATATAAAACACCAAAATTATTTTTGTTGCATTGATATCATCATTATCATTGATATATTAACGTACCTCAAATTGAGAAAGTTTTGTTGATATTACAGAAAACACAACCACTGACAAGAACAGAAAAAGGAAATTAGACAAGAACAAAAAATAAATCTATTGGATTAAAAAAAAAAAAAAGGTTGAATAAGTCTCACACACAAAAAGGATTTTCCAATTAATTAAAAGAGCATACTTTATTTTCATGTTTGAATAAGTGTTAAAAATAAATGTTTAAATATAAATACTTTATAAACAATATAAACTAACAGAGTTGGAATATTATTATTTGTACTTCAAGCGATGAAATTTAAATGTTACTTTTATTAGAAGGAATTAAACCTATTTAAGTACTATTAAGGACTTATATTTAATCTTCCCAATATATAAAAATAAATTTGACTGATTAAATTGAACACATAAATTAGTCTCTAATAAAAATGAAATGATTTTTAACTCAGCTGAAATTATGATTAATCCTTATTAAGGATTCATTTTATTTTTGCCTGCTTCGTCACAAAAGATATCCATTTTTTTCCATATTTCAGTATTAAGTTGATTAGATTTACTTCAACCTACAATAAAATATAGATGTAAGTTAATATATATATATATATATATATATATATATATATATACAATAAAATTAAAATTTTTAAAAAAAGTGAAACCAATCAAAATATATACATTTCATTTATGTAAAAAGGAATGAATTGAGTGACTAAAATTTGTAAAAAGGAATGAATTCACTATTCATGTCAAGTCAACACTATTAACAGTTGAATAAGCATTTTGCATTAAAAAATCCATAATTTGACTCAAAATAAAATGTTAAGAGCTAAATTGCTTTAAAAAATAAGGGTTAAATTGTCAAATTTTATAAACACTAAGAACCTTTTTTTGTCATTATGCCTAATTTAAAAGGTTTTACTCACATTACAATTAAATAACTATTTGAATTTACATTGTACAAGCAACAAATTCAAAAATTTGATTTAAAATACTATAATTTACATTACATGTAAAAAAACTACTAATTATTGCTAAAGTGTCCGCTTTCATTTCAACTTGAAGACTTTTGTTGGTCCCTCACTTGCATGATCCTTTGAGCAAACTTTCGTACTTCTATTAGCCTAGGGGACAAACATAAAACACCAAGGTTATTTTTGTTGCATTGAGATCATCTATATTACTAGCGAGAAGAAGTTTTATGAAACTGTGATTCCAAATCATCTTTACCACCTTCTAATAGGAGAATAACAAAACATATTTTTTTTTTCTTGATTTTCAGCTTTTTCCTCCCAAAAAATTCACCTTATTGTTATCTGTTTTGTCACCGAAACTATCCATTTTTCTCTACATTTCTATCTCGAGTTGATTATATTTATTTCAACCTACAAATAAAATATAGATGTAAGTGTATATATAATGAAAATAAAATTTTAATAAAAAATGAAACCAATCAAAATTTACACATTTCAGTTATGTAAAAAGGAATGAATTTATAAGCAACTAAAATTTTAAATGATATATATAAACTATGATATGAGCTCCTGTTGAATATGAGTAAAAGATTTTTAAGTTTTTGGTATGTAAGAAGGATCGTAAATAAGTCTAGATTGATCACTTTAAATAAAAGATTGGTTAAGCAGTTTACCACAGTTAATGCTTCTTCCCTGATTGGCCCATTATAAAATTGAAAATTTTTTGCATCAGTTTTGGTTGCAGCCCTTCTTCCTCCGTTTCCTCGGAGATATTGCGTTTTTGTTTTATGTCAGAAGTGCTACCCCCTGATCCATTGTTTTGAGCAGTGTGTTGGTGGATGTGTTCAAAATTTGGTGAAGATTGAGTGATATGGCACTGCAACTCTTCTATTTCTTCCAAATCTTTCTCATACACTATTCTAACACCACACTTCTTCACCTTAAGGCTATGACCATTGAAAAACACATGAAGCCCATCACGTTTATGATCTAAGCAATCTGTTGTCCGTAAATTATTGGTTTCACAGCCACCATATTTATCCTTCAAGGAAAATGGATATAGCTTATCACGCGACCAATAACGAAGAAAAATGTGATCTTTCATTATGGGCTTGTCGAATCGTTTACCCACCAAATAGCCTCTCCTCTCAATCTGTCGACGATTTCTACCATACATTAACGCTCCACAGTCGATAAAGCCCACATCCCTTGAAGCATCATTATTGACAAAAATGCAGCAACAAGCAACTCCAATCCATTCACAATCCTCTTGAAGGTTGATAGGTAAGGGAATCTTAATAAAGAAGTCACCTTTTTGTTGGCTAAACCATCCTGGGATTTCACTTCCGGGCATAATAATATCAAACTTTTCTTTTGAATTTGCAAATGCCTGCAAAATAGAACACAAGTCGTTTGGTAACTAAAACCATAAATTCTCAAGTATGAGAGAAAAAAGAGATAATCGACCTTAAGATGTTTTTTCAGCTGTGTTAATGCATTGATATTCTCAGCCAATTTGAAGCAGTTAATGGCTTTAACGGCACCCGAATGCATTAAATTGCATACTGTTGATGGACTTGCAACTACTTCAAGTGAAGAACAACTATCTATACTCACAACTACTATACTTATTGGTAGCTCAGGCAACGAGTTAAGCTTCATGCAATTTGACAATGCAAGCAAGTTAAGCTCGGAAAGTTGAGTCAGAGCCAAAGGAACAGTGATGAAATTGTTACCGTTAAGAAAAAGCCGTTTCAAAGAGGATAGACCATGAATATCTGCTTCGCCAAGAGTACACATGTTGCAATTTGACAATATAAGCTCTTCAAGCTTGGAGAGTCGAGTAAGAGATGCAGGTATGCTGATGAAATTGTTACCACTAAGATTAAGTAAGAGATGCAGGTATGCTGATGAAATTGTTACCACTAAGATTAAGTTCTTCCAAAGAGGATAGACCGGAAATATCAGGTGGAATATCTCCTTCACAAAGATTGCAGTGCATTAGTTTTAGCCTTCTTAATGAACTCAAACCTGACAATGAAGGTAACATCGAAGCGATGGAATTTGTCCTTCCTCTTTTGAATCCCTTGAAAGACAGAACTTTAAGATTTTTAAATTGAAAAATGAAGGATGGTAGTTCTGTTATGGCTGTTTCACTCAAGTCGAGCTCTTCCAAAAACTTTGCAAGCTGCAAATTCTCCGATAATTTTTCAACTCTATAACAACCGGAAAGATCTAGAGTTTTAAGACGTTCTATTTTCCCATCAATCTCCGGAAACCTTTCAAGACTTGAGCAACCCTAAAGAATTAATGTTTCAAGAGATTCCATTCCAATTATGGTCGGAAGACTCCTAAGACTTTTGCAATCTCTTAAATTCAAAACTTGAAGGCTCTTAAGTACTGCGATTGATGGATGAACATCCACTAATTTGGTACAACCTTTCAATATTAGAACTTCAAGATTTGATGCCGTTGTGAAGTCTGGTGTCTTGATCAGGTTTTGGGACCCTTCAAGGTTCATCATTTTCAATTTACACAAGGGCTGTTGAAGATCACAATAAGTTAGAAACAAATGAGAAAACATAATAATGCTTATTTTTGTTTTTTTACCTTAATCAAAGTTTAATCATTTATATTAAAATAAGCTAAAATACAAGGATGAGATGAGTTAATTCTTACTCTATTTCCCTTCCATAGTTGTTGAATGCGACTATATGGTAAAAGAAGTGCAACAAGGTTGTCCGGTTGGAAGCTTGAAGGCAACGATCTTAAAGGGCATCTTTTCCAATCTAGAAGCCGTAACTCATTAGAAAGAAATTTGAGATCATCACAATTTGATAGGCAAAGCACTTTGAGCAATCTCAATTTTTTCATTTTTGAGAAGGCATCGACACTCAAGTTGAGCATCTTGCTCGATTCCCTAATAATCATGAATAAAACAAAATGAAAATGAGCTTCATAATATACAAAAACATTCAACATCTAAAAGTTATGTTATAATCTGATTCACTGATATACTATTAATATTTCAAAAAGACATACATTTCTCTATTGATTCTTTTGAAAGAGTAATACGCTACTCGATAAATTTCATAATTAAACATTGAAATATTGAGTGTCAAAGGTTTTGCTATAATTTCTTATCATATTTAAAAAAATAAAATAATTATTTACAGTACACATAAATATAAGTTTATGTGTCTTCTTACCTTCTATTATCAATGATTATACCTTCAATCATTTTTGTACCCTAAGAAAAATCAAGAATAGAAAATAAGAAAACAAAATAAATGGGGTATAATGTAGGATAAAACTTTTAAAAACTTACATTTTTATTTAGCATTATTATATTCTAAATATAATAAATAAAGTATTTTAAACGAAGTAAAACAATTTCTACAAATATTTATTTCTACAAATCCTTTTTAATATTTGTAAACATCAAACATGACTTATCTCAAAATTTCTAAATATCACTTTTAAAAATAGTTGTATCAAACAACCAATTAGACTAAGCTTTGGATTTATATCATATATTGATTTGATATTATAACACAACATAGAAATAGTATGTAACTTTTGTTAAATGACTTACAGTGTTTTTTGTTAGGACATGATGGACGTCTCTTTCCTCCCACAATCTGCAACGTTTTCAAGGTTCATCAACACATTTTTCTCTAACAAATTTTCTTCCCATTTCTTGCAACAAGTTATGCATCCACAAATATTTGTGTTCATAGACTTTTATGAGAGATTTTTTAATGAGAACATCAATGCCAATATCTGGAAAAAACTCACAACCATCCAATACTTTCATTACAAAATCTTTCTCCTCCCCATTGAAGAAGCTTGCTATATCTAAAAATATATTCTTCTCCCTTTCTTCCAGTCCATCAAAACTGATTCGAAGTTTATCGATAATTTCTTTATTAGAATCTCTTTTAAGTCTTTCAATTGCACTTCTCCATTGAGTAGCATCTCTACCGCATAAAAAGCAACCCAAAATTTCAAGAGCTAACGGGAGCCCACCAGCATATTTTACAACATGGTAAGAAAGCTCAATGAAATCATCTTTCGGCACTGTATCACTATGAAAAGCTTTCAGACTGAAAAGTTGAAGCGCATCTTTGGGATTCAATGTTGTGGGCTCATACATATCATCAACTGGCCAAGACCGAAGCAAATGTTCTTCTCTTGTTGTTACAATGATTCTACTCCCTAATCCGAACCAATCATGCCTTCCAACCAAGCATTTTAAGTGTTGAATGTTATCAACATCATCAAGAACAACAAGAACCTTTTTGCGAGACAACATATGACTAATTATATCATTCCCTTCATGAACATTGAAAAATTTGAAGCATTCATCATGAAAAATCTCCGAAAGAAGTTGTTTCTGTAAAGAAACTAACCCACATTTGTCTGAAACTTCTCGAACATCAGCAATAAAGCTTTTACTTTCAAAATGATGTGACATTTGATTATAAGCAAGTCTTGCGAGTGTGGTTTTACCGATACCACCCATTCCGCAAATCCCTATAATGCGGACATCATTTTCCCCAATGTTTATTTTCAAATATAAATCCTCCAAGCGTTCAGTCATTCCAACCAAGTCACTATGAGTAACTGGGTGACATAGTTTTGCTGATATCTTCTTAATAATCTCTCTAATAAATTCCGATTCATGCCTACAAGAAAAGAAATTTTAATTTTTTGAATAATTTTTGTTTCATATTATCAAATGCACTTTCTTTTTCAATGAATCATGAAACATAATATAGTTTGGAAGCAAACAAGAACCAAGATTGGAAACACATAGGATTAGAAAGAAAGAAAAAAGTTATACATATATATCCCAAAAAATAGAAAATAGAGAAGAAAAGAAAGAGTTACCTGTTATTTAAATGCCATCCCTTGATTCCAGCCACTTGAATTAAAGCATTTCGCCACCTTTGGATCTTCTCCCTATCTTCTTTGTATCTCTCTTCATGTCTAGGAAAGGCTTCTTCCACTTTCTCTTTTTGTTTTCTTAAATCAGATGGATCAACATCGTAAAAAATTGGAAACACTTTATGGCCGTCGTTGTTATGTTGTTTAACAATCTCAGCAAGCTCCTCCAAGCACCAACTTGAAAAGGCATAAGTTTGTGAAAAAACGATTACCGAACACCATGATTGCTGAATTGCTGTAAAGAGTTCAGGCGCGATCTCTTCGCCGGCCTCCAGCTTTGGATCATCCCTGAAAGTGACGATCCCACTCCTACTTAAAGCATCATAGAGATGATCGGTAAAGTTGTTGCGGGTATCTTCACCTCTAAAACTCAAGAAAACATCATATTTCTTTCTAGAATTGGACGAAGAAGTTGAAGGTAATGACGACATGAAGATGAGCGAGAGAAAAAAATATGTGGATGTAGTGTTGAAAATCAGAAAATTGATCGCTCAATACGTCTGAAAGAAACTAGAAACAGATCAAATTTCCAGGGAAGAATAAAGGTGGTTTCTAAGCAATTTTCTATAACCTTTTCATTTGGTCATAAATGAGTGATGCATATGAATCCAACAAGGTGGGTGTTGATAAAATGGAGCCTGTGTTCTTAAGTTTGTGTTTTACTTTAAATTTTTTGTCAAATCACTTTAAAATAAATAGAAAACTTAATATTTATTCATTTTGCTGATGCAGTATTCATGTAGATTGCCATGCGAATAACATGTGAGTATTTAATTAATTTTTAAATTTTTTTTATTTTTTTAAATTTTAAAAATTAATTAAATGATGATATATCATTCATATGGTAATCTACATGTATGCTATATCAGCAAAATT
Organism: Gossypium turneri; assembly: GCA_008044935.1. Classification (NCBI taxonomy): domain Eukaryota; kingdom Viridiplantae; phylum Streptophyta; class Magnoliopsida; order Malvales; family Malvaceae; genus Gossypium; species Gossypium turneri. The sequence continues at coordinate 64,670,427 of CP032581.1, forward strand.
AAAAAAATTAACCTTTCCATTAAATTTTAGGGCGATTTGATAGAAAACATAAGTTAAAAAAGCTAAAAAAGCAAAAAAATTAAATAAATAACTAAAATTATATTTTTTATAAAATTTGATGGTTAAATAAATCATTCGACATGAGGTCCTGCAAGGAGAGATTAACCTACAGAATGAATGAGGACTAAGCCTTACATGGTTTTTTTGTTTTTTATTTATATTATATTTTCTTTTTATATGGCACCAACCCCTAAAATGGAAATTTTCCTTTTAGGGCCCTTAAAATTTTAAATTTATAATGATAAAATTACAGTTTGGGTCTCTTAAAAATGATAAAAATTTGATTTAATCTTTTAAAAATTATAAATATATAAGCTATTAAAATGGTAAAATTACATTTTTACTATCATAAAAAATACAATTTAATTTCGACCCCCTCAAAAAGGTCTTGACTTTGCCCCTGCCTGTGTTAGGGCTTGGGGTAGGGAGTTAGAAGATCATCTTATTCATTTCTTTCTCGATTTTGCATGGATGCAACGACGGAGCCATGTAGAGGCCCATGGGCCATAGCCCTAAAAAATTTAATTTAATTTTTTTAAATTTAGTCCTTTGTAAATATACTATGACCCTCCCAAAAATATAAGTTGGTCCCATAAGGCTTAAGATTTTTGTAATTTCCCCCTTTATTATATATTATAACCCTCCTAAAAATATAAGTAGGCCCCTCCAATATTTTTATAGTATTAAAAGTAATATTAAAAAAATTATTCTTGATATCACAGAAAAAGATTGATCTATATCGCTCATATATTAACTTATCTCAAATTGAGAAATTTTTCTTGATATCACAGAAAACACAACCGTTGAAAACCTTGCTCACGTCAACCAAAATCATATCTCTAAACCCTAATATAGAATGAACAAAAAATGAATCTTTTAATATTTTTTTTAAATATTGGATATGAATGTGATGTCTCTCACACGAAAAAGATCTTCCAATTAATTAAAAGAGCATAATCTTTATATTCACATTTGAGTAAGTGTTAAAAATAAATGTCTAAACATAAATACTTTACAAAAAATATTAATGAAAGAGTTGGAATAATATTATCTGTACTTCAAGCCATGAAATGTAAATGGTGCTTTTATTAGAGGAAAGTATTGTAAAGGACTTATATTAATATTCCAAATATATAAAAACAATTTTGATTGATTAAATTGAACACATGAGTTGGTCTCAAATAAAAATGAAATAGTTTTTAACTCTGTCCAAATTATGATCTTATCCTTGTTAAAGAATTTTTCACTTTATTATTATCTGTTGTGTCATGAAACTATCCATTTTTCTTCATATCTCTATCTCAAATTGATTATATTTACTTCAACCTACAAATAAAATATAAATGTAAGTGAATATATATAATGAAAATAAAATTTTAATAAATAAGTAAAACCAATTAAAATGTACACATTTCAATTATGTAAAAAGGAATGAATTGAAAGATTAAAATTTTAAATAGTAAAAAAATGTAAATTAAGTGACAAATTTTAAATGGTATAAAAAATTATATTATCAGCATTTGAGATATGTACATATTCAATACGATTGTATGGCTAAAAAATTTAAAATTTTTTAATATATATTGAAAAGATCATATCTTATACGTAAATAAATTTAAAATGATTATTTTAAATGAAATAGAAGTAATAGTACATAGTTGGTTAAGATAAAAGTGTTCTGAATTCTTCTCATGATAACCCATATTTCTTTTAAAATCACATGTAACTTAACATTGAGATGTGTGGGTCGGATAGTTCAGTTAATGAATACTCAAACAATTATTTAACGTACTAGACAAGAAAAAAACATGATTCACTATGCAATTTATCAAAGCTCCACAAGCACATGTATTTTTTTATTACCGTCAAAGATAATTGGCTAAGCTCAAATAGTCGCCTGTGCTTCACTACAAACATATTAAATTAAGTGATTTTGAAATATTATAGGGATTACATTTTAAATTTGAGAATACTCCAAATTGATAATGTGATTAATTATTTTGTTTAAAAATGCTGAGGTGATATTTTAATAGGAATACTTACTAATGTTATATCGAACTAATTAATGATAATATAAAGAGATTAAATTGTGTTATTTTAATGTTTAGAAATTAGATCTTAAATTTGAAAATAATATAGGGATCAAAATTAAAATTTAACGTAATTTTTTTATGGCGGTGGGGTTATTCAAGTCTTCGCCTATGCTTCAGCCAAACTTTAGAATTGGGTCCAAAATAAATTTTTGGATTTGCTTCATAAGATTATTTATCTTAATAAACATAGAAAAAGTTAACTATGCCCTTATCTTCACTTCTCTCTCAATTTTGTTTTGTTCTTTATTTGTTTATTTTAGTTACCTTTTACAAGATATTATATCATTTTGATAATAATACGTACTAAAACTTTAATTTTAATTGAAATAGTTAACTGTCTTGTTTGAATTAACTAATGGCAAAATATAAATAAGGAGATTATTTTAAGTTAAAGGACTAAATCTCGAATTTGAGAATAGTAGAGGGACTCAAAATCAAAATTTGACCTTTTCCCAAATTGGCTAATTTCATGGATAGTGAAGTTTCTAAGAGGTTCGCAGGGTCGGGATATTTATATTTTTTGCATAGTCCATTATAGTTTAATTCCGCTCGATTTGGTTCACAGTTTTTTATATTAATTTTTTGTTTTGATTTTTAAGGTTTATTTTGATAAAATGAGTCTTGTTTTATGACTTTTAAATATTATTTGATAAATTTCAAATTCATTTTCATAAATATTTCTAAAATACAATAATTTTTAAAAAATTTTAAATTATTTTTACTATTTTAAATATAAAATATGTATTTTTATATCATAAAAATTAAAATTAATTATATATTAGATAGAAATAAAATTCTATTTGATTCGATTTCAGATAATAACCGATTTTTTAGTGAAAAAACAAACAGACAAATAAAAATTACATCAAACTAAATTGATCAAAATCACTCTTAGCTTTATTTTGATTTAGAATATTTAAAACATCACGACTTTAATATAAAACTGTAAACTTATCCTCTCATCTAAGCTCATTTTTCACCATCAAAACACGCCCCACTTTTGTCGGTAAAAGATAAAAAGGAGAATTGATTATCTATGGTGGTGTTGACTAAGATAATTGGCTAAGCTCAAGTCTAAGGAAAACGCCTTCAATCTCTTTCCCATTTAATAGAAGGATACCAAAGATTATGCATATTTTACACTTTTTCTTCTTACAATAATACTACAACCCAAGCAAAACTCACTTGCTATATTTTTCTCTTTTGCTTCAATGCTCTTCCATGGCTTCTTCTTCTTCATCTTCTACTCTAATGAAGTATCATGTTTTCTTGAGCTTCAGAGGTGAAGACACGCGCCTTGATTTCACCACTCACTTACTACAAGCTTTGAAAGACGAGGGACTTGATGTTTTCTTCGATGAAGAAAAACTGGAAAGGGGGGACCAGCTTTCACAAGCACTTTCTCGAGCAATTGCAGTCTCAAGTATCTCAATCATCGTTTTGTCTGCAGACTATGCCTCTTCGAAATCATGCTTGGTTGAACTCTCTGACATCATGGACCGCTATAGCGTTGAACAACAAATTGTTCTTCCCATCTTTTACCATGTTAACCCCTCTGATGTGGAGAATATTGATGGGAGTTTTAAGAAATCCTTTGATGAGCATGAAACAAGAAGGTCAATTGATGAAGTGAAAAAATGGAAAACTGCTTTTGCTGAAGCTGGTAAATTAGAAGGGTGGCATATAGATGGAAGCATCTCGGATAGGTAACTATATTTGTCTCATCTCCTTATATTTGACTTATCTTCGTTTTGGATTTCATATAATACTTCTTCTATTATTTGCCAGACCTGAAACCCTGTACATCAAGGACATTGTTGCGTATGTTATGCAAAAGTTGATGAAGCATCAAGTTTTCTTAAGCTTAGGTGAAGACACATGCCTCAACTTCTCCAATCATCTAGTCAATGCTTTGGAAAAAGTAGGAATTAATGTCTTCCCCGATAACGAAACACTGAAAAAAGGAGAGAAACTTCCACCAACATATTCTCGACCAATTTTGCCCTCAAATCTCTCAATCCTTGTTTTATCAAAAGCCTATGCTTCTTCAAAATCATGCTTAGGTGAACTTTCTGACATCATGGATCGCAAGCACAATCCCACTGACAAACATATTATTCTTCCCGTCTTTTACCATGTTGAACCCTCCGATGTGTGAAATAGTGGTGGGCATTTTAAGACATCCTTCGAAGAGCATGAATCAGAGCAACCAGCTGATAGAGTACAACAATGGAAAACTACTTTTGCAGAGGTCGGTAAATTAAAAGGGTGGCATATAGGAGGCAAATTTGACAGGTAACTATATTTTTCTCATCTTGTTATTTTCAACTTATCTTTGGTTTAGATTTCATATTTACTTATTTACATTTTTTATTGTTTTCTAGACTTGAAACCGAGTACATTAAAGATGTTGTTGAATATGTTATAAAAAAGTTGACGACATTAGGTTTGAAAGTGCTTCTGAATTGGTTGGAATAGAATATCAGAAAAATGCGATGTTGAAGCTGATTAAGCAAAAAGACTGTCGTGTAATAGGACTTTGGGGAATGGGTGGTCAAGGCAAATTGTTGAAGCCATGGTCAGCATGCAGCAATCAAGACTATCGAGGGCACTATATGTAGAAGCTGCTAGTTCACCAAGCCAGCAAGCTGTTTATGCTTCATTTTGTATTTTTAAGTCAATGTAATGTAACTTAGTTGCATTTTAACTATGTTAGGTTTATGTTTGATGTAAAACTGATAGTGATTGAGCTGATTAATCAGCTTTGTTGATTTGTACAAGTTAATTAGCTCAAGTTACAAAGCTTCTTAGTGGTAGTAGGTTATGATTAGGTTAACCTACTGTTTTGTCAAGTTGTAAGCTTGTTTATGTATTGGATTTTTGCCATTTTTCAGTTTTTTTGAATGAATTCAACAAGTTTTCATCCATATGCTCTCCATTCTAGCTTTCTTTTAAAAAATTTGTTGAGTTTCTGTTTTTGTTTTTGCCGTAAGTCACGATTCTTGCTTGGCAAACTTTCTGTTGAACCTTGCTATTTGTTGCTCTCAGATCCAACAATTGGTATCTAGAGCCATATTCTTAGAGGACCTGTTGTAGTTCAGTATCAAAACCATGGCATCATCAGGTTTTTCACCAGCTTCACCACCTGTCTTCGATGGAGAGGGCTTCAACATTTGGGCAGTTAAGATGAGGACTTACCTATAGGCATTCGACCTATGGGAAGTTGTTAACTCAGATGCTGAGCTAGCACCTCTTCGAGCTAATCCTACAGTTGCTCAAATAAGGCAACATGCTGATGAAAGAACAAAAAGGCACAAGGCCATGTCATGCATACAGAATTGTGTGACAGATATGATCTTTATGAGGATCATGGCCTGTGAAACACCAAAGGAGGCTTGGGACAAGCTGAAAGAAGAATTTCAGGGGACTGAGAGAACAAGGCAACAACAGCTACTCAACTTAAGAAGAGATTTTGAAAATCTCAAAATGAAAGAGGAAGAAACAGTCAAGCAGTACTCAGATCAGATTATGGCTGTTGTAAACAGCATAAGGCTCCTTGGAGAGCAATTCAGTGAAGCTAGAATAGTTGAGAAAGTCATGTCCACTCTACCAGAGAGGTATGAAGCCAAAATTTCATCTCTCGAAGACTCAAGGGACTTGACAACTATCTCATTAACTGAGCTAATCAATGCCTTATATGCACAAGAGCAAAGAAGAGCCAGCAGACAAGAGGAGCACCAGGAAGGGGCTTTTCAAGCTAAAACAAAAGAGGCCTCGAGCTTCAATGCTCATAAAGGCAAAAGGCTCTGGAAAAATAGGTCCAAACCTAATGCTGCAAGAAGCAATGATCAACCTTGCAGGCATTGCAAGAGGTCTGGACATCCAGAAGAAAAATGCTGGTTCAATCCAGATGCTGTGTGTCAACACTGCAAGAAGAAAGGTCATGTTGAGAGAGTCTGGAAAAGCAAAGGCAAGCCAAGGCAGAGTCAGTCTCAACAGATGAAAGCTGAGGCTCGAGTAGCTGAAGAGAGCAGTGATCAAGAAGAACATGTTTTTGCAGTGTCATGTGCAGCAAATCAAAAAAAGGGGTCAAAAAGCTGGCTTCTAGACAGTGGATGCACAAACCATATGTCACCAGATGCAAACATCTTCAAGACCTTGGACAGAACCTGTAAAACCAAGGTAAAAATTGGAAATGGTCAGTTCATAAATGCTGAAGGAAGAGGAGATGTGTTGATTCATAATCCTACAGGTGGCAAAATCATTTCAAATGTACGTTTAGTACCTGAAATCGATAGGAACCTTCTCAGTATAACTCAACTACTTGAGAAAGGCTACTCAGTAGTGTTCAAGCAGAAAGAGTGTCAAATTTTTGATCCAAGTGGATCAAACCTCATAACAGTCACTATGACTGATAAATGTTTTGAAGTAGACTGGCCAAATGACCTGCATTCAGCCTGCATAGCCTCCACTGATGACTCCAGACTTTGGCACCAGAGGCTTGGACATGCAAACTACAAGTCCATAGCTCAGATGACCAATAAAGGGCTTGCTGAAAACTTCATTGATTCAGTAAAGAAAGATGAGATTTGTGAAATATGTCAACAAGGAAAATTGGCAAGATTACCATTTCCTACAAGCACAACATGGAGAGCATCAGAGAAGCTGCAGCTTGTGCACACTGATGTGTGTGGACCAATGAAGACCGAGTCTCTCAAAGGAAGCAGGTACTTTATTCTGTTTATTGATGACTTTACAAGATACTGCTGGATTTATTTTCTAAAGCAGAAATCAGAAGTTGCATCTGTGTTCTTGAAGTATAAGGCTGCTGTTGAAACTGAGTCTGGTTGCAAACTTAAAGCACTGAGGTCAGACAATGGAACTGAGTATACCTCAGCTCAGTTCCAAGCCTACTGTGAAGAAGCAGGCATCAAACATCAACTGACTAATGTGTATACACCTCAATAGAATGGAGTCAGTGAAAGGAAAAACAGAAGCTTGATGAACATGGCAAGATGCCTCCTGTTTGAGAAGAATTTGCCTAAAACCTTGTTGGCTGAGGCAGTAAGCACTGCAGTCTATCTCCAAAATAGACTCCCAACCAAGGCCCTAGCTCAGAAGACTCCATTTGAAGCCTGGTTTGAGTTCAAGCCATCACTGGCTCATCTCAGAACCTTTGGTTGTCTGTGCTACACTCAAGTTCCAGCTGAAAAGAGAAGCAAGTTAGATAAAAGAGCTCAAGCAGGGATTCTAATTGGCTATAGCATGGTTAAAAAGGGCTATAGAATTCTAGAACCTGGTACAAACAAAATTCTGGTGAGCAGAGATGTAGTGTTCAATGAAAAAGGATGCTGGAATTGGGAGAAGGCTGAACCAGAGGCAGTGACTGAAGACCTGGCATTGGACCAAGCTGAAAATGATGAAAACACTCCTGAAATGGATGTAGATGATATTCCAATCAGAGGCACTCGATCACTGGCTGATGTCTATGAAAGAGCACAAGTGGCTACTGTTGAACCAAGTTGCTTTGAAGAAGCAGAAAGCCAGGAGGGCTGGAAGCAGGCAATGATTGAAGAAATCAGTATGATTGAAAAGAATCAGACCTGGAGTCTGGTTGAAAGACCAATAAACAAGAAGATTATTGGTGTTAAATGGGTTTATCGAGTTAAGAACAATGCTGATGGTAGCCTAAACAAGTTAAAGGCTAGACTGGTTGTGAAAGGCTTCAGTCAAAGGTATGGATCAGACTACCTGGAAACCTTTGCACCAGTGGCCAGGCTAGACACCATCAGACTGCTAGTTGCCTTAGCAGCACAAAAACAGTGGTTGATACATCAGCTTGATGTAAAATCAGTATTTCTCAATGGATTCCTTGAAGAGGAGATTTATGTGGAGCAATCTCAAGGCTTCAAGGTACCTGGCAAGGAAGAAATGGTGTACAAGCTCAACAAAGCCTTGTATGGCCTGAAACAGGCCCCAAGGGCCTGGTACAGCAGAATTGATGGATATCTGACCAGTTTAGGATTCGAAAGAAGTCTCAGTGAGCCAATTCTCTATGTTAAATCGACTAATGCTGAAATTCAGCTTATTGTGTCAATATATGTCGATGACTTACTGGTGACAGGAGGAGATCGAGAAATGGTTATCAGCTTTAAAGCCAAAATGCAACAGCACTTTGAGATGCCAGACTTGGGATTGATGTCTTACTTCTTAGGCATGGAAGTAACTCAAGTTGAGAATGGAATTTGGCTAAGTCAAAAGACCTTTGCTATGAAGGTTCTCAACAAATTCTCAATGGAGAATTGCAAAGCAACCAGTACACCAGTTGCTGTTGGAGAAAAGCTATCGAGCCAAGATAAGCATGAAAAGGTTTGTGAAACAACCTATCGAAGTCTAGTTGGATGTTTGCTGTATTTGACAGCTACTAGACCTGACATAATGTATGCTGTGAGTCTACTCTCGAGGTTTATGCATTGTTCAAATGAAAGTCATTTTAGAGCTGCAAAAAGGGTTCTAAGATACATCAAGGGAACCTTGTCCTATGGAATGCTGTTTACCAAGGTCAAAAACTTGAAGCTGGTTGGCTATTGTGACAGTGATTGGGCTGGTTCTTTGGATGACATGAAGAGTACTACAGGTTATGCATTCAACCTTGGCTCTGCTATGATTTGCTGGAGTTCGAAGAAACAAGCAGTAGTAGCACAATCTACTGCAGAAGCAGAATATCTGGCTGCTACTGCAGCAGTCAATCAAGCCATATGGCTTAGAAAAATTTTGAAAGATGTTAACCATAAACAACTTGAAGCAACAGAGATAATGCGTGATAACCAATCTGCTGTTGCAATTGCAAAGAACCCTGTTTTTCATGGAAGGACCAAGCATTTCAACATCAAGCTTCATGCAGTTCGAGAAATGGAGCAAGCTCATGTTATTAAACTGGTTCATTGCAGTTCTGAAGAGCAAATTGCTGACATTTTGACAAAAGCACTCAGTGTTTCAAAGTTTCAATATCTGAGAGCTAAGATGGGAGTTTGCAACATGCTAACCAAGGAGGAGTGTTGAAGCCATGGTCAGCATGCAGCAATCAAGACTGTCGAGGGCACTACATGCAGAAGCTGCTAGTTCACCAGGCCAGCAAGCTATTTATGCTTCATTTTGTATTTTTAAGTCAATGTAATGTAACTTAGTTGCATTTTAACTATGTTAGGTTTATGTTTGATGTAAAACTGATAGTGATTGAGCTGATTAATCAGCTTTGTTGATTTGTACAAGTTAATTAGCTCAAGTTACAAAGCTTCTTAGTGGTAGTAGGTTGTGATTAGGTTAACCTACTGTTTTGTCAAGTTGTAAGCTTGTTTATGTATTGGATTTTTGCCATTTTTCAGTTTTTTTGAATGAATTCAACAAGTTTTCATCCATATGCTCTCTATGCTAGCTTTCCTTTAAAAAATTTGTTGAGTTTCTATTTTTGTTTTTGCCGCAAGTCACGATTCTTGCTTGGCAAGCTTTCTGTTGAACCTTGCTATTTGTTGCTCTCAGATCCAACGCAAATCAACCCTTGCTGAGGCTGTATATAAAAAACTCTCTTTAGAGTTTGAAAGTCATTGCTTTCTTCAAAATGTTAGAGAGGAAATAAAAAAACAAGGGAAGGAATCTTTGCGAAATAAATTTCTTTCGGAATTATTGAAATCAAATGTTGATATATGCACCCCCTCCATTGGATCCACTTTAAGTCAAGAGAGATTCAACAAGAAGAAAGTACTTGTTGTCCTTGATGATGTTGATGACTCGGACCAAATAGATTATATGGGTGTTAAACATTTTGGTTATGGAAGTAAAACCATTATAACATCAAGAGATAGACAAGTGCTTGAGAGTGGAGGAGCTGACACAATACATGAGGTGAAAGGGTTAAATGAGAACGGTTCTCTTCAACTTTTTTCTACCTTTGCGTTTAAGCAGTTGAATCCCGCAGTTGGCTTTCAAGATCTATCCCGTAGGTTTGTAAAGTACACTCAAGGCAATCCACTTGCTCTTAAAGTTTTGGGTTCTGATTTAAATAAAAAAGGTATAAATTATTGGGAAAGTAAGGTGGAGAAGCTAAAGGACTGTCCCCCAGAAAAAAATATTTCAGAGGCTTTGAAAAGTAGTTATGATGGGCTAGATTTAGTAGAGCAGAATATATTTCTTGACATTGCATGCTTCTTTAAAGGGGAACCCATAAAAAGATCAAAACTTATTCTAAGTGGTTGTTATAAGGGTGCAGAGTGTGGAATAAACAAATTGGTTGACAAATGCCTCATCAATGTCTCATCTTCTACTAATTTCTCTCTTGGTTATTTTGGTTATTCTACAATGCGCAGTTTCAGACGTCCAGATATAATTTATATGCATAATACGCTTGAAGAGATGGGAAAGGACATTGTTTGTCAAGAATCTAAAACCCTTGGTAAGTGCAGTAGACTATGGAATCTTAAACACGTGGAAGAAGTGCTCAAATATAATAAAGTAAGCACTAATTATATTTATATTCTTTTATTTTTTTAATATACTTTAATGAGATGTTGTCATTTGGTTGAATGCCATACATTTGATATCATATCAATAGTATTATCCCTTTTAATTAGTATTTAGAGAATAAAATAATTATCATCATACTGGACTGTACATAATGACTATGTCTTAGGTATAATGTAGATTTATGACTTAGTTAAATACTTAATGCATTGATTTGAAAAAATAAAAACAAAAGAAAAGAAAACACTTTTTGTATGTAAAAGTTCCTAATATAATTATTTTTTTATGAGTTATTTAATGGAATGTCCATAAATTTCTCCATGCTAATATTTGATAAATTGGTTTTTGTTATCAGGGAACTGATCGAATTCAAGGAATAAAGGTAGACATGTCACGTATGGGTACCCTATTATTCCAACCTTCAGTTTTTGAAAGCATGATTAATCTTAGATGTATTTTCTTCTATTTTTCTTCGAGTTGGTTGAGGAAAGAGCATGAGGATTATAAGAAGCTACATACAGACCAAGATGATATTATATCTCTTCCGGATGAGCTAAGGTATCTTCGATGGGATTATTACCCCTTTAAATCTTTATCATCAAGTTTTAATCCAAAGAACCTTGTTGCATTGGAATTACCATATGGAAACATGGAACAACTTTGGAACGAAGTTCATCAGGTATATATACTTTTATACTTTCTTCATCCAAGAATTTTTTTAAGAAAAAGAATTTTTAATTGATATAGCATTTAAATAACATATTTTTATTAAATTTTTTGAAAAATAAATATAAAAGATTTTATTCTATTTTTTAAAAGAAACAATTTGATGTATTGATGGTGGGTAATATAAATTTTTATTTTGATAAGAGTCTAAGTAAAATGATGCTCTAACTACTTTATATATGTTCTCATCATGTGCAGGATCTTGTTCATTTACGGAAAATTAACCTTTTCAGTTGCAAAAATTTAAAGAAGATCCCTAATTTATTAGGAGCCCTCAACCTGGAAAGACTTGACTGTGAAAATTGCGAAAGTCTGGTTAAACTTCCTTCACTCGCCCGTTTGACATCACTTAAAACCCTTCGCCTTGAGGGATGTCGTAGTCTCAAGAAGTTTCCAGAGATCCCAAATTACTTTTATGAGTTAGATTTATCAGAAACCGGAATAAAAGAAGTACCTGATTTCATTGAGCATCTCGACAGACTTCAATGGTTGACCTTGACAAACTCAATGGTAAAAGATGTATCAAGCAATATTTCAATGTTGAAATCCCTTTTTTCTCTAGATCTTAGTGGCTGTCCAATCGTTAAATTTCCAACTGTTGATGTGCGCTTACCAAGCTTGTTTAAAAGCCTTAAGTATGTGCATATGGATCGTTGCAAGAGCCTCAAATTACTCTCAGAGCTTCCACCATATCTGCTCAAGTTGAATGTACTTGACTGCACATCATTGGAAAAAGTTTCCTTTGCAGATCAAAATTTATATCAGTTTGATTATTTAGATGCTGGTGATGCTTGTTTTTATGAGTTTACCATGCTATTCCGTAATTGCTTCAACTTGAATCAAGAGTCAATTAATAACATTGAGGCAAATGCCTTGCTCAAAATTCGATTCCTAGCTAAGAAATGGGCAGCGAGATTTGATTGCTGTGGCAAGATTCTTGATTTGTCAAGTTTGATTTGTTGTTTCCCAGGAAACAGAATTTCAGCAAATAAGTTCAAGTGTCAGAGCATGAATTCTTCCTTAAGTTTGAAGATATCCCCAAATGGGGGTGGTGGGAGCAGATGTTTGGTTTTTGTTATTTGCCTTGTGGCTAATCTCACTCACTGCCGTTACATTAGTGATGTTGAATGTATTTGTAAGTACCAACTTACAGCCGCCGATGGTGGCAATGATGGTGGTGGTGGTGGTTATGAAAAGCTAAGAAGTAAAATATCTTTGTTATTGTTTCCTGAGCCAGAGAAGTACAAGGATTATCACGTGTTTATTCTCTCTACCGCCGAGAAGACCAGAATTATGAGGAGGCATCATTCAAATTCTACATCAGACTTTTGGATTTAAGAAGAGGAGGAAAAGAGTATGTCAAGGTGGAGAGATGTGGTGTTCATGTATTTTACGTGGATGCAGAGAGTGATACAGATGATACAGATGCTACTGAAAAGAGACATGCTGGGAACAAAAAAAGCTTTAGCCATGATGGTGAAGAAGGGGATGGAGGAGTTAAAAGATTGAAATAGTTTGTATTTCTTTCCATCTTGGGCTCTGCTTTTGAGGACTTTCAACTTCTCAATTATGTAATCAAATGCATAGGTAGGGGTTTCATTTTCATCTCATTTTTTCATATTATCATAAACTTTTTCAGTCTTTTTCATTTCTTTTTCATATTGTCATACTTCTGTTTTCCGCAATTGTTAGTAGTAAATTTTCAACTTATAAATTAGTGACACAAAATGAAGTGCTTTAATTAATTAAAACCAACCAGGATGAATCTAAACTTGCTCTGCTTTATAAATTACTTGTCTTCTAGAAGCTGCTTTACCATACTGAAACCTTGTAGTTCCACATTGTAAATGTTAAAAGCATAATGTATGAAACATAAGATTGGAAATTTGTTCAACAGTTGTGATTGTTGCTTACTATTATTTTTCTCATCTTCATTCCCCTGTCGTGTCTGTGTTCCGTTGTAGATATAGCATATATTGTCCAAGAAGGAAATTCTCCATATATATTAATTAATGTGGAGGAAAATTGAACAGTAACTAGAGATTTCGATACAGTAGCAAAATGATTCTGCTTTGGAGTTGATAAAATATCCATAGGGGATTTTGGTGGGTACCAAAATTCATACTTAATTCTTATTGACAGTTGACTTGTTATTGGTTGTTTTTTTTTTAATTCATAGGACCAATGGTGGACTCGGTTCAGCTTCATTGTTTAGTTCCAGCGTTGGTATCATCTGGTATCTCCGGGTATCTTAATTGAATAGTCACTTTTTTGTTGGCTAAACCATTCTGGGATTTCACTTCCGGGCATAATAACTGTATGGTAAGAGAAGTACAACAAGGTTGTCTCTTTGGAAGTTTGAAGGTAACAATCTTAAAGGGCATCCTTTCCAATCTAAAAGCCGGAGCTCATTGGAAAGATATTTGATATTATCACAATTTGAGAGGCAAAGCACTTTGAGCAATCTCAATTTTTTCATCTTCGAGAAGATATCTACTCCCAAATTAAGCATCTTACTTGATGCCCTAACAAACATGAGCAAAACAAAAATGAGCTTCAAAATATACAAAGACATCCAATATCTAAAAATTATGTAGTATCGATTTTTTTTTCTTTCAAATACCCGTATCCAATACTTATATCTAATGTTTATCCATATTAAGATATGATTCTTTTTTTTTTTTGGTGAAATAAAATATGATTCTTGAAGAACTCTTTAAATACATGAAAAAAAAAACTTCTTTCTAAAAGAAATTGAACATACCCAGACTTATACCTAACAGTCACTCAAATTACCTAAATTTTTTTAAAAAATTGAATTAATATTTTGATTTATATTTCATCCACAAACAATGCATAATTCTTTAATTTAATAAAATATTATTATATTTACTATAGTATTTTTTTAATATAAATAATTTTTAATGTGTTAGAAACATTTATTTTGATTTTTTTAGTGTATTTAATATAATATATTTTTAAAAAATAATTTTAAATAAAATTAATCTGAAAAAAATTAAATATGGATGGTCCAAATTGGACTTGAGTTTATTTTTCTCAAATCGAGTCAGGATTAGGTAAAAAAGTAAACCATTTTTCGACATATTTAAAAAAGACATATTTCTCTATTGATTCTTTTGAAGGAGTAATATGTTGCTAGCTAAATTTCATAATTAAACATTGAGATATGGAGTTTAAAAAAATAAAATTATTATTTGCAGTACACAAAGATATCAGTTTATATGTATTACCTTTTATTATCAATGATTATGTCTTCAATCATTTTTGTAGCCTAAAAAATCAACAACAGAAATTAAGAAAACAAAATAAATGGTGCATAATATAAGATAAAGCTTTTGAAATTTTAATGGAATGAAATTAAATATTTATTTCTACAAATTCTTTTTAATATTTGTAAACATCAAACATAAATTATCTCAAAAGTACCAAATATCACTTTTTAAGATCATCATATCTACCAATTAGACTAACCTTTGAATTTATATTATATATTGATTAGATATTCTATAAAAAGGAAAAGAAATAGTATGTAAATTTTGTTGAATGACTTACAGTGTTTTTTGTTAGGATATGATGGACGTTTATTTCCTCCCACAATCTGGAACGTTTTCCAAGTTTATCAACACATTTTTCTGTAACAAAATTTCTTCCCATTTCTTGCAACAAGCTATGCATCCACAAATATTGGTGCCATCATGAACTTCTATTAAAGATTTCTTAATGAGAACATCAATTTCAATATCAGGAAAAAACTCACAACTATCCAATACTTTCATTACAAAATCTTTCTTCTCCCCATTCAAGAAGCATGCTATATCTAGAACTATATTCTTCTCCCTTTCTTCCAATCCATCAAAACTGATACAAAGTTTATCGAGGATTTCTTTTTTAGAATCTCTTTTTAGTCTTTCAATCGCACTTCTCCATTGAGTTGCATCTCTACCGCACAAAAAGGAACCCAAAACTTCAAGAGCTAGAGGGAGCCCACTGGCATAATTTACAACATGTTTAGAAAGTTCAATGAAATCATCTTTCGACACTGTATCACTATGGAAAGCTTTCAAATTGAAAAGTTGAAGCTCATCTTTGGGATTCAGTGTTGTGGGCATATACACATCATCAACTTGGCAACATCGAAGCAAATGTTCGTCTCTTGTTGTTACAATGATTCTACTCCCTAATCCGAACCAATCACGCCTTCCAACCAAGCATTTTAAGTGTTGTATGTTATCAACATTATCAAGAACAACAAGAACCTTTTTGTGAGACAAGCTATGGTTAATTATGGCAATATTCCCTTCGTGAACATTGAAAAAGTTGAAGCATTCAGCATGAAAGATCTGTGAAAGAAGTTGTTTTTGTAAAGAAACTAGTCCACATTTGTCTGAAACTTCTCGAATATCAGCAATAAAGCTTTTACCTTCAAAATGAGGTGACATTTGAGTGTAAGCAACTCTTGCGAGTGTCGTTTTATCGATGCCACCCCTTCCGCAAATTCCTATAATGCGGACGTCATTGCCCCAATGTTTATTTTCAAATACAAATCCTCCAAGCGTTCACTAATTCCAACTAAGTCGCTATGAGTAACTGTATATGTTTGACATAGTTTTGCTGATATCTTCATAACAATGTCTCTAATAAATTCTGATTCATGCCTGTGAAGAAAGAAATTTTAATTTTTTTGAATAAAATTTTGTTGATATCTTTCAAATGCACTTTGTTTCTCAATGAATCATGTAACATAGTATAGTTTGGAAGCAAACAAGAACCAAAATTTAGGGGATATGTTCAAAATTTGGAGAAGATTGAGTGCTATGGCACTGCAACTCTTTTATTTCTTCGAATCTTTCTTATACACTATTCTAGCACCACACTTCTTCACCTTTAAGACTGTGACCAATTGGGTTGTGAAAGACAACTCAAGCATATTACAACCAGCTTCTCCAACATTTCTACAATGGATATTGGCTCTAAAAAGGATAGCCTCCATATCCTTGGAAGCATCATCAATGTCAAAAATGCCACGTGAAGCAACTCCAACCCATTCATTGTCTTTCTGAATAGTGAGAGGTAAAGGTATCCTAATTGAAGAATCATCTCTGTTCGCTAAACCATTCTGGGATTTAGTTGACCATAAGATGTTTTATCAGCAATGTGAATAGATTGATGTTCTGAGCCAATCTGTAGCAGTTATATTAATAAAACAAATTCCAAATCATTTAGAGCACAGACAAAACAGAAAAGAAAAGAAAGCCCGGACAAAACAGAAACAAAAAGACACACCCGACAACGCAATAAACAAACATTATAAAGTACGATAATCCAACCACCCAGGCGGACCTTCCTTTTCCCTAAACATCTGAGAAAGCGAAACCCTTCAGATGCCTTCTTGGTTTCGTTGATAACCACCAAAATGTCTGCTCTAGATCTTTCCGATACAACTGGAAGAAACCCTTCAGGTCTGGCTAAACTCTGCATTTCATCACTTCAAAACACCAATCTTACGTCGAAACTGAGAAACCCAGTAGTCCATCTATTCTCCGATCTGTTTGCCCACAGTAAAATCCCATTTTATCTTCTTTCTAAGCAGTGGATCTTCGACCTGCTGGACAAAGTGAGCCCAACCGTTGACGGTCCTCTTCCGCTGCCACTTTCGCGTATGAAGGAACCGCACCAACAAGATAAGTTTCTTCATCTCTCTTTAATCCCTCTGTAGCCAATAGATGTGCAACTCCGTTTGCTTGTTTTGGCACATGTTTAGAGACACAGATTCGATACCCCTCACAGATAGTTCTAATATTTGAGATATAGGCTCCTATCACTGACCTTTCAACTCTCTTTGTTTGCAGCTTCCGAATCACAGATAAGGAGTGTCCTTCGATCTCCACCCTCGAGAATCCCACATGCAATCCCATCTCAGCCGCATTTCAACTTATACAAGAGCTGTTGAAGACCGTCATAAATTAGAAACAAATGAGAAAACATAATAAACTTAAATAAGGCTATTGTGGAAAGATGATCCAATTAAGACTACCTTGAAAAGTTAGTTCACTATTCATATCACGTCAATGGTTTAATTAGCATTTTGCATTAAAAAAATTATAATTTGACTCAAAATAAAATTTTATAAACAATAAGAATTTTTTTTTATCATTATACCTAATTTAAAAGGATTTATTTACATTACAATTAAATTACTATTTAAATTTATATTTTACAAACAAAAAATTCAAAAACCCCATTTAAAATAGTATAATAACATAATTATATAATAAATTATACAATAACATTACAAGTAAAAATGCGTAATCCTAGATTCCTTCTATTATTATTAATTTGATTTAAACGATTTATTCACTTGGTGTCTTGATTCGTAGAAATCCTTAAATTATGCTAATATCTATTTTGAGAGTAAGAACAACTGACTTTAGGTTGATTAATTGAAATCTCTTTCTAATTAAAACTCCTATTGTCGCAGTAACTCGATCTGTGGATTCTCCTATTAGATTTGACTCTAATTAGGTAGATTTATGTCGTCCTATTTATAGGATTGCATGCAACTCCACTCAATTATGCTAGATTTACTCTTAAACAGAGACTTTTGCTCCACTGAATTAAGCACATAACATGAATTAATATCCTGGAAATATTAAATTAAAATAAGCAGGCATAATTGAGAATAAGAATAAAGTATTTATCATGTAAATTAGATATTAAATAATAGAATTCATCTTTGGTTTTATCCTCCCTAGGTATCTAGGGAATTAACTCCAATGGTGTTCATTGAGTGTTTTCTTCAATCTTCTCTAATGGCTCCTCTATCTCTTCTTCTATTTGGTATTTATAGACTTTAGAATGTTTAGAAAGCCTAAAAATTATGTTTTTCCGCATGTTTGGGAAGCAAAGTACGAAATCGACACGGGCTGGCACATGGGCATGTGCCCAGCCCGTGTGGCTCATAAAGGCGTGTGTCCAACCTGTGTGGCTTCTAAAATATACTTTTTTTCTCTGATTTTCGCTCGTTTTTCGTTTCTTCTGCTCCCTAATTTTCACCTAAATATAAGAACATGAATTCAAAGGATTAGGAGCATCAAATTCACCAATTTGCATAAATATTCATCCAAAAACGCATTAAGAATGAGATTAAAATATGTTAATTTTATCATTTCACAGCTGAAATTATGATCAATCCTTATTAAAGGATTCACTTTATTATTACCTGCTTCATCACAAAATATATTCATTTTTTTCACATTTCGATATTAAGTTGATTACATTTATTTCAACCTACAACAAAATATAGATGTAAGTGAATATATATCATGAAAATAAAATTAAAAAAAAGTAAAACCAATCAAAACGTACACATTTTGTAAAAATGAGTGACTAAAATTTTAAATGTATAAAAAACTATGTTATCAATACGAGTATGAATAAAAATTTTTAAATTTTTGATATATAATAGAAGGCTTTTATAGTTCAATTTTTCAACTTTCCAGAAAGAAGGTCAAAGCCAGCTTATCTTGAGTAGGAATTCTTACATAGTTCTTGGAGCCATCCAAGTTACTCCATATGTTATGGAGGTTCCATGAAAAATTTGTCTGGATGAGCTCTGTATAAGAAACCATTTCAGCTTTGGAAAGGCAACCACACCACCGTTGCTTCTTTCAATGTGAGTTTGTCCTCAATATCCTCAATCAAACCTCTCATGGTGGCGAAGGTGTTGCCTTTTTAATAAACAACTCTAGCCTATTGGACAACAACCAATGACAGTGGCTGGGGATGGTAAATGGGAACACAAATGGTTCTTCTCAATCAAATCAGTGTGGTGGCGGTGGAATTTGACACCAGAAAGAGCAACGAGAAAGATATGGATGGCAACCATATTGGGTTAAACATAAACAGAATTCAATCAACCAAGCAAGTTTCTTTAAGCAACTATGATGTTAACATTTCAGCCGAAGGTCAGGATTTAAGGGTGCATATTTGTTTTGACGGTTGAAACCTGTCAGTTTTCATTGGGGACAACCACACTTGTGCTTTCTTAGCCTGATCTCTCTACTTATCTTTCGCAGAAGGTTTT
Source organism: Gossypium turneri (assembly GCA_008044935.1). Classification (NCBI taxonomy): domain Eukaryota; kingdom Viridiplantae; phylum Streptophyta; class Magnoliopsida; order Malvales; family Malvaceae; genus Gossypium; species Gossypium turneri. The sequence goes on from CP032581.1 coordinate 64,689,927, forward strand.
CATGGGATTCTTTGGTTCAACAAGCAGTGAAACTGAGCTCAATCGTGTGAAATAGTGGGTGTTTTCTGATATTGATATAGGAGGAAATGGCAATCAGTTGTGGGTTTGGATCATGGTTCCAGTGGCAAGTGTCTGTATATTAGTTGGGGTTGCCATTGCTTGTGCATGAGAAGGGTATACAAAGAGGAAAGATTTAGTGGATCAAGGTGCTCAACTTCAAAGGAACATAGAACATGTGATTAAATTGTAGCAATTAAATTTATTAAGATAAGTTTTTTTTTTAAATTTGATATGGCAAATACATTTATGGCAAATACATTTAATTATTATTGTTTCCATTAAAATTAAAATTTGAAGTATATAAGGATTAAAGATAATGTAGTTAGAGAATATGGATTAAAGATAATACAAAACTAATATCAAAATTTAACGAAATAGAAATCATTGCTACTGCTTGGTCTCCAAAAATGCTAGTGTTTCTTTCTTTTCTACCACATTCATTTTTGCATTTGTACCGAGATACTTCCATGGCCATGGAATAGCCTTTGTAATCTCGCCTAACAAAGAAATTTTTGGAGCTTATCCCGTCCAGCATCTTGGTCTTTTCAATGAAACAAATAACGGTGATAGCTTAAGGATAACAATTCTGCAAACTGTTCAAAGAAAATTGATGAGACAAAGAATAAAAATGATTATGATACCAAACTTAGTGAGCTAAAAGGTGCATTATCTTTTAAATGGAGCAATACAATAAGCTTGCAATTTGGTTTCAAGAAGGCAAAGCTTCAGAAGGTGATGGACTTGTAAATGGGTTACCAAAGGTTGACCGTGAGGAATCAGTTCAGAGTCGCACGGGAGATAAAAGGAGGAAGTCTGGTTCTGTTAAGAGGTTTAAACAGGACCCAGACTCTTCTGGATCTAATTTGACCCCAAAAGCTACAAATGTCCATGTTGGCTATGCAATTACAGATGCAGAGATGGAAACCGTAAATCTTGGTTTAGCAGTAGACAGTTCAAGTTATAGGTCCCCGATTGATAATTCTTTAAGTACACCTGTCATAACTAAGATCCTCAAGCTTGTAGGATCTTCGACTTCCATATTAGCCAACACTCGAGATGTGCTTGAAACTGTAACAGCCCGATTCTGGGCCTAGTCAGAATAGTAGTTTCGGGACCACAAATCTGACGAGAGAAAATATTATTATCATTATATTTTTATGGTCTACAATTTCACGGAATGATTTCGTGAAAATTTCGTTCGAAAATTTCGACGTTTGAGCACTCAATTTAGTCAAAAAGGACTAAATTGTAAAAGTACAAAAGTTTAGTTCTAGAAGCTAGAGGTGTTAAATTGCTATGAAATTTTAAATTAGAGGTCCTTAAATGGAATTAGACCATTAGTTATTTATGGACAAAAATAGACATGGTTAGTAAGTAAGCTATTTAAGGGCATTTTGGTAAAATGCCTTAATTAATGAATAAAGACAAAATAACATGAAATAAGTTATCATCTTTTTCAATTCTTTTCTCCATGGCCGAATGTAGCAAGGAAATACCATGGCTAGGGTTTGTTCATCTTCCAAGCTTCATGGTAAGTCCGTTCTAGCCCCGTTTTTCTTGTTCTTTATATTTTTAGAATCCCGGTCACTTGCTTAATCTAATTCTACTATTAATTTGAGCTAGAATTTATGTTTGAAAAATTACCCATAGATGAAAAGTGTGAATTTTGATGTTTCATGATAGAATATGAAGTTTAGAATTATGTTAAACGATTTTTGCTAATCGATTTTCAGTGAAAACGAGTAAAACGACATAATCGGTAAAAATATCTAATGTTCATAAGTAAGTGTTAGAGTGGGAATTTGATGTTGCCATAGAAGAGAAAAATGTTCAGCATGTCATAAAACATAAGAATAAGAGATGAAGTTTAATTTCCGAGCTTTGGGGTAAAAGTGTAAATATGCAAAAGTTTAGGGGCAAAAATGTACTTTTGCAAAAATGTGATTTTTGGACTGGATTGAATAATGTGAGTGTTAAATAAGTTAAATGTGTTATTATAAGTCAAGAAAGACAAGGAATTGACTTTGATTAGAAAAAAAAAATGAGAAAAAGTGAGAAATTTCCCGATTGAACATTCGGAATAAAAAGGGATACGAATGAAATGACAGAAATGATCACATATGTGGCATGGACTGTGTGTAGGCCACTATGTGAAAGTGAAAATGATGGTCACATGTGTAGTACTATGTGAAGGCTACTACGTGTACCAGAATGATAGGTCGCATGTGTAGTACTATGTGCAGGTACTATGCGTACCGGATAGCTTCGATCACGTGTGTAGTACTATGTGCAGGCTACTACGTGTATCGGATAGTGATGGTCACATGTGTAGTACTATGTGCAGGCTACTATGTGAACCCATATCATTGATTATAAGGTGGTTGCTAAGTGCTGATTCCACTGTATCTTAAATGTGAAAGGGGTTGCTAAGTGCTGATTCCCCGAATCACTGGTGGTTGCTAAGTGCTGATTCCACCGTATCCTTGATTGTGAAAGGGGTTGCTAAGTGCTGATTCCCCGAATCACTAGTGGTTGCTAAGTGCTGATTCCACCGCATCCTTGATTGTGAAAGGGGTTGCTATGTGCTGATTCCCCGTATCATTGATTATAAGGTGGTTGCTAAGTGATGATTCCACCGGGATCCTTTGAACATGAGGTGGTTGCTAAGTGCTGATTCCACCGTGTAACGGTTAATATTCCGAAGTGTTCATCGGGGAAATTGGATAAGTGAAAATATATGTGAATCGAGTAAGGTTACGGGATGAATATTGGATTCGATATTTAATCGACCCTTGAGTAAGATGAAAAGAAGTAATGAAATTGTGAAAAAGTAAAATGTGCAACAAAACAGTTTTGGACAGTAACAATAGTGTGATTTTGAAAAATCACCAAAAATGGTGGAAATTGAATTAGAGAGTGAATAAGATATGAAATGAAAGCTTAAGGAGTATATTTTTATGTAAAAGAAACAGAGCAAGCAAAAGAGTTAGACATTCTGAGATATTTGAATTTTAGTGAGGCAGGGTCTGATTGATTTCAGAATCCCCTGTTCTGAGTTTGAATAATAATTAAAAATTGTACAAAAATAATTACAAGATATAATTTATATGATTAGAATCCTTAATGAGTATATTTTTAAAGGAAACAAACAGAAAAATCATCCAAATTCCGTACAATGAGATAATTCATTTTTAGTGAAGAGAGGTCAGAGATGTTGAGCAGTGAAATAGGGGTGACTTTAAAGAATAAACTGTACTAATTGGCCAAGTCAAAAATTCTGAAAATTTTATGGTAAGAAGATATGTGAGTCTAGATTTGGGGAAAATTAACGAATCTTAATTTGGAGCTCTGTAGCTCTTGGTAAATATAATTTAGTGACTCTGACTCGAATAGACAGCTTTGGATATACATGTGAGTGAATAGTGAAATTATGTATAATGCTATTCAAGCATGTTTTATACATAAAGGATGTGGAATGGAGAGGAGGAGGAGGAAAATTAATTATATATAAGAATGATTTGTGTATAATTGGTTATATGCTCGATTGTAATCGATAAACATTAAAATAGAAATGATGCTTACATTTGCGTATTATTGATCATGGTTTAAGCTCATATGGGAAAATAAAGTTTCATAGTATGTGAGTGTGGTTTATTTGATATATGGGTTGGTATGAAGTAAGGCCATGAATGGTTTATGGATTAATTCATGTTGGTAGGTTTGATACATGAATAAATGTTGAACTTGGCCATACTTATAATGCTTATGCTATATGTTTATTTGGCTAACATGTGTAGTGTACACGCTTAAGCTTTGGCCAATTGGTGGCTGAATTATGCCACGTTAAATTTATAAGTTATGCATTGAAATGGTAAGTGCCTAGATTGGAATATGCTTATGATCATGGAAAGGGTGGTAACGTTTAAATTATGTAAACTTACTTGGAATGGTTTATCATGTGGTTAATTCCAAAAAGAATTATGTTTAATGTACTAGCTTGTGACTATGGTTGAATGATATGTTATTGTTTTGTGTGATATTTGTAGGAAATGGGTGTGGAAAGGAAATGAAATACTAAGTTCATACTTGAAGAATAAAATGACGAAAAAGGGAATGATGAGTTGATTTGATGTTGTTATTTAAGCTTAAGTGATGTTTTCATTGTAATACTAAAAATTTTATAAATGTGTTAATGAATGGTATAATCGATAAACGTTGAGTTAAATGATTAACACGTATTAGTATTGAACTTAACAATATTGAATTGTAAATGAATTAAATGGAAGTTTTTAGTGATATGATTTGAATTAAAAGAATTATTGTGGTATTGAAATATATATATTGGATTGAGAAATTAATTTGAATTGTGAACATGAAAGATTGTGAATTGAATAAAATAGAAATGAAGCATTGAATTACATGAGTAAGTATCGGGTCTCGTAGGCCCAATTTGTTATGAATATAATATTTCAAGGATATGTTATAAAGAATTATAAAATCATGTTAAAAATTTGAAAAGTTTAAATTTGAATGAAATTTTGTAACTCGGTTTAATACGTTTACATGTGTAAGTGTTCTAGTAATTCCTCATTCCCTATTTCGGAGTTGAATACGGGTAAGGGGTGTTACATTTAGTGGCATCAGAGCTATGGTTTAGTCGGTTCTCGGACCGAACGTAGCATATGTGAGTCCAGCTATACTTGCCATGTTATGACTCGTGATGGTGTGATATCTTCGGGCTCTAACGAAATTGTTTTGTTAAGACAGAGATGATTTTCAACCGAGATATTTTCGATAATGCTGAAAATGATATTGAAATAAATGAAATATGCTCACATTATGTTAGAATTTGGAAATGTAAGAATAAAAATTCGTGATATGTATGTGTTCATGTATGAAAAGAGATGATCATAAGTTGAAAAAAAAAAACGAAATGAAAGTTTATGTTGTGATAAGCTCATCCAAGTATGTTGGTGATTATAGGATGCTATGTACTCAACATATTTGATTAAGTGAATATGGTCAGCGAATTTACTTAAATAGATGGAATGTGTGTTTATGTACATCTGCTTGAATAAGTGAAATCAGTACGTTTGTATGATAGAATCTTATATTTAATTGTTAAATTAGAGGTAATATGATGTTTTGTTTTATGTCTTTATTATTGAACCATGAATATTATAATAGTATGAAAACTGAATTAGAAGATTAAATTGAGTAGAACGCAGGAATGAGTACTTTCGTTCAGTGATATGTGATGAATTGACGAAAAAGACCATGGTTGGACCATGGCAACATGTGATATGTGATTTCCGTATAAGACCATATCCGGGATATGGCATCGGTGCGATATGTGCTACTGTGTAAGACCATAGTTGGGCTATGGCATCAATATGTAAATATGTGTAAAACCATAGTTGGACTATGGCATAGAGAAAATGAAGTACTCAATTATGTAAGACGTTCTCTAATTGAATAAATGTCGGTAAGTAAAATGGAAGTTAAGTATTGGAATTTAATTAGATATTAATATTGAGCTCGACTAAGTAAATTAATTGTGTGAAATTGTGGGTGACAGAAAATATTCATAATAAATAGATGTGTTAATTTGCTTGGAATGAACTACATGATTATGATGGTATTACATTAATAGATGAAAGTATTATTGATCTGTTTGGGTTATGTTCGACATTGCCAAGTCTTTTTCTGGTAATTATTCCCTTGTGTGAATACGAAAATTAACAGTAAAGTCCGAGTGAGGCTAATATTTTGTTTCTACTGGTTATTGTTCTGTTGAATATACGTGAAGATTATATTGCCTCTGTTACTTTAGATTCCAGTATTTATGAATGACATTGATCTTTCTAGACATTTTCTGGGATATCATCGAAATTGATATCATTCTATATGGGTTATAATTTTTCAATATTTTGTAGCTTCAAATGTTGAAATATCCCTGTCCTGATTTTCTTATGAACCTATGTGATTATCTGTAAGAGATATGAAAATCCAAAGTCATGTGTGAATTTGAAATGCACTGTCTAGAATTAAATTCTTAATCTACTATCTGGTAAGATTTTCGGGGACGAAAATCCCTAAAAGGGTGGGAGAGTTATAACAGCCCGATTCTGGGCCTAGTCAGAATAGTAGATTCGGGACCACAAATCCGACGAGAGAAAATATTATTATCATTATATTTTTATGGTCTACAATTTCACGGAATGATTTCGTGAAAATTTCGTTCGAAAATTTCGACGTTTGAGTACTCAATTTAGTCAAAAAGGACTAAATTGTAAAAAGTACAAAAGTTGAGTTCTAGAAGCTAGAGGTGTTAAATTGCTATGAAGTTTTAAATTAGAGGTCCTTAAATGGTAATTAGACCATTAGTTATTTATGGACAAAAATAGACATGGTTAGTAAGTAAGCTATTTAAGGGCATTTTGGTAAAATGCCTTAATTAATGAATAAAGACAAAATAACATGAAATAAGTTATCATCTTTTTCAATTTTTTTCTCCATGGCCGAATGTAGCAAGGAAATACCATGGCTAGGGTTTGTTCATCTTCCAAGCTTCATGGTAAGTCCGTTCTAGCCCCGTTTTTCTTGTTCTTTATATTTTTAGAATCCCGGTCACTTGCTTAATCTAATTCTACTATTAATTTGAGCTAGAATTTATGTTTGAAAAATTACCCATAGATGAAAAGTGTGAATTTTGATGTTTCATGATAGAATATGAAGTTTAGAATTATGTTAAACGATTTTTGCTAATCGATTTTCAGTGAAAACGAGTAAAACAACATAATCGGTAAAAATATCTAATGTTCATAAGTAAGTGTTAGAGTGGGAATTTGATGTTGCCATAGAAGAGAAAAATGTTCAGCATGTCATAAAACATAAGAATAAGAGATGAAGTTTAATTTCCGAGCTTTGGGGTAAAAGTGTAAATATGCAAAAGTTTAGGGGCAAAAATGTACTTTTGCAAAAATGTGATTTTTGGACTGGATTGAATAATGTGAGTGTTAAATAAGTTAAATGTGTTATTATAAGTCAAGAAAGACAAGGAATTGACTTTGATTAGAAAAAAAAATGAGAAAAAGTGATAAATTTCCCGATTGAACATTCGGAATAAAAAGGGATACGAATGAAATGACAGAAATGATCACATATGTGGCATGGACTGTGTGTAGGCCACTATGTGAAAGTGAAAATGATGGTCACATGTGTAGTACTATGTGAAGGCTACTACGTGTACCAGAATGATAGGTCGCATGTGTAGTACTATGTGCAGGCTACTATGCGTACCGGATAGCTTCGATCACGTGTGTAGTACTATGTGCAGGCTACTACGTGTATCGGATAGTGATGGTCACATGTGTAGTACTATGTGCAGGCTACTATGTGAACCCATATCATTGATTATAAGGTGGTTGCTAAGTGCTGATTCCACCGTATCTTAAATGTGAAAGGGGTTGCTAAGTGCTGATTCCCCGAATCACTGGTGGTTGCTAAGTGCTGATTCCACCGTATCCTTGATTGTGAAAGGGGTTGCTAAGTGCTGATTCCCCGAATCACTGGTGGTTGCTAAGTACTGATTCCACCGCATCCTTGATTGTGAAAGGGGTTGCTATGTGCTGATTCCCCGTATCATTGATTATAAGGTGGTTGCTAAGTGATGATTCCACCGGGATCCTTTGAACATGAGGTGGTTGCTAAGTGCTGATTCCACCGTGTAACGGTTAATATTCCGAAGTGTTCATCGGGGAAATTGGATAAGTGAAAATATATGTGAATCGAGTAAGGTTACGGGATGAATATTGGATTCGATATTTAATCGACCCTTGAGTAAGATGAAAAGAAGTAATGAAATTGTGAAAAAGTAAAATGTGCAACAAAACAGTTTTGGACAGTAACAATAGTGTGACTTTGAAAAATCACCAAAAATGGTGGAAATTGAATTAGAGAGTGAATAAGATATGAAATGAAAGCTTAAGGAGTATATTTTTATGTAAAAGAAACAGAGCAAGCAAAAGAGTTAGACATTCTGAGATATTTGAATTTTAGTGAGGCAGGGTCTGATTGATTTCAGAATCCCCTGTTCTGAGTTTGAATAATAATTAAAAATTGTACAAAAATAATTACGAGATATAATTTATATGATTAGAATCCTTAATGAGTATATTTTTAAAGGAAACAAACAGAAAAATCATCCAAATTCCGTACAATGAGATAATTCATTTTTAGTGAAGAGAGGTCAGAGATGTTGAGCAGTGAAATAGGGGTGACTTTAAAGAATAAACTGTACTAATTGGCCAAGTCAAAAATTCTGAAAATTTTATGGTAAGAAGATATGTGAGTCTAGATTTGGGGAAAATTAACGGATCTTAATTTGGAGCTCTGTAGCTCTTGGTAAATATAATTTAGTGACTCTAACTCGAATAGACAGCTTTGGATATACATGTGAGTGAATAGTGAAATTATGTATAATGCTATTCAAGCATGTTTTATACATAAAGGATGTGGAATGGAGAGGAGGAGGAGGAAAATTAATTATATATAAGAATGATTTGTGTATAATTGGTTATATGCTCGATTGTAATCGATAAACATTAAAATAGAAATGATGCTTACATTTGCGTATTATTGATCATGGTTTAAGCTCATATGGGAAAATAAAGTTTCATAGTATGTGAGTGTGGTTTATTTGATATATGGGTTGGTATGAAGTAAGGCCATGAATGGTTTATGGATTAATTCATGTTGGTAGGTTTGATACATGAATAAATGTTGAACTTGGCCATACTTATAATGCTTATGCTATATGTTTATTTGGCTAACATGTGTAGTGTACACGCTTAAGCTTTGGCCAATTGGTGGCTGAATTATGCCACGTTAAATTTATAAGTTATGCATTGAAATGGTAAGTGCCTAGATTGGAATATGCTTATGATCATGGAAAGGGTGGTAACGTTTAAATTATGTAAACTTACTTGGAATGGTTTATCATGTGGTTAATTCCAAAAAGAATTATGTTTAATGTACTAGCTTGTGACTATGGTTGAATGATATGTTATTGTTTTGTGTGATATTTGTAGGAAATGGGTGCGGAAAGGAAATGAAATACTAAGTTCATACTTGAAGAATAAAATGACGAAAAAGGGAATGATGAGTTGATTTGATGTTGTTATTTAAGCTTAAGTGATGTTTTCATTGTAATACTAAAAATTTTATAAATGTGTTAATGAATGGTATAATCGATAAACGTTGAGTTAAATGATTAACACGTATTAGTATTGAACTTAACAATATTGAATTGTAAATGAATTAAATGGAAGTTTTTAGTGATATGATTTGAATTAAAAGAATTATTGTGGTATTGAAATATATATATTGGATTGAGAAATTAATTTGAATTGTGAACATGAAAGATTGTGAATTGAATAAAATAGAAATGAAGCATTGAATTACATGAGTAAGTATCGGGTCTCGTAGGCCCAATTTGTTATGAATATAATATTTCAAGGATATGTTATAAAGAATTATAAAATCATGTTAAAAATTTGAAAAGTTTAAATTTGAATGAAATTTTGTAACTCGGTTTAATACGTTTACATGTGGAAGTGTTCTAGTAATGCCTCATTCCCTATTCCGGAGTTGAATACGTGTAAGGGGTGTTACAGAAACCTTTTTGGCAATTTGATTTGTTACAAACTCTATTTCAACCACTTTTGAACTGAATCAATCTTGCAACTATAGTTTGAGCATTGTTATGATTTTTCGCTCTTGTTAAAGCTGGCCTGCATGTTGACAAGTAGCCACAGAAGTTGCCCGAGCCGTACATGTTGCATCTGAAGATGATGATGCTGCTTCAGTTTAGTTTTGTTACTTTAATCAACATTTTGTAATTTAGTTAGATACAAACCAAGTTGTTAATGTACTTGATGAAATTTGTCAATGTTTGAGCTGATAAATCAGCTTTACTAAGTGTGCAAGTTATGTTTTATTAGTTCTAAGGTTACTTAATGGTAGTAGGTGATGTTTAGGTAACCAATTTGTTTTCTTTGACCAGCTTATGTCTGGAATATGTATTGGCATTATGCCATTTCTTTATAGTAATGAAAATTCATCAAAGAATTCTTCATCTAATGCCCTCTCAAATTTCAGTTTCATTTAGTTCCCAAAGCTTGATTCTGTTATTATTTGCACAGCAAGTATCGAGCCTTTAAGCTCAAGAAATTGCATGTTTCAATCATCTTTGTTTTTAGTTCTAAGAATTGGTATCAATAGCATATTTCTTAGTGGACCTGCCATTCTTCAAGTTTAAAAATCAATGTCTTCATCTAGATTCTCTCCAGCTCTACCACCAGTGTTCAATGGTGAAGGCTACCACAACCTACCTGCAGGCATTTGACCTATGGGAGGCTGTTAACCCTGATGTTGAACCAGCACCTCTAAGAGCAAATCCCACAGTTGCTAGGCATCCCACAGATGAAAGAACCAAGAGACACATCTAAAACAGTGTGTCTGATGTGATTTTCACAAGGATGATGGCTTGTGAGTCACCAAAGCAGGCTTAGAACACGTTGAAGGAGGAGTTTCAAAGAACTAAAAGAACAAGACAGCAACAACTATTGAATTTGAGAAGGGACTTTAAAAATTTGAAGATGAAGGAAGAAAAAATAGTGAAGCAATATTCAAACAGAATCATGGCCGTATTAAACAGCATCAGATTACTTAGGGACCAGTTTAGTGAAGCAAGAATTGTAGAGAAGGTTATCTTAACTTTTCCTGAGAGATATGATGCCAAGATCTCATCCCTTAAAGACTTGAGTGATCTGACTAGCATCTTTCTGACTGAGCTGATCAATGCTCTTTATGCATAAGAGTAAAGAAGGGCCAGCAGGCAGGAGGAGCATCAAGAAGGTTCCTTCCTAGCCAAGAGCAAACCTGCCTTGAGCTCTTCTGGCTACAAAGGGAAGAAGGTTTGGTCTGACAAGTCTAGAAGAGATGTAGCAAGAGGAAGATATCCACCTTACCTATACTATAAAAAGCTCAGTCATCCAAGAGAAAATTGTTGGTTCAAGCCTGATGTGTAATGCAAAGTCTGCAAAAAGAAGGGTCACGTTGAAAAAGTTTGCAGAAACAAAGGCAAGCTGAGACAAAACCAACCTCAACAGCCAATAGCTTAAGCTCAAGTAGCAGAAGAAGGCAGTGACTAGGAAGAGCAAGTTTTTGTAGTCTCTTGCTCAGCTGCCAAATGAAAAGCTATAAAAAGATGGCTGATAGATAGTGGTTGCACAAACCACATGACTCCTAATGCTCTTATCTTCAAGAACATTGATAGAAGCTTCAAAACAAGGGTGAAAGTTGGCAATGGACACTTCATCAAAGTAGAAGGCAAAAGAGATGTGTTGATTAACACTGCTACAGGTATCAAACTTGTTTCAAATGTCTTGTTTGTGCCTGAAATTGATAGAAATCTGCTCAGCATAGCTCAGTTACTAGAAAAGGGCTATTCCGTAATGTTCAAAGGCAAAGAATGCCTGATCTGTGATCCAAGTGGATCCAAGCTTATGTCAGTAACTATGGCTGATAGAAGCTTTGTAGTAGACTAGAATAAGAGCTCAGATAGTGCCTATACAGCAATGCTAGATAAATCCAAGTTGTGGCACAAGAGGCTAGGCCATGTCAACTACAACTCACTAGCTAAACTAACCAAAAAAGACTTGGTTGAAAACTTCACTAATTTTATTGAGAAGGAAGATGTTTGTGAGGTATGTCAGCTAAGAAAGCAAGCCAAACTGCCATTTCCTTCAAACAAGGCCTGGAGAGCTTTTGAAAGGCTAAAACTAGTCCACACTAATGTGTGTGGCCCTATGAAAACCATGTCCTTGAATGACAATAAGTATTTTATTCTGTTCATTGATGATTACTCGAGGTATTGTTTGATTTATTTCTTAAAACACAAGTTAGAAGTGGCCTTAGTATTCTAGAAGTTTAAAACTGCAGCAGAAACAGAAACAGGTTGCAAGCTCAATATATTGAGGTCAGATAATGAGACTGAGTATACTTCAGTAATGTTTCAGGGTTTCAGTGATGAAGCAGGTATCAAGCACCAACTCACCAACACCTACACACCTCAACAAAACAGTGTTAATGAAAAAAAAATAGAAGCTTAATGGATATGGCAAGATGTCTGTTGTTTGAAAGGAATCTTCCCAAGACCTTGTGGGTTTAGGTAGTTAACACTACTGTATATCTTCAAAACAGACTACCAACCAAGGTATTGGTTCATAAAACTCCATTTGAGGCTTAGTTTGAGTTCAAACCATCACTGGCTCACCTGAGAGTCTTTGGCTGTATGTGCTATGCACATGTCTCAGCAGTAAAAAGAGATAAGTTAGCCAAGAAGGCTCAAACTGGCATCCTAGTAGGCTATAGCAGTGTGAAGAAGGGCTATAGAATTTTGGATCCTTCAATCAACAAAGTCTTTGTGAGCAGAGATGTTGTGGTTGATGAGAAGTCAGGTTGGAACTGGGATAAAAATAAACCAGAGACTGCTGCTAAAGACCTGGTGACTGATCAGATTAAAGCTGATCAAAATGGTTTTGAAATGGACATTGACCATGAGCTAGTCAGGGGAACTAGACCTTTGAGTGAGATATATGAGAGGGCTGAAGTGGCTTCTGTTGAACCAAGGTGTTTTGAAGAAGCTGAAACTAAACAAGGATGGAAACAAGCTATGCTCGATGAAATGAGCATGACTGACAAGAACCAGACTTGGGAGCTAGTTGCAAGACCAACTAACAGGAAGGTCATAGGAGTGAAATGGGTGTTTCAAGCCAAGTATAATGCTGATGGAACATTAAAAAAGTTAAAGACAAGACTGGTAGTGAAGGGATTCAGTTAGAAGTATGGCATTGAATACTTTGAGACGTTTGCACCAGTGGCCAGGCTTGATACAATTAGGCTGCTGGTTGCTTTGGCTACACAAAAACAATGGAAGATACATTAACTCGATGTAAAGTCAGCTTTTCTCAATGGTTTTCTTGAAGAAGAGATATATGTCGAGTAGGCTAAAGGTTTCAAAGTTGTTGGTGAAGAAGACAAAATGTATAAGCTGAAGAAAGCCTTGTATGGCTTAAAACAGGCACCAAGAGCCTGGTATGAGAGAATCGATAGCTACCTAGCCACTTTGGGGTTCGAGAGAAGCACCAGTGAACCAACCCTATATGTGAAGAAGAAAGGTAATGAAACACAGCTCATAGTGTCCCTATAAGTTGATGACCTATTAGTAACAGGAGAAAGTCATGAAATGCTAACTAATTTTAAAGGCAAAATGGAGAAAAAGTTTGAGATGTTTGATTTGGGACAAATGTCCTACTTCCTTGGCATGAAAGTGTCTCAAACTCAGTAAGGGATCTTCCTAAGTTAGAAGGCACTTGCCTTGAAGATTCTGAACAAGTTTTCTATGTTAAATTGTAAAGTAACAAGCACTCCAGTTTCTGTTGGAGAGAAGTTGTCAAGCCAAAGTGATTTCGAGAAAATAGATGACACAACCTATAAAAGTTCGGTTGGATGTTTACTCTATTTGACAGCCACTAGACTAGACATTATGTTTGCAGTTAGTTTGTTATCTAGATTCATGCATTGCTACAATCAGAAGCATTTTTAAGCTACCAAAAGAGTTCTCAGGTACATCAAAGGTACACTGAGCTTCGGAATGATGTTCAACAAGGCTGAAAGCATGAAGCTTCTTGGATATGTTGATAGTGATTGGGCTAGATCGATAGATGACATGAAAAGCACCTCAGGGTATCTGTTTACCCTTGGTTCAGCCATTTTTTGTTGGAGTTCAAAGAAGTAAACTGTTGTTGCTCAATCAATAGCTGAGGCAGAGTATGTAGCAGCTGCTAGTGCTGTGAACCAAGCCATTTGGCTAAGAAAAATCATGGCAGATTTGAATCTACACCAAAGGGAAGCAATAGAGATCAGATGTGATAACCAGTCTGCTGTTGCAATTGCAAAAAATCCAGTGTTCCATGGAAGAATAAAGCATTTCAAGATTAAGTTTCATTTTGTTAGGGAAATGGAACAAGCTCAAGAGGTGAAACTGATTCATTGCAGTTCTGAGGATCAACTTGCTGATATCCTAACAAAGCCCTTTAGTGTGTCAAGGTTTGAGCATTTGAAATTCGAATTGGGAGTTTACAGCATGCAAGCCAAGGAGGAGTGTTGAAGCTAGCTTGCATGCTGACAAGCAGCAACAGAAGCTGCTCGAGCCATGCATGTTGCAGCTGAAGAAGATGATGATGCTTCAGTTTAGTTTTATTACTTTAATCAACATTTTGTAACTTAGTTAGATTCAGACCAAGTTGTTAATGTACTTGATGAAATTTGTCAATGTTTGAGCTGATAAATCAGCTTTACTAAGTGTGCAAGTTATGTTTTATTAGTTCCAACGTTAGTTAGTGGTAGTAGGTGATGTTTAGGTAACCATTTTGTTTTCCTTGACCAGCTTATGTCTGGTATATGTATTGGCATTATTTCTTTATAGTAATGAAAATTCATCAAAGAATTCTTTATCTAATACTCTCTCGAATCTCAGCTTCATTTCGTTCTCAAAGGTTGATTTTGTTATTGTTTGCACAGCAAGTATCAAGCCTTTAAGCTTAAGAAATTGCATGTTTCATTCATCTCTGTTCTTAGTTCCAACAGTTCTCTTTTTCCATAAGAAGTAAATGGAATGCAAATAACTTGCAAAAATGTAAGATTGCTTGCTTTTGTACCCTAATTGGCTGACGTATCATGTCTTGAAATTATATCCATGCATTGCTTAGTACATTTTAGGCTGAAACTTCTAGCCTTGAACATATACGCCCATTCAGACCATAATCAATTTAATTTCTCTACAAAAGTTCTAAAGTTTTAGTTCAGCTGACTTCAAAATAATTTTGCTTTGCTACTGGTGTCTGGTGTTATTGGATTGAAGTCTGGTTCTTGCTTGCGTAAGTTATCAACTTATCATGTTGCGATGTATTAGCACTTAATGTACTTTCATGTCGCTCTTTAGAGTTTCGGTGGTTGTTGGGGCATTTTATGTACTCTTTTCTGTTGTAACTATCATGTTTGCACATGTATTTGGATGTAGTTTCTTAGAAATCATCATGTTTTTCTTTAGTTCTCGATTTGGGAGAATGTCCTACACTTCATAAGCACTATGTGCTGATTGAGTATGTATGACCTGATATAGACATTTCTTTTTGGCTTTCGGAATATTCTTTTTACCTTCAAATAATAGTTTTTTGTTTCATTCCCGAGAATTTTATTTACGAGAAATTGCTGATGCTATCACTTGTGGCCCCTAACATAGCAAGTAATTTAGGACATGAACTGCTAGAATGCTAAAATTTTTAGCTTGCTGATCTTAGATGTGATTCTGTTGTTAGAGTCTCCGAGAGTCCTCAAATTTATGCTGCACTTTTTTAAAGTTCATGTCGTCGATGATAAATTTTGTTTGTCACATTTTGACAGGTCCGATGGAAAAGAGGTTATGGTGGACAACCAATATCTTCAAGCTAACAATCCACTGCTGGTAATGGATCATTTTCTTGCCTGATCTTTTCCTTCATTAAATTGACTCAAAGAGCTGACAATTCTTGCACTTCTTTTGTTTTTTTTTTTCTTCAATTGCAGTTAATCAGCTTCAGTGAGCAACATCTTAAGTATAGCCCTCCATCTTGATCACCTAGGCGTATTTAGTGTATTGATGAAGCTGAAGGCCGCCATATTCGTTTTGTTTGTGTATGCATTGTTGTAACTCTTTTACATTAGTCGCAGGAGATAGAGCAGGATAAACAAGAGCTCTCATTTTCAAGTTCCAAGCACTTAAAATAGTTTGGTGATGGGATTAGGTTCTCATGCAAAGCTGTATTTGTTGCTTAGGATCGCATCTGTATTTCATTTTAATTCCCATCATTTTCTTCCACTAAGCTCAGTAATACATAAAAACAGTTTTGACTGATTAAATATATGTTGGTGTCCAATAAAAATAAGATAATTTTTAACTCAGTTGAAATTATGATTGATCCTTATTAAAGGATTTTCATTTTATCATTACTTGCTTCGTCTTTATTTTTGTCTCACAATTTTGTTTTAATTTACCTCATCTTCAACCTATAAATAAAATATAAATGTAAGTGAATATATATATATATATATATATATAATGAAAATAAAATTTTAATAAAAAAAAGAAGATGAAACCAATCAAAATATACACATTATGTAAAAAGGAATGAATTAAGTGACTAAAAGTTTAAATGGTATAAAAAACAATGTTATCAACATTTGAAATATGTACATGTTGAATATGAATATGAATAAAATTTTCTAAAATGTTTTGGCATATAATGGAAGGATCATATCTCATATGCAAAGCAAGTCTAGAAGAATTGTTTAAATGAAATACAAGATGTGTAAACAAAAATTAATAGGACAAAGTTGGTTAAGTAGTTTACCTCAGTTAATGCTTCTTTCTTGATTGGCCCATTACAAATTTGAAAAAATTTTGCATCAGTTTTGGTTGCGGCTCTTCTTCCTCCATTTCCTCATAGATATTACGTTTCCGTTTTTTGTGAGAAGTGCTACCTACTGATCCATAGTTGTGAGCAGAGTGTTGGTGGATGTGCTCAAAATTTGGAGAAGATTGAGTGGTATCGCACTGCAACTCTTTCATTTCTTCCAAATCTTTCTCATACACTATTCTAACACCACACTTCTTCACCTTAACACAACGGTAATTTGGTCCAAAAAAGGCACTGAAAGACAACTCAGGCTCATCGCATATTTGATCTAAGCAATCTGTCGTCCATAAATTATTGGTTTCACAGTCACCATATTTATCACGCGGAAAATAACGAAGAAAAAGGTGATCTTTCATTATGGGCTTGCGAAAGTATCGACCTACCCACCGGTTTCTCCAATCAATTGGTCTACAATTTCTACCTCGAAAAACTATAGATCCATCACAGCTGATAGACTCCTTATTCCTTGAAGCATCATTATTGACAAAAATGCAGCAACAAGCAACTCCAATCCATTCACTATCTTTCCGAAGTGGTATCTTAAGTGAAGAGTCACTTTTTTGTTGGCTAAACCATTCTGGGATTTCACTTCCGGGCATCATAATATCAAAGAAGCCATCATCAAAAAATTTTCTTGATTTTGGAAATGCCTGCAAAATAAAACACAAGTCGTTTGGTAACTAAAACCATATATTCTCAAGTATGAGATTTTGTAAGGGAGAAAAAAATAGATTAATCGACCTTAATATGTTCTTTCAGCAGTGTTAATACATTGATTTTCTCAGCCAATTTGAAGCAGTTAATGGCACTAATGTCACCACAACCCACTAAATTGCATACTTTTGATGGACTTGCAACTACTTCAAGTGAAGAACAACTATCTAGCCACACATCTTCTATACTTGTTGGTAGCTCAGGCAACGAGTTAAGCTTCATGCAATTTGATAATGCAAGCAATTTAAGCTTGGAAAGTTGAGTCAGAGCCGAAGGAACGGTAATGAAATTGTTACCGTCAAGAAAAAGCCGTTTCAAAGAGGATAGACCATGAATATCTGCTTCACCAAGAGAGCACATGTTGCAATTTGACAATATAAGCTCTTCAAGCTTGGAGAGTCGAGTAAGAGATGCAGGTATGCTGATGAAATTGTTACCACTAAGATCAAGTTCTTCCAAACAGGATAGACTAGAAAGATCACGTGGAATATCTCCTTCACAAAGATTGCAGTCCTTTAGTTTTAGCTCTCTTAAAGAACTCAAACATGACAACAAAGGCAACATCCGAGCCATGGGATTCGTCCTTCTTCCTTGGATTACCTTGAAAAAAGAAGGCAAATTTGGTAGTAACTTATATGATGGTCCCTTGCGCCCATTGAAAGACAGAACTTTAAGATTTTTAAATTGAAAAATGAAGGATGGTGGTTCTGTTATGGCTGTTTCACTCAAGTCGAGCTCTTCCAAAAACTTTGCTTGCTGCAAATTCTCCGATAAATTTTCCACTCTATAACAACCGGAAAGATCTACAGTTTTTAGACGTTCCATTTTCCCATCAATCTCCGGAAACCTTACAAGACTTGAGCAACCCGAAAGAATTAATGTTTCTAGAGATTCCATTCCGATTTTGGTTGGAAGAGTCGTAAGACTTTTGCAATCTCTTAAATTCAAAAGTTTAAGGCTGTTAAGCACCCGGATTGATGGATGAACATCCACTAATTTGGTACAACCTTCCAAAATCAAAACTTCAAGATTTGATGCTGTTGTGAAGTCTGGTGTCTTGATCAGGTTTTGAGACCCTCTGAGGTTCATTATTTTCATGTTAAACAAGGGCTGTTGAAGACCATAATAAATTAGAAACAAATGAGAAAACATAATAATGCTCATTTTTGCTTTTTTTTTTTTACCTTAATCAAATTTTAATAATTTATATTAAAATAAGCTAAAACACAAGGATAAGATGAGTAAATTCTTACTCTATTTCCCTTCCATAGTTGTTGAATGTGACTATATGGTAAAAGAAGAGCAACAAGGTTGTCCGGTTGAAAGCTTGAAGGCAAGTATCTTAAAGGGTATCCTGTCCAATCTAAAAGTCGTAATTCATTAGAAAGATATTTAAGATCATCACAATTTGAAAGGCAAAGCACTTTGAGCAATCTCAGTTTTTTCATCTTCAAGAAGCTATCCACACTCAAATTGAGCATCTTGTTCGATTCCCTAATATCCATGAGCAAAACAAAAATGAGCTTCAAAATATACAAAAGCATTCAATATCTAAAAGAAATGTTGCATCGATATTGTTTTTTAAGTACTCGTATCCAATACTTATATCTAATGCACATTCGTATATGGGTATTAAGATATGATCCTTTAAGAACCTTTTTAAATACGTGAAAAAAATAATTTTTAAATTTTTTTTGAATATACCCATATTAAAGAGATACTTATATCTAACAACCACATCCGATGTTAAATTACCTAATTCTAAAAAATTGAATTAAAATGTTGATTTATATTTGGTCCGCAAACAATGCATAATTTACAAGTTAATGAACCAAACAATACACATAATTAAAAAAAAACCATTTTCATTAAAAAAATTTTGATGACATGTTATAATCTAATTCGTTGATATACACTTTTAGTACATTAAATATATAGCATTAATTTTCACAAAAAAATATACCATTAATATGTCAAAAATACATACATTTCTCTTTTGAAAAAGTAAATATGTTGCTAGATAAATTTCATAATTAAACATTGAAATATTGAATGTCAAAAGTTTTTTTTATCATATTTAAAAATAATAATTATTTACAGTACACATAGATATAAGTTTATGTGTGTCTTCTTACCTTTTAATATCAATGATTATGCCTTCAACCAATTCTGTAGCCTAAAAA
Source organism: Gossypium turneri (assembly GCA_008044935.1). Taxonomy (NCBI): domain Eukaryota; kingdom Viridiplantae; phylum Streptophyta; class Magnoliopsida; order Malvales; family Malvaceae; genus Gossypium; species Gossypium turneri. The sequence goes on from CP032581.1 coordinate 64,709,467, forward strand.
AGATCAACGACAGACAATAAGAAAATAAAATAAATGGTGAATAATGTAGGATAGAAAAGAAAAAGTATGTAACTTTTGTTGAATGACTTACAGTGTTTTTTGTTAGGACATGATGGACGTCTCTTTCCTCCCACAATCTGCAACGTTTTCCAGGTTCATCAATACATTTTTCTCTAACAATTGTTCTTCCCATCTCTTGTAACAAGTCATGCATCTTCAAATTTTTGTTGTGTTTATCGACTTTTACGAGAGATTTTTTAACGAGAACATCAATTCCAATATCAGGAAAAAGCTCACAACCATCCCATACTTTGATTACAAAATCTTTATTCTCCCCATTGAAGAAGCATGCTATATCTAAAAATATATTCTTCTCCCTTTCTTCCAGTCCATCAAAACTGATTCGAAGTTTATCGAGAATTTCTTTATTAGAATCTCTTTCAAGTCTTTCAATCGCACTTCTCCATTGAGTCGCATCTCTACCGCACAAGAAGGAACCCAAAACTTCAAGAGCTAAAGGGAGTCCGCCAGCATAATTTACAACATGTTTAGAAAGCTCAATGAAATCATCTTTCTGCACTGTATCACTATGAAAAGCTTTCAGACTGAAAAGTTGAAGCGCATCTTTGGGATTCAATGTTGTGGGCTCATACATATCATCAACTGGCCAAGATCGAAGCAAATGTTCTTCTCTTGTTGTTACAACGATTCTACTTCCTAATCCGAACCAATCGTGCCTTCCAACCAAGCATTTTAAGTGTTGTATGTTATCAACATTATCAAGAACAACAAGAACCTTTTTGTGAGACAACCTATGGCTAATTATGTCACTTCCTTCATGAACATCGAAAAAGTTGAAGCATTCACCATGAAAGATCTGTGAAAGAAGTTGTTTCTGTAAAGAAACTAGTCCGCATTTGTCTGAAACTTCTCGAATATCAGCAATAAAGCTTTTACCTTCAAAATGAGATGACATTTGAGTGTAAGCAGCTCTTGCGAGTGTCGTTTTACCGATACCACCCATTCCGCAAATTCCTATAACTCGGACATCATCTTCCCCAATGTTTATTTTCAAATATAAATCCTCCAAGCGTTTACTAATTCCAACCAAGTCGCTATGAGTAGCTGGATATGTCTGACATAGTTTTGCTGATATCTTCTTGACAATGTCTTTAATAAATTCTGATTCATGCCTAAAAAAAAGAGAGGAAAATTTAATGTTTTGAACAAAATTTTGTTGATATGTTTCAAATACACTTTCTTTTTCAATGAATCATGAAACATAATATAGTTTGGAAGCAAACAAGAACCAAGAATAAGAAAGCAAGATCTGCTGCGGAGCCAGAATACAAAGTTTGCTCTTTTATTGAAATATAACACTTTTCAATTAAACACATAGGATTAGAAAGAAAAAAAAGTTATACATATATATCCAAAAAACTAGAAAATAAAGAAGAAAAGAAAGAATTACCTGTTATTTAAATGCCATCCCTTGATTGCAGCCACTTGAATTAAAGCATTTCGCCATCTTTGGATCTTCTCACTATCTTCTTTGTATCTCTCTTTATGTCTGGCAAAGGCTTCTTCCACTTTCTCTTTTTGTTTTCTTAAATCAGATGGACCAACATGGTAAAAAATTGGAAACACTTTATGGCCGTCGTTGTTATGTTGTTTAACAATCTCAGCAAGCTCCTCCAAGCACCAACTTGAAAAGGCATAAGTTTGTGAAAAAACGATTACTGAGCACCATGATTGCTGAATTGCTTTAAAGAGTTCAGGTGCGATCTCTTCGCCGGCCTCCAGCTTTGGATCATCTCTGAAAGTGACGATCCCACTCCTACTTAGAGCATCATAGAGATGATCGGTAAAGTTGTTGCGGGTATCTTCACCTCTGAAACTCAAGAAAACATCATATTTTTTTCTAGAAATGGAGGAAGAAGTTGAAGGTATCGACAACATGAGGATGTATGAAAGGAGAAGGATATTTCAATCTGGTGTTCAAAATCAGAAAATAATGAATATATGAAGAAAAACATATCAAAAATAGAAGAGGGCCGGGTGATATGTTCTTTCCATGAAGGTGAGACGGTTTGCATTTGATGTACTTAACAATGAAAGATAATAATTAAAAACATTAGTATTCGAAATCAAAGGGAGTAGGTGGGGAAATTCGGGGTTATTGATGTTGTTTCCGGGAAGACTCCAAGAAGGTGAGAGTAGACAAAAGACATTTGGGGTTTGACAAGCTCAATTACTTCCAGAACCGGCGACCTGGATTCCAAATTCCAATAATTCTTTTCCGCGAAAATCAAACTAATCAAAGATATATAGATGAATAAATAAAAATAAAAGAGTGAGGAATTAAGGATAAAAGTATTCAAATCTGCCTAATTTCAGGAATCAAAGAGTTGATACACGAAATGTCAAAGTCAGAGTGAACAGTGACTAGGAAAATGGTTTTTTTTTTACAAAAAGTAAGAAGTTAAGAACTGAGGTATACTGACTATAATGAAATTTTAATCGCACAAGTAATTTTACAAGCTTTTCCCAGAGGTTTTAGGTGAAATACTGGGGACATTTTAAGCGGTGAAAATCTCCTCTCAAATTTCTATGGTTTTGTTACTAAAATGAAAATAAAATCTTAATAAATAAAAAAATGAAACCAATTAAAATGTGCACATTTAAATTATGTAAAAAGGAATGAATTAAGTGACTAAAATTTTAAATGGTATAAAAGAATGTAATCAACATTTGGGATATGTATAGAATATGAGATCATGTTGAATATGAGTATGAATAAAAAATTCAAATTTGTTTGATATATACGAAGGAATGTAAATAAGTCTAGAATGATTAAATTAAATAAAAGATGTAAACAACGTAAATGTGTAAAAAACAATAATTAATAGGACAAGGTTGGTTAAGTAGTTTACCACAGTTAATGCTTCTTTCCCGATTCGCCCATTATAAAATTGAAAATTTTTTGCATCAGTTTTGAGCAGAGTGTTGGTGGATGTGTTCAAAATTGGGAGAAGATTGAGTGGTATGTCACTGCAACTCTTTTATTTCTTCCAAATCTTTCTCATACACTATTCTAATACTACACTTCTTCACCTTACCGCCTCTAGATCTACCTGAGAAAGACATCCGGAGCTCATCGTATTTTTTATCTAAGCAATTTGTTGTCCAGAAATTATTGGTTTCACAGTCACCATATTTATCCTCCATGGAAATTGGATATAATATATGCTTTATCCGCCCAAAACAAAGAAAAAGGTAATATTTAATTATGGGCAGGTGAAATCCTCTATCCACCGACGAGCTGCTCCAAGCAAAATTTAGAGAAATTTTACCTCGATATAATTTACGGGTGGCTTGTTCAAATTTTCTATACAAGATAGATCCATTACAACTGATAATCTCGCTTGAAGCATCATCATCGACAAAAATGCAGCAACAAGCAACTCCAATCCATTGACTATCATTCCGAATGTTGATAGGTTGGGGTATCTTAATTGAAGAGCCACTTTTTTGTTGGCCAAACCATTCTGGGATTTCACTTCCGGGCTTAACAATATCAAACGGTTTTCTTGAATTTGCAAATGCCTGCAAAATAAAACACAAGTCGTTTGGCAACTAAAACCATAAATTCTCAAGTATGAGATTTTGTAAGGGATTAAAAATAGAGTAATCGACCTTAAGATGTTTTTCCAGCAGTGTTAATGCATTGATATTCTCAGCCAATTTGAAGCAGCTAATTGCTTTAACGGTAGCCTGTACACTGGATTGCATATTAATGGACTTGGGACTACTTCAAGTGAAGAACAACCATCTATCCACACCTCTTTTATACTTGGTAGCTCAGGCAACGATTTAAGCATCTTGCAAGTGACAATCTAATAGAATGAAGCTTGGAAAGTCGAATAATAGATGCAGGTATGCTGATGAAATTGTTACCACTAAGACCAAGATCTGTCAAGGAGGATAGGCAAGAAATATCACGTGGAATGTCTCCTTCACCAAGATTGCAGTCCCTTAGCTTCAACTTTCTTAATGAACTCAAACCTGACAATGAAGGTAACATCGGAGCCATGGAATTTGTCCTTCCTCTTCGATTAACTTGAAAAGAGAAGGAAGATTTTGTTGTAACTTAGATGATCTTTTGCATCCATTGAAAGACAGAACTTTAAGATTTTTAAATTGGAAAATGAAGGATGGTGGTTCTGTTATGGCTGTTTCACTCAAGTCGAGCTCTTTCAAAAACTTTGCTTGCTGCCAATTCTCTGATAAATTTTCAATTCTATAAACATTAAGAGTTTTTAGACGTTCCATTTTCCCATCAATCTCCGGAAACCTTATAAGACTCGAGCAACCCGAAAGAATTAATGTTTCAAGAGATTCCATTCCAATTTTGGTCGGAAGAGTCCTAAGATTTTTGCAATCTCTTAAATTCAAAAGTTTAAGGCTCTTAAGCACTCCGATGGATTTGATGCTGTTGTGAAGTCTGGTGTCTTGATCAGGTTTTGGAACCCTTTGAGGTTCATCATTTTCAACTTATACAAGGGCCGTTGAAGGCCATAATAAATTAGAAACAAATGAGAAAACATAATAATGCTCATTTTTGTTTTTACAGCTTAATCAAAGTTTAATCATTAATTATATTAAAATAAGTTAAAATGATGAGTTAATTCTTACTTTATTTCCCTTCGATAGTTGTTCAATGTGATTATATGGTAAAAGAAGTGCGACAAGATTGTCTGGTTGGAAGCTTGAAGGCAAGTATTTTAAAGGATATCTTGTCAAATCTAAAAGCTGTAATTTATTATAAAGATATTTGAGATATCATAATTTGAGAGACAAAGCACTTTGAGCAATCTCAATTTATTTTATCTTCGAGAAGACATTGACATTCAAATTGAACATATTATTCGATTCCCTAAAAAAATATGGACAAAACAAAAATGAGGTTCAAAGTACACAAAGGATTCAAAACCTAAAAGCTATGTTGTTTCGATATTAGTTTTTTAAGTACCCGTGTCCGATAGTTATATTTTATCATAAGATTCTTATGCATATCAGAATATGAGTATTAAGATATGATCCTTTAGAAACTCTTCAAATACATGAAAAAAAACCTTTTTAAAAAATATTCATACTCATATTAAAGACATATTTATATCTAATAATTAAAAATGTTGGACGGTTTGTATTTTATGTATTTAATTATAAGATTATGAAAATAATAATTAGAATATAATTTTGAATACACTCTTTACACAGTAGGTTGTTTAGTATATTAGGTGAGGAGAATACCAATGTAACCTTAAAATATGAACAAATCCAGACTGTCACCTTCAATTCACCATCAACCTAATTCTAAGAATGACATTTAAGTAATACTTTTGTCAAACCCAAAATAATTCATAATCATCAAAGAAATTTACAACTTAAAAAAAATTTAAGATTCAAATCTAAAATGATCTAAATTCAAGATGATTTGAATTATCACATAAAAATGAACTCTAACTCAAACCTAAAATAACTTAAATTCAAATTTAGTTAAAAAAAAAACTTATAACTTGAATTGAGAAATCTACATATATCTTGTTTTCTGACTATTTTTAGTTTTATTACACCTTAAAGAAATATATTACTTGGGAAAAATAAAGGGGTTAGTGAGAATGAGGGTAATAGAGGTTAATGTGAACATGAATGATTAAGTCAGTAAGAACTTTGTATAGCATGGGGAATTACAAATGTATACTATAGATGATCCATGCATATTGTCACGTAAACGGTCATGTTAATGTCATTAAAATTTTGACAATTTAGACAACTTTTTCATTTAAAACAAAACAATTTGACTAAATTTTAATGACAAAATGAGTAAATATTAAGGGCTAAATTTGTCTTTATGCTAAAAACTTAAAGCCAGATTTGATTCGGTCCATATTAACTCAACTCACTCAATTGACATATCTACATATATCTCGTTCTCTAATTATTTTCTACTTTCCAAATATTATCAAGCTCGAGCTTGACTCAAAATTTAAAGCTTGATATTCAGTTCAAGCTAAGCTCAAGATATAATCTTGTTGCTCGAGCTCGAATTCAAATAAGCTTATTTATCAATTTTTGTACTCAAACTCGAACTTGATTAAACTTCTTTATCAATTTTCATACTCAAGATCGCTCTTGAGCTCGAGCTTGACTCAATAATTAAACTTAAGGTTAATAATATATATATATATATTAAGTAATAATGTAATTTAATAAAAAATATTTAAAATGTATGTTAAAATTGAAAAGCTCAGTAAGGCTCGTGAGCTACTCAAGCGGAGTTTTACTAAGCTCGTATTCGGTTCAATTGATAGCTCAAGTTCGAGCTCGTCTTAATAATTATCAAATCAAGTTTGAGTTTTTTTCTATGGCGAACTCCCCCATATTGGCGAATCCTTCAAGATTGGCAAGTTACCACAAAGTGGCGGCCCGATTACTCTGGCGAACTAAGAATATGAACTGGATTTGAAGAACTTGCATGCAAGATATGTTTATAGATTATGTTTCCTTTCTAGAAGATTTATTATTTATTAGCATAATATATTATTTATTTATTAATATAAAATCTTTGTTATTTCTTTCCATATTTAGGAGTTTTTTATATTATAAATATCTTTGTTTTATTGTTCAAATGTTGTGAGTAAAATATATAAAACTTTAGCAAACAATTTTGCTGCTAAATTTCTTGTTTATACTCTATAACTATTTCTTCTTTAGTATCGAAATTCCAACAATTATCATGTAACCTATTAATTGTTTATATTTATTAAAAGTGTATCTATTACACTTTTAAAAACTTACAATTTTCACGTCATAAAAAATATACATGTGAAATTAGGGGTGAACAAAATCCGATTCGATATGAAAAACTCAATAAAAAAATTAATTTTTAAATTACATAGTTCGAGTTATTAGAGCTAATCGAATTATTCGGATCAACTCGAATAAAAAATCATATTTTTTGGTTTAACTCGAATATGAATTATACAATTCAAGTTATCCGAAAATCCGAATAAGAAAAAGTAAAACTATGTTGTTTTGATAAATGTTTACATTTTCTAAAGTTAAAAGTCAAAATTTTTGGTTTAATATGAAATTTTTTAACTCGATTCGACTCAACTCAATCGAATATGCGAAATGGAAAATGTAGAAAATTTTTTAAACCATTAAGCCAAGTTAGAAAATTATTTTTTAAATTAATTCCCTAATTAGGGATTTCTAAGATTATTTCCTATAACATGTTTTTTTTTTTTTTTTTTATGGGAGGCTACCTCGACATCCAAGATGATGAGGTTCATTGATGGAGTTAATATGCAGAGAAGTACAAATGAAATTCAGTGTGAAGGCGCAGACTTTAATTTATTTATTTCAATTTACTTTAATTCATTTAATTTTGATTAAGATTAATAAATTTATTCAATACGCTATATTAAACAAATTAAAAACTTTAATAAACGTCATGTTTAAATTACTATTTGAATTTACATTTTGTATTAAAAAAAGTTCATTCAAAATGGTATAATTTATATTACATTACATATTAAACAGAAGTAATTATCTAATAACATAACCCATTTTTGAAACCCCAATTCGCTCGAGTCTATTATTACTTTAGTGTCTGCTTCCATTTCAACTGGGCAACTTCTGTTGGTCCCTCACTTCCATGCTTCCACTAAGTGAGCGAACTTCCATGCTTTTATTGATCTAGGCAGTCAACATAAAGCACCAAGATCATTTTCTTGCACTCAGATCATCTATGTTATTGATATTTTGGCTTACCTCAAACCGAGCAGCTTTAGTTGATCCCACAAGAAACACAACTGTCAAAATCCTTGCTCGTCTCAACCAAAAACCGTAACATATTTCCCTAAACTCTAACATTAGACAAGACATACCAAGAATCAGTGATAAATGAAAAGATTTTCAATCCCGTTAGTAGAGATATTACCACTTAAATCTAGCGCAATTAGTGCATGTTGCTTTCAATGAAATGCATCTACTTCTAAGCTAATTCTTACTTTTTATACATTCAAACATATATTACTGTTTTCTCATCTAAACTATATCCTTAGCTTGAATAATATTAATTTTACTTTAAGCCATGAAGTTTAAATGATACTTCTGTTAGCCCTTTTAAGTACCATTCAGCACCCATACAAACTACAAAATGAAGCTATTTAAATACTAAAGAAGCAGGCACTGAATCACACCTACACACATTACAGGCATCCAATGGTATTTTCTCTTATTATTCCCTATTTTTTCATAAAGTATTTATATTTAATATTATGTTTGACATATATATATATCATCTTCCAAATAGATAAAAAAAACAATTTTAATAGATTAAACTGGACACATATCATATTTAACAGATACATATATATATTGTTAAAAGTTGTGTGACCCAAATTCTAAGAGATTATTTGCAAGTCAAGTTAAACAAAATATATTTTCTTTCCAAAAGATTTAGTATTTATTAGTATAATATATTTAGCATTTATTAGCATAGTTTATTTGACTTACTAATTTAGCCTATAAATAGGTTCTTTTACAACATTAGAAAATTAACGTGAAAAAATTTAACGTGAAAAAATCCCTCTAAAGAGGATAAAAACTACGGGCAAAGATAATTTTATTATAATGGCAAAAGAATGAAGAGTACAAAAGATGGAGATAAAAAATAAACCCCGAAAACCCGAAAAACAAAAAACCCTCAAAACGTAAATACAAAATTCTCTGAATGTGTTATGAGTTCTAATCTAATGGGTGTATTTCTCTAAGATTGTAAAAGAGCCTATTTATAGGCTAAATTAGTAAGTCAAATAAACTATGCTAATAAATGCTAAATATATTACATTAATAAATATTAATCTTCTAGAAAGAAAATATATTTTTGTTTAACTTAATTCGCAAGCAATCTCTTAGACTTTGGGTCACACAACTCTAACAGATCTTCACCTTACCGCCTCTAGATCTACCTGAGAAAGACATCCGGAGCTCAGCGTATTTTTTATCTAAGCAATTTGTTGTCCATAAATTATTGGTTTCACAGTCACCATATTTATCCTCCATGGAAATTGGATATAATATATGCTTTATCCGCCAAAAACAAAGAAAAGGGAGATATTTAATTATGGGCAGGTGAAATCCTCTATCCACCGACGAGCTACTCCAAGCAAAATTTAGAGAAATTCTACCTCGATATAATTTACGGGTGGCTTGTTCAAAATTTCTAAACAAGATAGATCCATTACAATTGATAATCTCGCTTGAAGCATCATCATCGACAAAAATGCAGCAACAAGCAACTCCAATCCTATTAAAAACTAAATGAATCGAAACTCTATTTTAATTTTTTAAATTTTAATAATTTTTTAATCATTGGACCAACAAACTAATAACCTATCCAATTCGACTACAAATCCGATTTAACTCAAGAAAACATCATATTTTTTTTCTAGAAATGGAGGAAGAAGTTGAAGGTAAGGACAACATGAGGATGTTCGAAAGGAGAAGGATATTTCAATCTGGTGCTCAAAATCAGAAAATAATGAATATATGAGGAAAAACATATGAAAAATAGAAGAGGGCCGGGTGATATGTTCTTTCCATGAAGGTGAGAGTTAAAAATGTTGGACGGTTTGTATTTTATGTACTTGACAATGAAAGATAATAATTAAAAACATTAGTTTTCGAAATGAAAGGGAGTAGGTGTGGAAATTCGGGGTTATAGATGTTGTTTCCGGGAAGACTCCAAGAAGGTAAGAGTAGACAAAATGGAGCCTCCAATTATTATTAAGTAATAAGGACGGTTTGTGTTTTACTCAAATTTCTCAAATATCTTAAACATTTGGGATTTGCACAAGCTCAATTACTTCCACAACCGGCGACCTAGATTCCAAATTCCAATAATTCTTTTCCGCGAAAATCAAACTAATCAAAGATATATAGATGAATAAATAAAAATAAAAGAGTGAGGAATTAAGGATAAAAGTATTCAAATCCCTCTAATTTCAGGAATCAAAGAGTTGATACACGAAATGTCAAAGTCAGAGTGAACAGTGACTTGGAAAATGGTTTTTTTAAACAAAAAATAAGAAGTTAAGAACTGAGGTATACTGACTAATGAAGTTTTAATCCCACTAGTAATTTTACAAGCTTTTCCCAGAGGTTTTAGGTGAAATACTGGGGCGGTGAAAATCTCCTCTCAAATTTCTATGGTTTTGTTACTAAAATGAAAACAAAATTTTAAGGAAAAAAAAAAAAAAGAAACCAGTTAAAATGTGCACATTTAAATTATGTAAAAAGGAATGAATTAAGTGACTAAAATTTTAAATGGTATAAAAGAATGTAAAAAACATTTGGGATATGTGTAGAATATGAGCTCATGTTTAATATGAGTATGAATAAAAAAATTCAAATTTGTTTGATATATACGAAGGAATGTTAATAAGTCTAGAATGATTAAATTAAATAAAAGATGTAAACAACGCAAATGTGTAAAAAAAAAAAAAAAAATTAATGGGACAAGGTTGGTTAAGTAGTTTACCACTGTTAATGCTTCTTTCCCGATTGGCCCATTATAAAATTGAAAATTTTTTGCATCAGTTTTGGTTGCGGCCCTTCTTCCTCTGCTTCCTCGTATATATTACGTTTCCGTTTTATGTGAGAAGTGCTACCTACTAATGGATAATCTTTTTGAGCAGAGTGTTGGTGGATGTGTTCAAAATTGGGAGAAGATTGAGTGTTATGTCACTGCAACTCTTTTATTTCTTCCAAATCTTTCTCATACACTATTCTAATACCACACTTCTTCACCTTACCGCCTCTAGATCTACCTGAGAAAGACATCCGGAGCTCATCGTATTTTTTATCTAAGCAATTTGTTGTCCATAAATTATTGGTTTCACAGTCACCATATTTATCCTCCATGGAAATTGGATATAATATATGCTTTATCCGCCAAAAACAAAGAAAAAGGTGATATTTAATTATGGGCAGGTGAAATCCTCTATCCACCGACGAGCTACTCCAAGCAAAATTTAGAGAAATTTTACCTCGATAAAATTTACGGGTGGCTTGTTCAAAATTTCTATACAAGATAGATCCATTACAACTGATAATCTCGCTTGAAGCATCATCATCGACAAAAATGCAGCAACAAGCAACTCCAATCCATTGACTATCATTCCGAAGGTTGATAGGTTGGGGTATCTTAATTGAAGAGCCACTTTTTTGTTGGCCAAACCATTCTGGTATTTCACTTCCGGGCATAACAATATCAAACGGTTTTCTTGAATTTGCAAATGCCTGCAAAATAAAACACAAGTCGTTTGGCAACTAAAACCATAAATTCTCAAGTATGAGATTTTGTAAGGGAGAAAAAAATAGAGTAATCGACCTTAAGATGTTTTTCCAGCAGTGTTAATGGATTGATATTCTCAGCCAATTTGAAGCAGCTAATGGCTTTAACGGTAGCCCCGTACACTGGATTGCATATTAATGGACTTGGAACTACTTCAAGTGAAGAACAACCATCTATCCACACCTCTTTTATACTTGGTAGCTCTGGCAACGATTTAAGCATCTTGCAATCTGACAAGTGACAATCTAATAGAATGAAGCTTGAAAAGTCGAATAATAGATGCAGGTATGCTGATGAAATTGTTACCACTAAGACCAAGATCTGTCAAGGACGATAGGCAAGAAATATCACGTGGAATATCTCCTTCACCAAGATTGCAGTCCCTTAGCTTCAACTTTCTTAATGAACTCAAACCTGACAATGAAGGTAACATCGGAACCATGGAATTTGTCCTTCCTCTCGATTAATTTGAAAAGAGAAGGAAGATTTTGTTGTAACTTAGTTGATCTTTTGCATCCATTCAAAGACAGAACTTTAAGATTTTTAAATTGGAAAATGAAGGATGGTGGTTCTGTTATGGCTGTTTCACTCAAGTCGAGCTCTTTCAAAAACTTTGCTTGCTGCCAATTCTCTGATAAATTTTCAATTCTATAAACATTGTTGGAAATTGGCCAACCATGCTGCTGTTACATTTTTTGGTTGAAGTGCATGCAGCTTGATGACATGCTGCAGCACGTATGCTTGCTGTAACAGCAAGGTTTTTTTGTTTAGTTTCATTCTAATTAAACTAGTTGAAAATGAACAAGTTGATGACAACTTGATGTATTAGGTGTTGAATGACTAGTTTAGGTGGCTTGTTTATGTGTACAAGCAATGTTTATCAAGTTACTAGGCTACTTAGTTGTAGTAGATAGTATTTGGTGATGTATTTGACTATAAATGTATTGTTTTTCTAGTTGAATTAATGAGCTGAATGAGCTATCAGCCATAAGCTCCCTTGCTGCACATTTGTGAGCAAGTAAAAATACTTCTTGCATCTTGCTTCATTGTTATGCTCTCTGTTCTCTTCTTTTGCTGCTGCCAATGTTCCAACAAACATCAAGTGTGTAGACGTTCCATTTTCCCATCAATCTCCGAAAACCTTATAAGACTCGAGCAACCCGAAAGAATTAATGTTTCAAGAGATTTCATTCCAATTTTGGTCGGAAGAGTCCTAAGATTTTGTAATCTCTTAAATTCAAAAGTTTAAGGCTCTTAAGCACTCCGATGGATGGATGAATATCCACTAATTTGGTACAACCTTCCAAAATCAAAACTTCAAGATTTGATGCTGTTGTGAAGTCTGGTGTCTTGATCAGGTTTTAGAACCCTTTGAGGTTCATCATTTTCAACTTATACAAGGGCCGTTGAAGGCCATAATAAATTAGAAACAAATGAGAAAACATAATAATGCTCATTTTTTTTTTACCTTAATCAAAGTTTAATCATTTATATTAAAATAAGTTAAAATGATGAGTTAATTCTTACTTTATTTCCCTTCAACAGTTGTTCAATGTGACTATATGGTAAAAGAAGTGCGACAAGATTGTCTGGTTGGAAGCTTGAAGGCAAGTATTTTAAAGGATATCTTGTCCAATCTAAAAGCTGTAGTTTATTAGAAAGATATTTGAGATCATCATAATTTGAGAGACAAAGCACTTTGTGCAATCTCAATTTCTTTTAATCTTCGAGAAGACATTGACATTCAAATTGAACATATTATTCGATTCCCTAAAAAAATATGGACAAAACAAAAATGAGGTTCAAAGTACACAAAGGATTCAAAACCTAAAAGCTATGTTGTTTCGATATTAGTTTTTTAAGTACCCGTGTTTGATAGTTATATTTTATCATAAGATTCTTATGCATATTAGAATATGGGTAATAAGATATGATCCTTTAGAAACTCTTTAAATACATGAAAAAACCTTTTTAAAAAATATTCATACCCATATTAAAGACATATTTATATCTAATAATTAAAAATGTTGGACGGTTTGTATTTTATGTATTTAATTATAAGATTATGAAAATAATAATTAGAATATAATTTTGAATACACTCTTTACACAGTAGGTTGTTTAGTATATTAGGTGAGGAGAATACCAATGTAACCTTAAAATATGAACAAATCCAGACTGTCACCTTCAATTCACCATCAACCTAATTCTAATTCTAAGAATGACATTTATGTAATATTTTTGTCAAACCCAAAATAATTCATAATCATCAAAGAAATTTATAACTTAAAAATTTAAGATTCAAATCTAAAATGATTTAAACTCAAGATGATTTGAATTATCACATAAAAATTGAACTCTACCTCAAACCTAAAATAACTTAAACTCAAATTTAGTTAAAAAAAAACTTCAAACTTGAATTGAGAAATCTACATATATCTTGTTTTCTAACTATTTTTTAGTTTTATTACACCTTAAAGAAATATATTACTTGCGAAAAATAAAGGAGTTAGTGAGAAGGAGGGTGATAGAGGTTAATGCGAACATGAACGATTAAGTCAGTAAGAACTTTGTATAGCATGGGGAATTACAAATGTCTACTATAGATATTTGTAAACATTCCACCCTTTGTAATTATCGTTTTCTGCTTATTGGGTAAATAAAATAAAAGTTATCCAAAATTCCTTTTTAGAATTTTTTTTCTGACTCTTTTGTGAATATAAATGATCCATGCATATTGCTGTCATGTTAATGTCATTAAAATTTTGACAACTTTTTCATTCAAAACAAAACAATTTGACTAAATTTTAATGACAAAATGAGTGAATATTAAGGGTTAAATTTGTCTTTATGCCAAAAACTTAAAGCCAAGTTTGATTTCGTCCATATTAACTCAACTCACTCAATTGACATATCTACATATATCTCGTTCTCTAATTATTTTCTACTTTCCAAATATTATCAAGCTCGAGCTTGACTCAAAAATTAAAGCTTGATATTCAATTCAAGCTAAGCTCAAGATAAAATCTAGTTGCTCGAGCTCGAATTCAAATAAGCTTATTTATCAATTTTTGTACTCAAACTTGAACTCGATTAAACTTGTTTATCAATTTTCATACCCAAGATCGAACTTGAGCTCGAGCTTGACTCGATAATTAAACTTAAGGTTAATAATATATATATTAAGTAATAATGTAATTTAATAAAAATATTTAAAATGTATGTTAAAATTGAAAAGCTCAGTAAGGCTCGTGAGCTGTTCAAGCGGAGTATTACTAAGCTCGTATTCGGTTCAATTGATAGCTCAAGTCCAAGCTCGTCTCAATAATTATCACATCAAGTTTGAGTTTTCTCCTATGGCGAACTCCCCCATATTGGCGAATCCTTCAATATTGGTGAGTTACCACAAAATGGTGGCCCGATTACTTTGGCAAACTAAGAATATGAACTAGATTTGAAGAACTTGCATGCAAGATATGTTTATAGATTATGTTTCCTTTCTAAAAGATTTAGTATTTATTAGAATAATATATTTTTTACTTATTAATATAAAATCTTTGTTATTTCTTTCCATATTTAGGAGTTTTTTATATTATAAATATCTTTGTTTATTGTTCAAATGTTGGGAGTAAAATATATAAAACTTTAGCAAACAATTTTGTTGCTAAATTTCTTGTTAATTTATACTCTATAACTATTTCTTCTTTAGTATCGAAATTCCAACAATTATCATGTAATCTATTAATTGTTTATATTTATTAAAAGTGTATCTATTACACTTTTAAAAACTTACAATTTTCACGTCATAAAAAATATACATGTGAAATTAGGGGTGAATAAAATCCGATTCGATTCGAAAAACTCAATAAAAAATTTAATTTTTTAATTACATAGTTCGAGTTATTAGAGTTGTTAGAATTAAGTGACCCGAATCCTTATTTAAATAAAATACAGTGGTAAAAAAAATAAAAGTAAAATTTCTATAGAATTATACTTCTTTTATTTTATTTTAGAATAAGGTTTTTTAAATCTTATTAAACTCCATCTATTTGATATTGATAATTAGAATAAGGAATTTCACTCCTATTAAAATATGGCTTTACAAGCCTATAAATAGACATAGTCTACTCCTCTTGTAATTAATTCGAATTCGACATAGTGAATTTTCTTCACCTCTGCCTGTGGTTTTTTCCCGAAAGAGTTTCCACGTAAAATCTGTGTGTTCTTTATTTTTATTTCTCTTTTTCTTTGTGATATATTTTCATTACCGATATTTAATTTTCTCAAGAGTTAATCGAATTATTCGGATCAACTCGAATAAAAAAAAATCATATTTTTTAGTTTAACTCGAATATGAATTATACAATTCAAGTTATCTGAAAATCTAAATAAGAAAAAGTAAAACTATGTTGTTTTGATAAATGTTTACATTTTTTTTAAAGTTAAAAGTTAAAATTTTCGGTTTAATATGAAAATTTTTTAACTCGATTTGACTCAACTCAATCGAATATGTAAAATGGAAAATGTAGAAATTTAAATGATTCATAAGCTATAATTGTCACCTTAGCAGAATCATTGGCATTTAACAATACGTGAAAGAATTTATTCGATAAATTTTGTTACTTAAATGACTCAACTGAGGGATTTGAATGATTTTTATAAAATATTTGGAAAATTTTTTAAACCATTAAGCCAAGTTAGAAAATTATTTTTTAAATGAATTCCCTAATTAGGGATTTTTAAGATTATTTCCTATAACATGTTTTTTTATGGGAGGCTACCTCGACATCCAAGATGATGAGGTTCATTGGATTTTAAGTCACCATGGAATTAATATGTAGAGAAGTACAAATGAAATTCAGTGTGAAGGCAGCCTTTAATTTATTTATTTCAATTTACTTTAATTCATTTAATTTTGATTAAGATTAATAATTTTATTCAATCGCTATATTAAACAAATTAAAAACTTCAATAAACGTCATATTTAAATTGCTATTTGAATTTACATTTTATATTAAAAAAAGTTCATTCAAAATGGTATAATTTATAATTATCTAATAACATAACCCATTTTGGAAACCCCAATTCGCTCGAGTCTATCATTACTTTAGTGTCTGCTTCCATTTCAACTGGGCAACTTCTGTTGGTCCTTCACTTCCATGCATCCACTAAGTGAGCAAACTTCCATGCTTTTATTGATCTAGGCAGTAAACATAAAGCACCAAGATCATTTTCTTGCACTCAGATCATCTATGTTATTGATATTTTGGCTTACCTCAAACCGAGCAGCTTTAGTTAATCCCACAAGAAACACAACTGTCAAAATCCTTGCTCGTCTCAACCAAAAACCGTAACATATTTCCCTAAACTCTAACATTAGACAAGACATACCAGGAATCAGTGATAAATGAAAAGGTTTTCAATCCCGTTAGAAGAGATATTACCACTTAAATCTAGCAATTAGTGCATGTTGCTTTCAATGATGAAATGCATCTACTTCTAAGCTAATTCTTACTTTTTATACATTCAAACATATATTACTGTTTTCTCATCAAAACTATATCCTTAGCTTGAATAAAATTAATTTTACTTTAAGCCATGAAGTTTAAATGATACTTCTGTTAGCCCTTTTAAGTACTATTAAGCACCCATACAAACTACAAAATGAAGCTATTTAAATACTAAAGAAGCAGGCACCGAATCACACCTACACACATTACAGGCATCCAATGGTATTTTCTCTTATTATTCCCTTTTTTTTCATAAAGTATTTATATTTAATATTATGTTTGACATATATATATATATATATATATATATATATATATATATCATCTTCCAAATAGATAAAAAAACAATTTTAATAGGTTAAATTGGACACATATCATATTTAACAGACTAAATTTTACATATATATATATTGTTAAAGTTGTGTGACCAAAATTCTAAGAGATTGCTTGCAAGTCAAGTTAAACAAAATATATTTTTTTTCTAGAAGATTTAGTATTTATTAGTATAATATATTTAGCATTTATTAGCATAGTTTATTTAGCCTATACATAGGTTCTTTTACAACATTAGAAAATTACACCCATTAGAGATTAGAACTCATAACACATTTAGAGAATTTTGTGTTTACGTTTTTTTACAGTTCTTTGTTTTCGGGTTTTCGGGATTTAATTTTTATCTCCATCTTTTGTACTATTCGTTCTTTTGCCATTATAGTAAAATTATCTTTACTTGCGGTTTTTTATCCTCTTTAGAATAATTTTTCCACGTTAAATTTATGTGTTCAATTTCTCAATTTATTCCGCTATTTTTTACTTGTTGCTTAATCGGGTCGATCCTAACATATATTTAATCTTATTATTCCCCTTGAGATTGATCATTTTCAATTTATACATGGGATGTTGAAAACAATAATAAATTGAAGAGGAAAAAGAAAACACAAGAAAGCTGATTTCTATTCATATTTTTTTTATTCAAATCTTAATAGCTTATATTAAAATAAGATAAATCATAAGGATCAAATGAATTTAATTCTCACTTTATTTCCGTTTCATAGTTGTTCAATGTCATTATATGTTAAGAGAAATGCAATAAACTTGTTCGGTTGGAAGTTTAAAGGCAATGATCTTGAAGGACATCCTTTTCAATCTAAAAGTTGTAGCTCATTAGAAAAATATTTGAAATTATCACAATTTAAGTGACAAAGGACTTTGAATAATCTCAACTTTTTTATCTTTGAAAATGTATCAACACTCAAATCTTCTTGTTCAATTCCCAAAAACATTCAATATATCTAATACTTGTATTTGATGGATAACCACATTCGATATTGAAATATAATCCTTCAACAGCTTTTTAAATACATGAACATCAAAAAAGAACAACTAGACATAATCATGTCAATAACATTTTCACAATTTACTTTAAATTACATAAACCTAATTTTACTAAAATTAATATTTTAATTTATATTTAGGGCATTGATAATGCATATTTTTAAATATTTTCAATGAACCAAATAATGTTTTAATTTATATCAGTATAGGCCCAGGGGCGAAATCAGAAAAATTTTTTAGGAGGTCGAAATTAAATTGCAATTTTTATGATAGAAAAAAATGCTATTTCACCATTTTAATATATTATATCTTTATAATTTTTATATTTTTAGGAAGGACCAAAATACAATTTTACCTTCACTAATTTAAAATTTTAAAAATTTTAAAAGGACCATATAAAAAAATTATTTTAAAGGGGTCGGGACCTCTGCCAGCACCTAATTTCGCCCCTGTATAAGCCCTTAATTTGTAAAGACCTACATCTCTCTAATGTTTGTTTTTTCAAAGAGTAATATATTACTAGATAAATTTCATAAAGATATTAGTGAAATATGAAGCACAAAAGGTTTTTGACTTTTTTTTATTGAATCTTTGAACATAACAAAAATATATATATATTAATAATAGACATCGATAAATGTGTGTGTATATATATATATATATTTACTGTTGATGATTATACCTTCAATTATTACTGTAGTTTAAAAGTAATTAAGAATATAAAATAATTAAAGGACAAAATACACAAGATGAAAGTATTAGGGAGATCACTCTATTATAGGGATAGGATTAAATTATTCCATGTACTATAAGGGATAGTTAATATATTATTATGGTTTTATAAAATATTAATTATCACATTAATTAGTACTAATTAGGCATTAAAAGAGTTATTTAAATGCTAAAAGACTTGCTTGTTTAATTATTAATTATTAATTATTTAATGTAGAGGTGTTCATAGGTCGGATTAGGTAGAGTTCGGGTCAGGCCTAAGCATGATAGTAACATATTTTATGCTTGTTCAAATCTGGCCCAACCCTAAATATGAGCTTAAAATTTTACCCAAAACCTGCCCATTTTTGTAAAAGACTAACCCATGTCCATTTTAGATCCGACTATATTATTTTTTATTTTTTAAAATATTTATATTATTTTATTTTAATATTTAATAATTTTATACATTTTTTATTTATTGAAATTTTTTTACAGTTATCTTAGCATTATTTTAATGTTTAGTTATCTTAACATTATTTTAATGTTTACATTAGAATAATATTATATATTTAGTATAGGTTTTTTTTTAATGTGTTCTAAATTACAAAATATAAAGTATTATAAACTTAAAAATGGGCCGAGTTGAGCCGGATTCAAGCTCGAGCCCGACCTATATTTTAATAGACTTCAATTTTTTGTCCAAGTCTATTTTTGAAATTGTACACATTTCTATTATGTAAAAAGGAATAATTAAAATTGTAAATGGTATTAAAAAAAAAAAAAACTATGTTATCAACATTTGGGATAGGTATAGAATATAAGTATGAATAAAAATTTTAAATTTTTTTAGTATATAAAAGGGATTATATCTCATACACATATTACAAATAAGTCTTGAGTGCTTACTACAAATGAAATAAAAGATGTGAATAAGGTATATATGTAAAAAAGAATTAATCGAACAAGGTTGGTTCAGTAGTTTACCAAAGTTAATGCTTCTTCTCCGATTGGCCCATTATAAAATTGAAAAATTTTTGCATCCGTCTTGGTTGTGCCCCTTCTCCCTCTGCTTCCTCGTAGATATTACGTTTTCGTTTTACGTGAGAAGTGCTACCTAGCGATTCATTGTTGTGAGCAGAGTGTTGGAGGATGTGTTCAAAATTTGGAGAAGATTGAGTGCTATGACACTGCAACTCTTTGTTTTCTTCCAAATCTTTCTCATACACTATTCTAACACCGCACTTCTTCGCCTTAAAACTATAGTTACCTGGAAAAAATATGCCAAGCTCATCGCATTCTTGATCCGAGCAATCTGCTGTTAGTAAATTCTTGGGTTCACATTTATCCTCCAAGGAAGATGGATATAATTTATCACGAGACCAATAATGAAGAAAAAGGTGGTCCTTCTTTATGGGTTGGACATATTCCTGACCTAAAGAAATTATACACGAATGGACCTTTCGAGAATTTTTACAGCTAGATTGTCCTGCAATTTTACTATGGATATTAGCTCTACAGCCGAAAATCTTATCCCCAGAAGCACTATCATTGACAAAAATGCAGCACACAGCGACTCCAATCCATTGACTGTCATTCTGAATATTGAGAGGCAGAGGTATTTCAATTATAGAGCCACCTCTCTGTTGGCTGAACCATTCTGGGATTTCATTTCCAGGTATAATAACAAAAAACCTTTTTCTTGAATTTGCAAATGCCTGCAGAGTAAAACACCAGTAGTTCAGTAATGAAAATCATAAAATTTCAAGTGTGAGATTCTATAAGGTAAAAGAAAAGAGACAGATTAACTGACCTTAAGATGTTTTTTTAGCAATGTTAATGCATTGTTGTTCTCCGCCAAATTGTAGCAGTTAATGGCTGTAATAAAAGCAGAATCCGATAAATTGCATACTTTTGATGGACTTGCAACTACTTCAAGTGAAGAACAACCATCTATCCACACATCTTCTGTACTCGTTGGTAGCTCAAGCAACGATTTAAGCATCTTGCAATCTGACAATCTAATATAATTAAGCTTGGAAAGTCGAATAATAGATGCAGGTATGCTGATGAAATTGTTACCCTTAAGATCAAGGAATTTCAAAGAGGATAAACCAGAAATATCACTAGGAATATCTCCTTCACAAAGACTGCAGTCCCTTAGATTCAACTCTCTTAGTGAACTCAAACCTGACAATGAAGGTAACATCGGAGCCATGGAATTTGTCCTTCCTCTTCGGATTAACTTGAAAAGAGAAGGAAGATTTTGCTGTAACTTTGATGATCTTTTGCATCCATTGAAAGACAGAACTTTAAGATTTTTAAATTGAAAAATGAAGGATGGTGGTTCTGTTATGGCTGTTTCACTCAAGTCGAGATTTTCCAAAAACTTCGCTTGCTGCAAATTCTCCGATAAATTTTCAACTCTATAACAGCCGGAAAGATCTAAAGTTTTTAGACGTTCCATTTTCCCATCAATCTCCGGAAACCTTACAAGACTTGAGCAACCCGAAAGAATTAATGTTTCAAGAGATTCCATTCCAATTTTGGTCGGAAGACTCTTAAGACTTTTGCAATCTCTTAAATTCAAAACTTTAAGGCTCTTAAGTACTGCGATTGATGGATGAACATCCACTAATTTGGTACAACCTTCCAATATTAGAACTTCAAGATTTGATGCCGTTGTGAAGTCTGGTGTCTTGATCAGGTTTTGGGATCCTTCAAGGTTCATCATTTTCAACTTACACAAGGGCTGTTGAAGATTAAATTAGAAACAAATGAGAAAACATAATAATGCTTATTTTTGTTTTTTACCTTAATCAAAGTTTAATCATTTATATTAAAATAAGCTAAAATACAATGATGAGATGAGTTAATTCTTACTCTATTTCCCTTCCATAGTTGTTCAATGTGACTATATGGTAAAAGAAGTGTGACAAGATTGTCCGGTTGGAAGCTTGAAGGCAACGATCTTAAAGGGCATCCTTTCCAATCTAAAAGCCGTAGCTCATTAGAAAGAAATTTGAGATCATCACATTTTGATAGGCAAAGCACTTTGAGCAATCTCAAATTTTTCATCTTTGAGAAGGCATGGACACTTAAGTTGAGCATTTTGCTCGATTCCCTAATAACCATGAGCAAAACAAAATGAGCTTTAGAATATACAAAAACATTCAATATCTAAAAGCTATGTTGCATCTGCATTGTTTTTTTAAGTACCTGTATTCGATAATTATATCCAATGCATATCCGAATATAAGCATTAAGATATAATCCTTTAAAAACTCTTTAAATACATAGAAAAACTTTTTCTTTTTTAAATTGAACATGCCCATATAAATAACATATTTATATCTAATAGTCACATCCACATAAAATTACCTAATCCTAAAAAAAATTGAATTAAAATTTTGATTTATATTTGGTCCGCAAACAATGCATAATTCTATACAAGTTAACGAACAAAAAATAGCACATAATTAAAAATGAAACATTTTCATTAAAAAAAAACCTTTGGAAGACATGAGAAAAAACATTTTGCAGACATGTTATAATCTAATCCTCTTATATACAGTATTAGTGCATAAATAGATACCATTAATATTTCAAAAAGTCATACATGTTCTCTATTCATTATTTTGAAAGAGCAATACGTTGTTAGACAAATTTCATAGTTAAACATTGACATGTTGAGCGTATAAGGTTTTGCTAGAATTTTTAATTATATTTTAAAAAGAATAAAATAATTATTTACAGTACACATAGATATAAGTTTATGTGTGTCTTCTTACCTTTTATTATCAATAATCATGCCTTCAATTATTTCTGTAGCCTAAAACAATCAAAAATAGAAATAAGAAGACAAAATAAATGATACATATTGTAGGATAAAACTTTTAAAAATTTACATTTTTATTTAACATTATTATACTCGAAATATAAGTAAAATAGTTTCTAATTAGGGTAATGCAATGCAATGAAATTAAATATTTTTTTTACAAGTTCTTAATATTTGTAAACATCAACCATACCTTATCTCAAAAAGTACTAAATATTATTTTTGAAGGACTGATGTATCAACTAATTAGACTAAGCTTTGAATTTATATCATATATTGATTAGAATTTTATACAAAAAAAAAAAAGAAATAGTATGTAGCTTTTGTTGAATGACGACTTACCGTGTTTTTTGTTAGGATATGAAGGGCCTCCGTTTCTTCCCACAATCTGCAACACTTTCCAGGTTCATAAACACATTTTTCTCTAACAATTTTTCTTCCCATTTCTTGCAACAAGTCATGCATCTTCAAATATTTTTTGTGTTTATCGATTTTTACCAGAGATTTTTTAATGAGAACATCAATTCCAATATCTGGAAAAAACTCACAACCATCAAATACTTTGATTACGAAATCTTTCTTCTCCCCATTGAAGAAGCATGCTATATCTAGAAATATATTCTTCTCCCTTTCGTCTAGTCCATCAAAGCTGATTCGAAGTTTATCGAGAATTTCTTTATTAGAATCTCTTTTAAGTCTTTTAATCGCGCTCCTCCATTGAGTTGCATCTCTACCGCACAAAAAGGAACCCAAAACTTCAAGAGCTAAAGGGAGCCCACTAGCATAATCTATGACATGTCCAGAAAGCTCAATGAAATCATCCTTCGGCACTATATCACTATGGAAAGCTTTCAGATTGAAAAGTTGAAGCGCATCTTTGGGATTCAGTGTTGTGGGCATATACACATCATCAACTCGGCAACATCGAAGCAAATGTTCGTCTCTTGTTGTTACAATCATTCTACTCCCTAATCCGAACCAATCATGCCTTCGAACCAAGCATTTTAGGTGTTGCATGTTATCAACATTATCAAGAACAACAAGAACCTTTTTATGAGATAACCTATGGCTAATTATGGTACTCCCTTCATGGACATCAAAAAAGTTGAAGCATTCACCATGAAAGATCTGTGAAAGAAGTTGTTTTTGTAAAGAAACTAGTCCTTATTTGTCCGAAACTTCTTGAATATCAGCAAGAAAGCTTTTACCTTCAAAATGAGGTGACATTTGATCATAAGCAACTCTTGCGAGTGTTGTTTTACCGATGCCACCCATTCTACAAATCCCTATAATGCGGACATCATCTTCTCTAATGTTTATTTTCAAATATAAATCCTCTAAGGGTACAGTAATTCCAACCAAGTCACTATGAGTAATTGAATATGTCTGACATAGTTTTGCTGATATCTTCTTAACAATGTCTCTAATAAATTCTGATTCCTGCCTACAAAGAAAGAAAATCTGATTTTTTGAATAAAATTTTGTTGATATCTTTCAGATGCACTTTCTTTTTCAATGAATCATGAAACATAATATAGTTTGGAAGCAAAGAACCAAGAATAAGAAAGAAAGATCTGTTGCGAAACCAGAATACAAAATTTGCTCTTTTATTGAAATATGTCACTTCTCAATTAAACTAGAGAAGAGAAAAGAAAAGAAAGAATTACCTGTTATTTAAATGCCATCCCTTGATGTTTGCCACTTGAGTCAAAGCATTTTGCCACCTTTGGATCTTGTCTCTATCTTCCTTGTATCTCTCTTCGTGTTTGGCAAAGGCCTCCTCAGCTTTCTCTTTCTGTTTTCTTAAATCGGATGGATCCACATTGTAGAAAATTGGAAATACCTTATGTCCCATGTCGTTTTTTTGCTTAACAATCTCAGCAAGCTCCTCCAAGTGTCACGGGCCGCAGTTCAAAGCCCCTGACCATCGCACCAAATGCATCCAATGGAGGTCTATTGCTCAGATGGGGATCATTTGGCCCACGAGAACTGGCCCGATTCAAAGAGCTACAGGACAAGCCTGTCAGATTGAAGCCTGGTTGGCCCGATAAGGAAGACATTTAGGCCAACATGGTAACTAATCTTAGAAGATAGAGGGAATCTTATCTTGTAAAGATTAGATTAGATTTGATATAGCTTATCTTGTAAATCCCTAAAATAAAGGGATATAGTTAATCTCGTCCGTCGATGTAAATGTATCTTGACCGTCAGTTTTGGGGGAGCTCAACTATAAATAGAGAGCCTCCCCCTCATTTGTACTCATCCATTGTATTCTGAATTCTTAAGAGTAATAGAATTCTGAGAGCATTTACTCAAACACCTTGTGTGCATTCTTTTCTGTGGCTTTCTGTTGTTCTTTGGCTTAGCTTCTTTTGGCATAATCGCTTCCGCTATACAAATTGGTGCCTTGGAGGAGTTCTAAAAGAATCCTCACTTGAGTTAAGGCTGACTTGGGCGAGTTTGGACAAACGGGTCGCCTAAGGCCGTACGGTTTGCGAGACGAAAGGTCTAGCCCCGTGACAAGTGGTATCCGAGCTAGGGTTTAAA
This sequence comes from Gossypium turneri, assembly GCA_008044935.1. NCBI lineage: Eukaryota > Viridiplantae > Streptophyta > Magnoliopsida > Malvales > Malvaceae > Gossypium > Gossypium turneri. The sequence goes on from CP032581.1 coordinate 64,734,835, forward strand.
CCAAGTAATATTCGAGTTGTTGGTTCAAAGGCACTGCTGGGATGTCGAAAGAAGTTGTTGGTCAGAATGAGCCAATGGAGACCCGAGGAAGGGCCAGAAAAGCGAGTCGATCAAGGGACTTATTGTCGGCTTTGGAGGATCGAGTCGTCACTCTCGAGGAGTCCATGGGGGACGTCAAGGAGAGGATCGATGATGTCGATGATAGACACAATGATGGGTTGCGAACATTGCAAGGACAGCTCAGGGAATTTGTGTGGGATACTATCGGTTCCTCAGAGAATAAGCTGGCTGAAAATAACGATGCTCTCGAGGCTATGGTGACAGCTTTGAAGGAGGAGATCAATAAGCTTAAGGGGGAGCTCAAGATTTTCAAGGCTGCCATAGGGAATGGAATGATGGCTTCAAAGCCGAAGCCACAAGCGATGGAGGTGCCCAAGCCGAAGGCGTTTAAAGGGGCAAGGTCTGCAAGTGAGGTGGACAACTTTCTTTGGGCCATGGAGCAATACTTCCGTGCGATGAACATCGAGGATGATGTTACAAAGGTAAACACTGTTGCTATATATTTCACTGACGTAGCTTTGTTATGGTGGAGACGTAGGTCCACTGATGTAAGACGTGGTGGTACCGAGATTGGGACTTGGAAGGAGTTCCAAGATGAATTTAAAGCACAGTTTTACCCCGAGTATGCCGAGGATGAAGCTCGAGCAAAGTTGCGACGGCTAACGCAACGAGGCACGGTTAGGGAGTATGTGCGGGAGTTCAGTGAACTCATGCTCCAGATCTCTGATTTGAGTGAGAAAGAAGCATTTTTCTCCTTTACAGATGGGCTGAAACCATGGGCGAAGCAAGAATTGCAACGTCGAGGAGTTAAAGAACTCACCAATGCCATGATGGTAGCGGAGTCTATAGTGGAACTTGCTCCGAGAAGGGACAGGTTTGAATCTTCCAAGCCCAATAGGAGGGGCAATGGTGGGTACCATGAGGAGGATGAAAGGAGACAAAGCTATGATGGCAATGGTAGTAGCAGCGATGGTGATAATAGCAAACCACGAAATAGGAAGTGGAGACCTAATAGCCCAAGAGAAAAGAGGGGAAAGTTACGATGCTACTTTTGTAAGGGACCGCACATGAAGAGGGACTGCCCAAAGGTATCTTCAGTGTCGGTTATCAAGAGAAATGATGAGCCGGAAGAGGTGAAGCCTGTTGAGGAAAAGCCATCGAGGGTCAATTTGATGGTGCTCATTCCTAAAAAAGGAATGGAAAAGAAGGGTTGATGTTTGTAGACATCAACATTGCGGGTCAGAAGCGGAGTGCTCTTATTGATACGGGAGCATCGGACTTGTTCATATCGGAGAAGGCTGCAAAGAAGCTTGGTCTGCCGATTAGGAAATCGAATAGGAAGATCAAGACAGTAAATTCCGAGGAGGCCCCAACTTTGGGAGTAGTTCAAAATGTGGAACTACAAATCGGTGAATGGAAGGGCAAGGAAGACTTTGAGGTAATCGAATTAGATGATTACGATTATGTACTTGGCTTAAACTTCCTTGACAGGATTAAAATAGTTCTGTATCCATGCGTCGATCAAATTCATATTAGCACTGGTGCGTTAACAAGAATTGTTGTGCCGGTGCATCGAGATATAAAGGTGGGGGCAAAGGTGTTGTCGTCAATCCAACTGGTCGAGGATGTTTCGTATGGGGGGACATCGACTCGGTAAAACGGAAAGATACGAAAACTCCTTCAGAAGTGTTAGTGGTGCAAGAGTTCGATATGAAGCCTGCAGATTCGACTGAGGAACCGGCACCTTTGGGAAAGGTGGGTTATGCATCGGGCTTCAAGGAAAAGGGAGCGATGCAAAAGCAGTCGGGACGAGTAAATGCTGCGAGTAAGGTACATTCCGAACACTTTAATAGTGTGTTGCATTCTAACTTGTTGACTTGGCGAGAACGTAGGGGCCCTTTTGAAGTTCTTGAGCAAAGAGGCCGAGAGACTGTGGGCAAAGCGAAGCCAAGTGTGATGAATCAAGAGGATTCTGTTCGAGTAAAGTTAGAATGTGGACAAGAGAGCGACATAGCTTCTTGTCATCGAGATGTACAAAAGAGTAAGACGGTTCGAGTCAAGAAGCGACGTAAGCCGAGGCAAAAGTCCCGAAGGAAGGGAAAGGCTAAGGCGTCGAGACGAGATCGAGGCGAATCAAGTCAGTGTCATTCGGGGGACGCAACGAGGACGTTGCGAGAATGGGTGGGGAAGAATGTCACGGGCCGCAGTTCAAAGCCCGTGACCATCGCACCAAATGCATCCAATGGAGGTCTATTGCTTAGATAGGGATCATTTGGCCCACGAGAACTGGCCCGATTCAAAGAGCTACAGGACAAGCCTGTCAGATTGAAGCCCGGTTGGCCCGATAAGGAAGACATTTAGGCCAACATGGTAACTAATCTTAGAAGATAGAGGGAATCTTATCTTGTAAAGATTAGATTAGATTTGATATAGCTTATCTTGTAAATCCCTAAAATAAAGGGATATAGTTAATCTCGTCCGTCGATGTAAATGTATCTTGACCGTCGGTTTTGGGGGAGCTCAACTATAAATAGAGAGCCTCCCCCTCATTTGTACTCATCCATTGTATTCTGAATTCTTAAGAGTAATAGAATTCTGAGAGCATTTACTCAAACACCTTGTGTGCATTCTTTTCTGTGGCTTTCTGTTGTTCTTTGGCTTAGCTTCTTTTGGCATAATCGCTTCCGCTATACAAATTGGTGCCTTGGAGGAGTTCTAAAAGAATCCTCACTTGAGTTAAGGCTGACTTGGGCGAGTTTGGACAAACGGGTCGCCTAAGGCCGCACGATTTGCGAGACGACAGGTCTAGCCCCGTGACACAAGCACCAACTTGAAAGGCATAAGTTTGTGAAAAAACGATTACCGAGCACCATGATTGCTGAATTGCTGTAAAGAGTTCTGGCGCGATCTCTTCGCCGACCTCCAGCTTTGAATCATACCTGAAAGTGACGATCCCACTCCTACTTAGAGCATCATAGAGATGATCGGTAAAGTTCTTGCGGGTATCTTCACCTCTGAAACTCAAGAAAACATCATATTTCATTCTAGAAATGGACGAAGAAGTTGAAGGTAATGACAACATGAGGATGTATGAGAAGAGAAGAATATGTCAATCTGGTGTTCAAAATCAGAAAACTGATCGCCCAATACCCACAAAGAAACTAGAAAAAGTAAGTATATGAGCATAGGGGCGGAAATTAGGGGTCAAAGATGAGCTATGAATGTGTTCTTTCCAGGAAGGTGAGAGTTGGCAAAGTGGATGCTAGTTTAATTATAAGTAATAATTAAAAATGTTGGACGGTTTGTATTTTACGTATTTAATTATAAGATTATGACAATAATAATTAGAATATAATTTTAAAGCATGTGACTATATCAGTTTGAATACACTCCGTACACTGTAGGTTGTTTAGTATATTAGCATGTGACCATCAGTTTGAATACACTCCGTACACTGTAGGTTGTTTAGTGTATTAGCATGTGACCATCAGTTTGAATACACTCTATACTGTCACCTTCAATTCTAAGAATGACATTTATGTATTATTTTCCTCAAACCCAAATTAATTCATAATCCATAATAATTAAACTTAAAAAGTTTAAGTTTCATATCTAAAATTATTTAAATTTGAATTGATTTTAACTATGGTATGAAAACTTAACTCAAGTTCAAATAACTCAAATTTAAATTGAATTAAAAATAATAATCTAGATAGATTCAACTCACTCAATTGAGAGATCTATTTTTTATTACACCTTATATTGCTAGGGAAAAATAAAGGAGTTAGTGGGAATGAATGATCAAGCCAATAACAACTTTGTATAATATGAGGAATTACAAATATATATTAGAGAATAGATTGTACGAAACTATAATTTCACACCATCCTTATCCTTTTTCAATAAGAAAATTACAAATTAAATTTTTACCCTTGATTTTCAACTTTTTCATACAGATTTTTTTTTTTTACTTAAACAATTTTTTTCATAATTTGATTCAAATGTGAAACCATCCGAAAGTTTTTAAGTTCATATAATGTTTAAAACTTCTCCAAACCCATCCCAACCATAAAAAAGGAAGATGAATGCTTTGCTCAAATAATTTTAAAATATTAAATTGTACACATATCACATTTAATACATAAGTTGGTCTACGTTGTGGTAATCTTAAATAAAACTATTAACCATATGAAGATATATATATTTTAACCATCATATCTAATACTTGTATTATGAGTAAAGATATCTAAAATGATTATTTTATGTGTAAAAAAAAGAATTAATAGGACAAGGGTGGTTAAGTAGTTTACCACAGCTAAATGCTATTTTTTGCATCTATATTTTTTAAAAATATTTAATATATGTATTTAAAAATACTTACATATATCAAATAAATCAGACTGAATAAATTCCAAATATAAAATATCCATCAATTATATAAGATACTCGTCAATAAATTCCACAAAGAAAAGGATATTGCTTGTTCCACTTTATCATTGAAACGGTGTGCACCGGCCGGTACGACCAGAACCGATGCAGAACCGACCACCATGATTCTACCTGCTGAACAACTAGGTATTCAGGCATAGTGCTGGAGAGGTGTCAGTTGAGTCAACTTTTGCATTGTTGGCTGTCATGTTTATTCTGATAGCTGCGTTGGGAATCCCCTACAGGTTTTTGGGATTTATAGTAGATTAGATGAGTAATAGAAGAAGCTATTAATATTAACAACGGGATATTTTGCAGATTGGATCAGTATGTCATTGCTAAGTTTGCTGAAAGTTTTGAATTGGTAGCAAGAACCCTGGCAGAGAATGCTGGACTGAATCCAATGGATATCATTTCTAAGTTGTATGAAAAGCATGCATCTGGAAATGCACTGTGTTGCGTGTAGATCAGGTAATTTAGTAAAGGCAGAAAGCTTGAAAATGAAAATCGCAGTTAAAATAGTTTGCTGATGGGATTAGGTTCTCATGCAATGCCGTTGATTCAATGTTTGCAGATTATGATGGCGAAACCAGCTGGAGGTTCTCTTGCAGGGTATGATTGATTTCCTATCTCCTGTATCTCACCACCCATGTTCGGACTTTGTTTAGGAGTCTATTTTATTTTTAGATGCTAAAACACTTGAGCTTGAAAGAATTTTGCATGTGATTTTAGAGTTTTTACTGTGTTTTTAATGTATTATCGTAACCTATATTAATGTAATCTTTAAGAAGGCATCAACGCTCAAATTAATCTTCTTATTCAATTTCCTAATAATCATGGGCAAAACAAAAATCAGCTTCAAAATATACAAAATCATTCAATACATTAAAGATGATGCGCTATTGAGCTTCAATACTGTTATTTTAAGTACTCTATAGGCTTATTATCTCTTTTGGGCCCTGCACTTTCAATGACATATTGTCATATGTCAAAAGTAAAAAAATACTTAAAAACTAAAAAAACTCATTAAAATCCAAAAAAAATATTAAAACTTAGAAAATTATAAAAACTAAAAAAAATCATAATCTAGTTTTGAAAATTATAAAAAAATTTAAAAATTATAAATATGTAAAATTTAAAATTTTTCATTTTTTTTTATGAAGTGCAACTATTTTCCTCCTCAATCCATTTTTTTTGAATCAGTGTCAACCACTTCAACACCGATTAAAAAAAAATCATTTTCTTTAAGTTTTGAACTGGTGCCACCACTTCAACACTAGCACCTAATAAAATATTTTTTTCTTTTTCTTTTTAAATTGTAGAATACCTATATTTTTTTAAGGTATTTTAAAAAATACATTTGGGTGGCTGCCTTTACACTGCCCACAAAAAAAATATCATTTTTTATTGGACGGGGCAATCATTAAGGCATGGTTAGAGAATGATGGAGGGTGGTGGCAATGTGAGATGGCCGACACCGCCCGAAATCGTAGATTTCAGGTTATATATGTCATAATTTTTCAAACAGTCTCATTTTTATAAATATTTATTTTCTTTGAGGTTAGTTGGGTAGAATAATTGAAAGAAACGAACGAAATAAATGGATGTTGAATTGTTTTTTCTTTTTTATTTTTCTCGAATTCAGCATTGTGGAGTTTCGACTATTTTACCTAAATAACTCAAAAATTAATTATTTATGCAAATGACCCTGGTTCAAAAACAATCACCTGAATGACTTAAAATAAACAGTAAAATTAGATAAAAGAAACTACATGGCCAACAGTATTTTTTCTGGCACAACCATTGCTTGATGATTGTGTTAGATATTAAAAAAAATAAATTTTTGGGTGTCAAAGACTAGATGATTGATACCATTGTATTTTTTTCACCCTATGATATTGGTATACATTTATATCAATATTTAAAAAAAAAAAAACGATCTTTTTAGAGTGCTAACACATTAATATATGGCGGAACTCATTTTACCCAAATTAATCTCAAAATCCACGTGACCACTGACCTATTTATTTTAAATCGTATTTTGATTTATGATACTAATAAATTATAATTTTATTACTCCATCAATGGTTTGGATGGCAACTAACAGTAGAACAGTGTTTAACTTTCTAACTTTTATAATTGAAATTTAAAATTAAATATGGTTGTAAAAACCTGACATTGGGCCTGTGAAGGCTGGCACCTTTTTTCTTTTAAATTTGGTGTTGGTGTGTCGATAATTAGTATTTCAGCACTCAAACTTCCTTTTTTTTTTTTTAATTTTAAAAAAGGTACCAATTATTTGTGTGTTAACACTCAAAAAAAAAAAAATTTAAACAAATAAATGGAATGCTGGTCATCAATGTGTCAGCACTCAATAAAAATATTTTTTTAATCTGATAAAAAGGTGCTGGCCATCAGTGTGTTAGCACCTAAAAAAATATTTTTTTTCAAATATTGGTATAAACGTATACCAGTATAATACGGAGTAAAAAAAAATATAAGGGTGCCAACAATCTAGTCCTCAGTATTTAAATCTTTTTTAACACTTGACACAATCATTAGGTAATGATTGTGTCATAAAAATAGGTGATCTCAGCAATTTATTATCCCAACTCAATTTTACTATTTATTTTAGTTCATTTGAATGATTATTTTTTAATTAAGATCATTTATGTAAATAATTACTTTTTAGAGTCATTTGAGTAAAATAACCGTTAGAACTAAGCAACTAGGCATGCTTTGGAACCGTTCTCTTGGATAAGACAACAAAATTTTCTTTTTATAGCAGAGATGATGTCCAACATCAATAAAAAATATTTCTCTTTTTTTTTATATTTGAAAATATAGATATTTTGAAAAAAGTTTTAACTTGTACGGTCTAAACAACGGTGACATATATTATAAATCTTTTTTTTTCATTGTGAATATTCATATTTTTCACTAATATTTTAAAAAATACATATGATATTGACACAATGTTGACACAAAAAAATTTCTTCTTTTTTTTTAAACACTGATGATTAGGGGAAAAATGTGAGTAGTTTCATTAGTGTGTCAAGTCGTACTGACATATACTATAACTCATATTCGTATACATTTGTTTTCCCAACTTATTTTTATAATTAATTAATTTTTAAGATTATTTTTATAAAAATCTACTTCCAAAGTGAAATAGAAATACCATTACCCAATATTGAGCTCGCTTTTCAGTAACTAGAAGCCCAATAATTATTAAATAACTTTTTTGGAATAATATTTATTCAATTTAGTGCTTATAGACCTAGTGAAATTGGTTCAGATGAAATTTATACATAATATTAATATATTTTGTCCATCGTACCTCAATTTGACTTAAATATAGAACTATAGTTTTATCTAAATTTATTTATATTTGTAACTAATTAATTCAAATTCGTTTAGACTAGTGTGTATATATATTGAAATGTTTTAATTTAAATTAATATTTTAGTTTTTTATTAAAACTAAAATATAAATAATTTAATATATATTTTTAATATTTACATAGTATTTATATTACTATATATTCTATTTTATGTGATATAAATTGCATAATATGTGAAAATTAAAATAAAAATATATCACAAAAAGTATAAAGCGGGTTGAGCTAAGCTTCGACTTTAAATATTGGAGTTCAAGCTTGATCCATATTTTAAATGGTTCTAATTTTTGGAAACTCATTTTGGGGCCTTATGCTATTATCTAATCCCTTTCATATTTTAAGTGAACCTTTAAACTTTAATTTAACCTTATAATTTTAAGTTAATAAATCCTTGTATTTCTTTGATTTAATAATGTTAACCAGACGTGACAAGTTAATTAAGATACAAGTGATGAAGCGAAATATTTTGTCTATTTGACCGTTAAATTTTTAAATGATTTAAGGCCAATATTATTTTTTTTGAGTATTTTAAATTTTTTTTAAATAACAATACTCCAATTTAGTGTATAATTTTAAGGCGATATATAATTATTTAACAATGTTGATCCAATTATTACATGTGTTAATTTTTTTACTAGTAATATTGAGGTCAATGCTTTCATATTTAAATCGATAATTAAATTGATGAAATTATCAGTTCTCACCTTAAAATTGATTCTTGATCAATACCCTTTCAATTATGAGTTGAATTTGGTTTCATGACGTTACGTTAAATCAAATGCAAGTAATTGGGTGAAATACTTTGGTCAGAATTTAATTAAAAGGAGGTAATGTTAATTAGTTATGTGTACAATAATGAAGTGATTGAGTGTAATTAGTATATTTTTAATCACGTTTTAGTAATTATGGTTTAAATTGAATGAAATTACAGAATTATCAATTAATTAATTAATATAAGTGTGGAAATCCTGGGCTCATGATTGAAAGCGTGTTTACTAACTATTAGTGTAATGGTTTGCAAGTAAAAGTCAAATATGTTACTATCATATATGACAAATTCTTTGCACGCTTAGTATCTTAAACATTTTTTGTAAGTAATTTTTTATTGTTTTAACTAAAATTGTAGAAAAACAGTTAATTATCTAAATAGGGTGAAGGAAAGCAAGAATTAAATGATTTTTTTTACTGAAATGCTAAATTTCATTGCGTTTCAAGTTTTTTATTGAAAGGAAAGGAAAGCAAGAATTATAATCATTAAGTTTTTTTAATTAATTTTTTAAATACATATATTAGAGGTAAAGAATTGTCAAGTGTTTCATTATCAGAAGATATCATCACGTTTACAAAATAATCTCATCTTATCGTCTTTAAAGGAGAGCAATTTCCTTACTACTGACAGGTAAAATCCCGGAAATTTCTTTGAGGTCTTAATCAAATCGATTAAGACAATGGTGTTTTGGTTTCTTTTTATTTATATTGGACTGATGGTGCAGAATAACTTGCTTACACAACAAAACTTACTACAGCTCATAATCACTATTGCTGTAATTTTGTGTGTAATAATGTCTTCTTTGATCATGCTTGTGCTGCTGCTTTTCCTTCTGAACCTTGCATCTTCAGATATCAACCAGGGTCAGTTTAGTTGCTATGGGCCGCTTCAACTGACTAATCAGTTTAGTTGCTATGGGCTGCTTCAACTGACTAACTCTTCAAGCCTAATAAAAGGTCACAAATTCTACGAGAATCCAATCCAATTCAAGAACTCCAAAAATGGTAGTGTTTTCTCCTTTTCTACCACATTCATTTTTGCTATTAGACCGGAATACGGCCATGGAATGGCCTTTGTAATCTCGCCAAACAATGAAATTCCCGCAGCTTCTGCCGTCCAGTATCTTGGTCCTCGCACTACATATTGGCTTGGAGTTTCAAGATGAATGGCTCAGCTGATGAGATAGACTTGTTTCGCCTTCCAAAGATTCCACACGGAGGAACCAAGCAATTGAAGAAGATTTTGGCTATCACCCTTTCTTTCACAGGTCTCACTTTAGTCCTCGTATTGGTTTTCGGGTTTGTGTTGATCTCAAGGAAGAAGAGATTCATGGAGATTCTCGAGGATTGGGAGGTTCAGTTCGGGCCTTATAGATTCCCTTATAAAGATCTATTCAAGGCAACAAAGGGGTTTAAAAAAAAGGAAGTTCTAGGGAGAGGTGGATTTGGTAGGGTGTATAAGGGCGTTTTACCCTCTTCCAACATACAAATTGCCGTTAAAAGGATCTCTCATGATTCAAGGCAAGGTATGAGAGAATTCGTGGCTGAGATTATAACCATCGGTCGCCTCAGGCATCCGAATTGTGTTCGACTTCTCGGTTATTGCAGGCGCAAGCACGAGTTGCTTTTGGTTTATGACTACATGCCTAATGGAAGCCTTGACAAGTTTCTTTACCACCAACCTAATAGCAGCCTTAATTGGACACAAAGGTTTAAGATCATCAAGGACGTAGCTTCCGCGTTGTTCTATCTGCACCAGGAATGGGTGCAAGTCATCATTCACAGAGATATCAAGCCTGCCAATGTGCTGATAGACAGTGACATGAACGCCCGACTAGGAGATTTCGGGATGGCAAAGCTATGCGACCTTGGAAATGATCCTCAAACCTCTCATGTAGCAGGCACTCTCGGTTACATGGCTCCTGAGCTCGCAAGAACCGGGAAAGCAAACACAAGCACTGATATATATGCTTTTGGAATATTCATGCTTGAAGTTGCATGTGGCAGAAAGCCGATCGAACCACAAACGGTACCAGAGGAAGCATTTCTTGCTGACTGGATAAAGGATTGCTGGGATAAAGGAGACATTTTGGCTACTATTGATAAGAGGTTGGGGAAGAGATTTGTGGGACAACAAGCGGAGTTGGTGTTGAAGCTTGGGTTGCTTTGCTCACACCCGGTGACAGCGGCTAGGCCTAGCATGTCCAGCGTTATATCGTATTTGGACGGTGTTGCTTCATTGCCCAATGACTTGAGCTCTGTTATCAAAGTTCGAGAATTCCCAGCAGTATCAAATGAAGTGGGCGATCCTAATGAGTTGACAGCCGAGAGAAACACCGTTCCTTCATTAACAATTACAGAAGCATTTGTTTCTCACGGTAGGTGAAGTGAAAAAATATCGGGTTTTTTTTTTTTAAATTATGATTGTAAAATTAAATAAAATTTTAAAGCCTTCCGAATCGAGTAATAGGGTTTTGTATATATATTTAAGCATCATAAGTAGCATACTGTGGCTGTTCATGCCAATATCATTTAGGAATATGTTTTAAAGGCTTCCGAATCGAGTAATAGGGTTTTATATAATAGGGTTTTCTATTTTTATTTTAAGATTTTTATAATGTTTTATATTGCAATAAAAATAGAAAGGTGGTCACATGCATAACAAATTAAAAAGCTTAATCGAATAAAAAAGTTTGATGTATGCGACCACCTTTCTATTTTTATTACAATATAAAGCATCGTTGTTCGAAGTCCTTCATATGTTAATTTCTTAATTACATGTACTATTGGTGTTTAACGTCAACAATGACGAATATTGTATATTAATCATTATTTAAATATCAATTATTGATATTTAAATAATGAATTCAAATATAGTATTATTTACATAATAATAACTGATAGGTATATTTGAATTCTATCTAATCTCTTTTATATTTTGGAAAGGAAGCTCACTTTAAAAAATTATTTTATGCATATTTTTATTATTTTTTAAATAAAAAGATTAAAATATTCTCGATAACTTATTTAATTACAGAATGACATTTTCATAATTTTTTAGCTAAATTGGTGCCCAACTCAATCAGGAGCTTAAATTATAATATATAGATATATACAATTAATGGAGGTAGGTGTGTATAATAAAATTAAAATGTTTAGAGTTATCAAGATAAAACTTTAGTTGAGTGGTAAATTAAATGTTTTATTATGCATCTAGTTTTCTTTATACATGTGATGCTCGGGTTGATTGTTTGTATTAATTAAAATTTATTATTTTATTATTTTATAATTTTTATAAATAATATTAAGGAAAATTTTAAAAAATATTCATTTTCTTTAAATTGCTACGACTATTAGTGATAATATAAGGAAAAATTTTAAAAACTTTGGTGTAGAGCTATGAAAAATAAAAAGATAATATAAATATTAGTAATATTATGAAAATCATAGTTTTGGAATGTTAAATTAAGTAACAGATTGAATTAATTGAAATCTACATAGTAAGGACTTCAATATAAAAAATAAAAATTCCATTAGGATCTAAAAACAATTTAATTTTAAAAACAATTTAATTAAAATACAATTAATCCATGCTTTGTTTAATCACTGCATTATAAAACCTTGAATAAAAATTTTAGAGTTTTTAGAACATGCCTTAAATCTGTAACAATAAAATTATATGATTCATTTGTCTTTTTCCGTATACTCTTCTACGCATCCAAATTCTTTTAAATCAAATTCTAAACTCTGCGAATCACTTGTGTTGCGTCCTCCGCAACAGTTGAGTTCCTTCTTGATGTTTAGCCTCAATCACCTCCTTACACAAGCTCAATCTCAAATTAATCATTAGACCTCTAATGACATAGTTTTATCAATTTGGGTTTCAAAAGTGATAAAATGTGATAAAAGTTAGCATTGAAACTAAAAGTTAAAAATCGATAAAGAAAACATAAAAATACTCTTAAACTACTTGAGAACAAGCTTGTTACAGGAGAGCCTAATTTAACATTTCAAATTACAGTACATCATGCTTCACCACTCTACAATTACATACAAGGATTGTCATTGTTTTATAGGGTGGGGGTATACCTAGGTTCTGATCGAACCTCAATAGGTCCTTGTCGAACTCCAACATCCTGAGAGGCAACAACTTACAGATCAGTTGCAAGAGATGGATGGGATGTGGCAAGTGAGGATTGGAATATGGTCAGGAAATGCAAAGGTCTTCAATGAATAAGACATTTTCTTTGAATTCATTTTAAGGGACATTTGTTAGCGAATGAGGAGAGAGCTTGATGACATGTGACAGCTGACACTAGTTACTCAAGATGTGAGCAGGCTGAGGCAACCATACAAGTTTTGAGGGATTTTTCTTTTGCTAAGATTAATGTTTGGAATAATCTTGTTCCAAATGATCTTAGCAGGTTTTTGCATATTAAGGATTAACTTGTTTGGAATTTAAAGAATATTGGGCAGATTGATGTTGAGGGAATAGACTGGTCGACTTTGTTTCCTATTATTTGTTGATGTCTTTGGAAGTGTCGTAACGCTTTTGTGTTTAAAGATGCAAGTAACAGCAATGGGGAAGTTGTTATGTCTAGTCTATCTTGGGCTAAAAGTTCAACTCACATAGGGTCTTCTAATATTTTTGTTACAATGATCTCCAGAGCTGCAAAGCAATGGTGACATCCCAAGGAAGGTTGGGTTCAGCTGAATTCGAATGAGACAACCGACATTAATATTGGTGTCACGGTGATTGAAGGGGTTCTAAGGGATGTGAATTCAAATTGGAGTTTACCTCGTACCATGCCTCATGATTTGTTGAAAATGTGTATGTGCATTTATTGCTGTCAATTATAATTATAGTAGTAATTATTATTATTTTTCCAGGTTGAAAATCAAATATATTCGTGGAATACTTCTCTATGAGCTCCTTAGAATCGAAAAGATCGTTCTTGCAAATGCATTTTCACTGCAGCTCAGTCAACAAAAGACAGGTTCTACTGTACCCTTATAAAATTTCTCTCTTTGTATGATCTAAATGTTGGGTTTGATGATTATGAAATCAAGGCTGCACATTACCTAACTGATTGGTTATCTAAATGTCTATTGTATATATTTTTTTTGTGTGTGTGTACTGATGTCTTGTTTGATCATGCTTGTGTTGCTTTTCCTCCTGCATCTTCAGATATCAAGCAGGTCAGTTCAGTTTCAATGGTTACTTGAATGTTGATGAACTTGCGGGCGTAGATTCAAGTGGGCTCTTTAAACTGACTAATTTTACAACCCATACAAAAGGTCATATCTTCTACAAGAATCCAATCCAATTCAAGAACTCCAAAGATGGTAGTGTTTTCTCTTTTTCCACCACTTTCATTTTTGCAATTACCGGAATTCCCAACTTTGAGTTAATGCATTGATTTTCTCAGCCAATTTGAAGTAGTTAATGGCACTAATGTCATCACAGCCCACTAAATTGCATACTTTTGATGGACTTGCAACTACTTCAAGTCAAGAACAACCATCTATATGCACAGCTGCTATACTTGTTGGTAGCTCAGGCAACGATTTAAGCATCTTGCAACCTGACAATTTAAGCAATTTGAGCCTGGAAAGTTGAGTAAGAGCCAAAGTGTTGGTGCTATAACAGAAATAACAGACTCAGCTAGTGTCTTGTTCCACAAGCCTCGATGCTTGCTGTGCAGGCAATCAAATTCGAGCAAGAAGAAGAAAGAAAAACTAGGAAAAATGGAGAGGAAAATTGATGAACAAATCTAATTCATTCATTAAGTAAAACAATGGCACAATGCCAATACATAAAGCAAGCAATTAGCTTGTCAAAACAGCAAAATGTTTACCTAATGGTTACCTAACACCACTAAGCATTGAAACTCTAAGTAAATAACTTGTACATGTAAGCAAAGCTGATAAATAGCTTATCAATCAGTAAAAAATACATCAATCATCAACCTACTTAGTTCAAAATGAACTAAGATACATTTCATTAACTAAAACATTACAAAATAAACAAAATAAGCTTGCATCAGCAGCTCCTGCATGGCTTGGTCTTCATGGTGTCGAGTGTTTGCTGCATGCTGGCCAACTTCATCACTCCTCCTTGGTTAGCATGGTGCAAACACCTAATTTCCTTCTCAAATACTCAAACCTTGTGACACTAAGAGCCTTAGTTAAAATATCAGCAAATTGATCCTCTGAGTTGCAGTGAACCAGCTTCACCTCCTGTGCTTGTTCCATTTCTCGAACAACATGCATCTTAATGCTAAAATGTTTTGTTCTACCATGGAACACTGGATTTTTTGCGATTGCAACAGCAAATTGGTTGTCATAGAAGATTTCTGTTGCTTCCCTTTGATGCATGTTCAAGTCAGTTAAAATTTTCCTTAACCAAATGGCTTGGTTGACAGCACTTGCAGCTGCTACATACTCTGCTTCAGCAGTAGATTGAGCCACCAATGTTTGTTTCTTTGAGCTCCAACAGAACATGGCTGAACCAAGGTTGAAGGCATACCCTGAGGTGTTTTTCATATCATCTATTGAGCCAACCCAATCACTATCTGTGTAGCCAGCTAGCTTCAGATTTCCTTCTCTGTTGTACTTTAAACCATAGCTTAAAGTGCCTTTGACATATCTGAGCACCCTCTTTGCAGCTTGAAAATGCTTCTCATTGCAGCAATGCAAGAATCTTGAGAGCAATCCTACTGCATACATTATGTCTGGTCTAGTGGCAGTTAGGTATAACAGACAGCCAACTAGACTTCTGTAGGTTGTTTCACAAACCTTCTCAAAGTTACTTTGGCTCGATAGTTTCTCTCCAACAGCCACAGGAGTTTTAGTTGCCTTGCTGTTTTGCATGGAGAACTTGGTCAGAATCTTTGTAGCAAAGCTTCTCTGACTTAGGAATATCACATTCTGTGTTTGTGACACCTCCATTCCAAGAAAATAGGACATCTCTCCTAGATCAGACATTTCAAACATCTTCAGCATCTTGGTTTTGAAATTGAGCAGCATTGTTTGGTCTCCTCCTGTCACCAGTAGGTCATCAACATATAGGGACACAATAAGCTGTGTTTGTGCCCCTTCCTTCTTAATATAGAGTGTTGGTTCACTCTTGCTCCTGTCGAATCCCAAATCAACAAGGTAGCTATCGATTCTACTGTACCAGGCTCTAGGAGCCTGTTTTAAGCCATACAGGGCTTTCTTCAACTTGTACACCATGTGCTCCTTACCAGCTATCTCAAACCCCTGTGGTTGTTCAACATAGATGTCTTCATCTAAGAAGCCATTCAGAAAGGCTGACTTCACATCGAGTTGATGGATCTTCCATTCGAGTTGTGCTGCTAAGGCAATCAGCAATCTGATAGTGTCGAGCCTGGCCACTGGTGCAAAGGTCTCCAGGTAGTCTAGGCCATATTTCTGGCTGAATCCCTTGACAACTAACCTTGCTTTTAGTTTGTTTAAGGTTCCATCAGCATTTTGCTTAGCTTTGTACACCCATTTCACTCCAATAACCTTTCTTTTGACTGGCCTTTCAACCAATTCCCAAGTCTGATTCTTCTCGATCATGCTGATCTCCTCAGCCATTGCCAGCTTCCACCCTTGCTGAGCTTCAACCTCTTCAAAGTTGTTTGGTTTAGCTATGGCTATATGAGCCCTTTCATAAATCTCAGCCAGTGGTCTTGTTCCCCTGACTGGTTTATCATCTATGTCCATTTTAGGACCATTTTGGTCTGGCTCAGCTTGATCTGTTACAAGTTCTTTTGAAACTTCCTCAGGTTCATGTCTTTCCCAGTTCCAACATGACCTTTCATCAAATACCACATCCCTGCTGACTCTCACTTTGTTTGTTGAAGGATCCAAGATCCTATAGCCCTTCTTGAAAGTGCTGTAGCCCACCAGAACACCAGGTCGAGCCCTTTTAGACAACTTGTCCCTTTTAACAGCAGGTACATGTGCATAACAGATGCATCCAAAGACCCTTAGATGAGCCAGTGATGGCTTGAATCCAAACCAAGCCTCGAATGGAGTCTTCTGGTCCAAAGCCTTGGTTGGAAGCCTGTTTTGAATGTAGGTTGCAGTGTTGACTGCTTCTGCCCATAGAGTTTTAGGCAGATTCTTCTGAATCATCAAGCACCTGGCCATATCCATCAAGCTCCTATTCTTTCTTTCACTTACACCATTTTGCTGAGGTGTATAAGTGTTGGTAAGTTGATGTTTGATGCTTGCCATATCACAGAAGGCTTAGAACTGAGCTGAGGTGTACTCAGTCCCATTATCAGACCTTATGGTCTTCAGCTTGCAACCTGTTTTAGTCTCAGCAGCAGTCTTGAACTTCCAAAACACAGAGGCCACCTCTGATTTCTGTTTTAAGAAGTAAAGCCAACAATATCTCAAAAAATCATCAATAAACAATATGAAATACCTGTTTCCACTTAATGCCTCAGTCTTCATGGGGCCACACACATCAGTGTGCACCAATTGCAGTCTTTCAGAGGCTCTCCAGGCTTGATTCAAGGGAAATGGAAGTCTGGCCTGCTTTCCTAGCTGACATACCTCACATACATCATCATGCTCCACTAAGTTGATGAAGTTCTCAGCCAAGCCCTCTCTGACCATTCAAGCCATCGATCTGAAGTTGGCATGTCCAAGCCTTTGATGCCAAAGCTTGGATTCATCTGATGTGGCTATGTAGGTAGTGTCTGACTCCTTTGTCCAATCAACTATAAAGCTCTCATCAGCCATCAGCTTGGATCCACTTGGATCACTGATTTGGCACTGGTTATCTTTGAACATCACAGAATAACCTTTCTCCAGTAGTTGAGCTATGCTGAGCAGGTTCCTGTCAATTTCAAGCACCAAGAGCACATTTGAAATCACTTTGGCACCTGTGGGAGTGCATATCAGCACATCACTATTGCCTTCAGCTTTTATAAAATGGCCATTGCCTATCTTGACTTTAGTTCTGCAGCTTCTATCTAAGGACTTGAAGATAGCAGCATTAGGTGTCATGTGATTGGTACATCCACTGTCTAGGAGCCAATCAGATGAAAAACTCTCTTGAGCAGCTGAGCATGACACAGCAAAGACTTGCTCCTCTTGGTCACTGTCTTCTTTGGCCACTCGAGCTTCTGCTTTCACTTGTTGAGAATGATTCTGCCTTGGCTTGCCCTTGCTTTTGCAGACTCTCTCAACATGACCCTTCTTCTTGCAATGTTGACACACAGCATCTGGATTGAACCATCATTTTTCTTCTGGATGACCAGCCCTTTTGCAGTGCTTGCAAGTTTGACCTTCTTTTCTTGCAGCATCATACCTTGGCTTGTCCCTCCAGGCCTTCTTGCCTTTGTAGGCAATATTTGTTCTTGCCTGAAAGGCACCTTCTTGGTACTCCTCCAGTCTGCTTGCTCTCCTCTGCTCTTGAGCATATAGAGCATTGATCAACTCTGTCAAGGAGATGCTGGACAGGTCTCTTGAGTCCTCAAGAGATGAGATTTTTGCCTCATACCTCTCAGGCAAAGTTGCAATTACCTTCTCCACTATCCTAGCTTCATTGAATTGCTCTCCAAGGAGCCTAATGCTGTTAACCACAGCCATAATCCTGTCAGAGTATTGCTTGACAGTTTCTTCTTCCTTCATTTTTAAATTCTCGAAGTCTCTCCTCAAATTCAACAACTGCTGCTGCTTTGTCCTTTCTGTCCCTTGAAACTCTTCTTTCAACTTATCCCAGGCCTACTTTGGTGATTCACAGGCCATAATCCTTGTGAAAATCACATCAGACACTGAGTTCTGGATGCAAGACATGGCCTTATGCCTCTTGGTCCTCTCATCAGCATGCTGCCTGATCTGAGCCACTGTTGGATTGGCTCTAAGTGGCTCTGGTTCAACATCTGAGTTGACCACCTCCCACAGATGGAAAGCCTGCAGGTAGGTCTTCATTTTGACCACCCATATGTGGTAGCCTTCTCCATTGAAGACTTGAGGTGCAGCTGGTGAAAAGCTTGATGAAGCCATGGATTTGTATAACAGATCCCTTAAGAAATAGGCTCTAGATACCAATTGTTGGTGCTATAACAGAAATAACAGACTCAGCTAGTGTCTTGTTCCATAAGCCTCGATGCTTGCTGTGCAGGTAATCGAATTCGAGCAAGAAGAAGAAAGAAAAACTAGGAAAAATGGAAAGGAAAATTGATGAACAAATCTAATTCATTCATTAAGTAAAACAATGGCACAATGCCAATACATAAAGCAAGCAATTAGCTTGTCAAAACAGCAAAATGTTTACCTAATGGTTACCTAACACCCCTAAGCATTGAAACTCTAAGTAAATAACTTGTACATGTAAGCCTGATAAATAGCTTATCAATCAGTAAAAAATACATCAATCATCAACCTACTTAGTTCAAAATGAACTAAGATACATTTCATTAACTAAAACATTACAAAATAAACAAAATAAGCTTGCATCAGCAGCTCCTGCATGGCTTGGTCTTCATGGTGTCGAGTGTTTGCTGCATGCTGGCCAACTTCATCACAAAGGAATGGTGATGAAATTCTTGCCACTAAGATCAAAACGTATCAAAGAGGATATACCAGAAATATCACCATGAATATCTGCTTCACCAAGAGTGCACATGTTACAATTTGACAATATAAGATTTTCGAGCTTCGAGAGTCGAGTAAGAGATGCAAGTATGCTGATGAAATTGTTACCACTAAGATCAAGAGGCCACAAAGAGGATAGACCAGAAATATCACGTGGAAGATCTCCTTCACAAAGATTGCAGTCCTTTAGTTTTAGCTCTCTTAAAGAACTCAAATCTGACAACAAAAGTAACATCTGAGCCATGGGATTCGTCCTTCTTCCTTAGATTACCTTGAAAAGAGAAGGCAAATTTGGTAGTAACTTATATGATGGTCCCTTGCGCCCATTGAAAGAAAGAACTTTAAGATTTTTAAATTGAAAAATAAAGGACGGTGGTTCTGCTATGGCTGTTTCACTCAAGTCGAGCTCCAAAAACTTTACTTGCTGCAAATTCTCCGATAAATTTTCCACTCTATAACAACCAGAAAGATCTAGAGTTTTTAGACATTCCATTTTCCCATCAATCTCCGGAAACCTTACAAGACCTGAGCAACCCGAAAGAATTAATGTTTCTAGAGATTCCATTCCAATTTCAGTCGGAAGACTCTTGAGACTTTTGCAATCTCTTAAATTCAAAAGTTTAAGGTTCCTAATCACTCTAATTGATGGATGAACATCCACTAATTTGGTACAACCTTTCAAAAATCAGAACTTCAAGATTTGATGTTTGTGTGTAGTCTAGTGAATTGATCAGGTTTTGGACCCATTATTATTTTTATTTTTTGAAATATGAATGGCTGGATTATATTAATAAAACAAATTCCAAATCATTTAGAGCCCAGACAAAACAGAAACAAAAAGACACCCGACAATGCAATAAACAAACATTAAATAAAAGCAGGATAATCCAAACACCCAGGCAGACTTTCCTTTTCCCTAGACATCTGAGAAAGCGAAACCCTTCAGTTGCCTTCTCTGTTTCGTTGATAACCACCAAAATGTCTGCTCTAGATCTTTCCGATGCAACTGGAAGAAACCCTTCAGGTCTGGCTAAACTCTACATTTCATCACTTCAAAACACCAATCTTCCGTCGAAACTGAGAAACCCAGTGTTAGAGTATTATAAGGAAGTTAGTCAGTTGTCAGTTAGTAAGCAGTTAGTTGGTTAAGGAGGTTGCAGCAGTTAGTTAATTAGTTGTTGCAGTTGCTGTATAAATACATGTTCTGATATCTCTTCTAATATGAGAAAAATATACAAAATGTATTCATCATTTACTTTTTGCTTATAGTTTAACATGGTATCAGAGCTAGTAACATATGACACAACAACAGTTATGTCATCAAGTTTTCCACCATAGTAACGGAACCCAGCATCCTGTGACATTCTCCAAAAGACAGGGATGGAGAGTGCTACTAATACACCAACGCCTATGGTCAGTTATCCTAAACTGGTAGCCTCTGATGGTGATCAGACAGTTGATGAACATCTCTATCGTAGCACTATAGGGATGCTGCAATACCTGTGTGTTACAAGACCCGATATCTCGTTTTGTGTTAATAAGCTAAGCCAGTATATGAATTCACCCGGTGAAGCTCACTGGAAAGCCGTTAAGCGTGTTCTTCGTTACTTAGCTGGTACAATAGATCATGGGTTGTTTTTTTCGCGTGGACAGTTCAAGTTAGTCTGTTACTCCGATGCAGACTGGGCCTCTTCTGTTGAAGACAGGAGATCTACCACAGGGTATGTTATCTTTCTCGGACCAAATCCAATAGCATGGTGCTCGAAAAAATAGCCTGTTGTGTCCAGGTCCTCTACAGAGGCAGAATACCGTAGTTTGGCTAGTTGTGTTTCTGAAATATTGTGGGTTCGACAGCTACTAAATGAGGTAGGAGTT
Source organism: Gossypium turneri (assembly GCA_008044935.1). NCBI lineage: Eukaryota > Viridiplantae > Streptophyta > Magnoliopsida > Malvales > Malvaceae > Gossypium > Gossypium turneri. The sequence continues at coordinate 64,755,986 of CP032581.1, forward strand.
TGCATGGCCCATGCACCAACAGTCTGGTGTGACAATACGTCAACAGTGTCCATGTCAGCTGATCCAACGAATCATGCAAGAACAAAACATATTGAAATTGACCATCACTTTGTTCGAGAAAAGGTGGCGGATGGATCACTTCAGGTTAATTTCATTCCGTCTGCTAATCAGGTTGCCGATGTGCTTAATAAGCCTCTAGCACCCAAGCAGTTTGGAGGTCTGCGCAATGCTCTTCGAGTAACAACTAAAGATGAGTCGATTGCTTTAGGAAACAGAGAAAACCAGGAGAATGTTAGAGTATTATAAGGAAGTTAGTCAGTTGTCAGTTAGTAAGCAGTTAGTTGGTTAAGGAGGTTGCAGCAGTTAGTTAATTAGTTGTTGCAGTTGCTGTATAAATACATGTACTGATATCTCTTCTAATATGAGAAAAATATACAAAATGTATTCATCATTTACTTTTTGCTTATAGTTTAACACCCAATAGTCCATCTATTCTCTGATCTGTTTGCCCACAGTAAAATCCCATTTTATCTTCTTTCTAAGCAGTGGATCTTCGACCTGCTGGACAAAGTGAGCCCAACTGTTGACGGTCCTCTTCCGCTGCCACTTTCGCGTATGAAGGAACCGCACCAACAAGATAAGTTTCTTCATCTCTCTTTAATCCCTCTCTGGCCAATAGATGTGCAACTCCGTTTGCTTGATACCCCTCACAGATAGTTCTAATATTTGAGATATAGGCTCCTATCACTGACCTTTCAACTCCCTTTGTTTGCTTCCGAATCACAGATAAGGAGTCTCCTTCGATCTCCACCCTTGAGAATCCCACATGCAATCCCATCTCAGCCGCATTTCAACTTATACAGAGCTGTTGAAGACCATCATAAATTAGAAACAAATGAGAAAACATAATAAACTTATCTCAAATTGAGAAAGCTTTGTTGATGTTACAGAAAACACAACCACTGACAAGAACAGAAAAAAGAAATTAGACATGAACAAAAATAAATCTATTGAATTAAAAAAAAAAGGTTGAATAAGTCTCACACATAAAAAAGATTTTCCAATTAATTAATAGAGCATACTTTATTTCCATGTTTGAATAAGTGTTAAAAATAAATGTTTAAATATAAATACTTTATAAACAATATAAACTAAAAGAGTTGGAATACTATTATTTGTACTTCAAGCCATGAAATTTAAATGTTACTTTTATTAGAAGGAATTAAACCTATTTAAGTACTATTAAGGACTTATATTTAATCTTCCCAATATATAAAAGTAATTTTGACTGATTAAATTGAACACATAAATTAATCTCTAATAAAAATGAAATGATTTTTAACTCAGCTTAATCCTTATTAAAAGATTCATTTTATTTTTGCCTGCTTCGTCACAAAAGATATCCATTTTTTTTTTCATATTCCAGTATTAAGTTGATTAGATTTACTTCAACCTACTGTAAAATATACATGTAAGTTAATATAAATATATATATATATATAAATAAAATTTAAAATAAAAAAAAAGGTGAAACCAATCAAAATGTACACATTTCATTTATGTAAAAAGGAACGAATTGAGTGACTAAAATTTGTAAAAAGGAATGAATTCACTATTCATGTCAAGTCAACACTGTTAATAGTTCAATAAGCATTTTTGCATTAAAAAATCCATAATTTGACTCAAAATAAAATGTTAAGAGCTAAATTGCTTAAAAAAATAAGGGTTAAATTGTCAAATTTTATAAACACTAAGAACCTTTTTTTGTCATTATGCCTAATTTAAAAGGTTTTATTTACATTACAATTAAATTACAATTTGAATTTACATTACAAATTCAAAAAGTGGATTTAAAATACTATAATTTACATTACATGTAAAAAAACAACTAATTATGTAATAACATAATCTATTTCTCTAAATTCATCCCAGCCTATAATTGCTAAAGTGTCCGCTTTGAAGACTTTTGTTGGTCCCTCACTTGCATGATCCTTTTGACCAAACTTTCATACTTCTATTAGCCTAGGGGACAAACATAAAACACCAAGGTTATTTTTGTTGCATTGAGATCATCTATATCACTGGTGAGAAAGAATTTTATGAAACTGTGATTTTAAATCATCCCTATCACCTTCTAATAGGAAAATAACAAAACAGATTTTTCCTCCTGATTTTCAATTTTTTCCTCCCGACAAATTCAAATTCAACTAAAAATAGTAAAATTTTGAGTTGTCATTCTCCTATTGAAAATGTATAGGAATGACGTGGAATCACAGTTTCATATCACTGGTATATTAACTTACCTCAAATCAAGAAAATTTTGTTAATATCACAAAAAAACACAACAGTTGAAAATTATGATCTGGCCTTTATTAAAGGATTTCACCTTATTGTTACCTGTTTTGTCACCGAAACTATCCATTTTTCTCAACATTTCTATCTCAAGTTGATTATATTTATTTCAACCTACAAATAAAATATAGGTGTAAGTGTATATATAATGAAAATACAATTTTAATAAAAAATGAAACCATCAAAATTTACACATTTCAGTTATATAAAAAGGAATGAATTAAGCGACTAAAATTTTAAATAATATATATAAACTATGTTATCAACAATTGTGATATGTACGGAATATGAGCTCCTGTTGAATATAAGTAAAAGATTTATAAGTTTTTGGTATGTAAGAAGGATGGTTAAGTAGTTTACCACAATTAATGCTTCTTCCCTGATTGGCCCATTATAAAATTGAAAAATTTTTGCATCCGTTTTGGTTGCGGCTCTTCTTCCTCCATTTCCTCATAGATATTACGTTTCCGTTTTATGTGAGAACTGCTACCTACTGATCCATGGTTGTGAGCAGAATGTTTGTGGATGTGCTCAAAATTTGGAGAAGATTGAGTGGTATGGCACTGCAACTCTTTCATTTCTTCCAAATCTTTCTCATACACTATTCTAACACCACACTTCTTCACCTTAAGGCTATGACCATTGAAAAACACATGAAGCCCATCACGTTTATGATCTAAGCAATCTGTTGTCCGTAAATTATTGGTTTCACAGCCACCATATTTATCCTTCAAGGAAACTGGATATAATTTATCACGCGACCAATAACGAAGAAAAATGTGATCTTTCATTATGGGCTTGTTGTATCGTTTACCCACCAAATAGCCTCTCCTCTCAATCTGCCGACGGTTTCTACCATACATTAACGCTCCACAGTCGATAAAGCCCACATCCCTTGAAGCATCATTATTGACAAAAATGCAGCAACAAGCAACTCCAATCCATTCACTATCCTCTTGAAGGTTGATCGGTAGGGGAATCTTAACAAAGAAGTCACTTTTTTGTTGGCTAAACCATTCTGGGATTTCACTTCCTGGCATGATAATATCAAACATTTTTCTTGAATTTGCAAATGCCTGCAAAATAAAACACAAGTCGTTAGGTAACTAAAACCATAAATTCTCAAGTACGAGATTTTGTAAGAGAGAAAAAGAGAGATTAATCGACCTTAAGATGTTTTCTCAGCAGTGTTAATGCATTGATATTCTCAGCCAATTTGAAGCAGTTAAAGGCTTTAATAGCAGCCGAACCCACTAAATTGCATGCTTTTGATGGACTTGCAACTACTTCAAGTGAAGAACAACCATCTAGCCACACATCTTCTATACTTGTTGGTAGCTCAGGCAACGAGTTAAGCTTCATGCAATTTGATAATCCAAGCAATTTAAGCTTGGAAAGTTGAGTCAGAGCCAAAGGAATGGTGATGAAATTGTTACCGTCAAGAAAAAGCCGTTTCAAAGAGGATAGACCATGAATATCTGCTTCACCAAGAGTGCACATGTTGCAATTTGACAATATAAGCTCTTCAAGCTTGGAGAGTCGAGTAAGAGATGCAGGTATGCTGATGAAATTGTTACCAGTAAGATTAAGTTCTTCCAATGAGGATAGACCAGAAATATCACGCGGAATATCTCCTTCACAAAGATTGCAGTCCCTTAGGTTTAGCCTTCTTAATGAACTCAAACTTGACAATGAAGGTAACATCAGAGAGATGGAATTTGTCCTTCCTCTTTTGAATCCATTGAAAGACAGAAATTTAAGATTTTTAAATTGAAAAATGAAGGATGGTAGTTCTGTTATGGCTGTTTCACTCAAGTCGAGCTCTTCCAAAAACTTTGCATGCTGCAAATTCTCCGATAAATTTTCAACTCTATAACAACCGGAAAGATCTAGAGTTTTTAGACGTTCCATTTTCCCATCAATCTCCGGAAACCTTACAAGACTTGAGCAACCCGAAAGAATTAATGTTTCAAGAGATTCCATTCCAATTATGGTCGGAAGACTCCTAAGACTTTTGCAATCTCTTAAATTCAAAACTTTAAGGCTCTTAAGTACTGCGATTGATGGATGAACATCCACTAATTTGGTACAACCTTTCAATATTAGAACTTCAAGATTTGATGCCGTTGTGAAGTCTGGTGTCTTGATCAGGTTTTGGGACCCTTCAAGGTTCATCATTTTCAACTTACACAAGGGCTGTTGAAGATCACAATAAATTAGAAACAAATGAGAAAACATAATAATGCTTATTTTTGTCTTTTTACCTTAATCAAAGTTTAATCATTTATATTAAAATAACCTAAAATATAAGGATAAGATGAGTTAATTCTTACTCTATTTCCCTTCCATAGTTGTTGAATGCGACTATATGGTAAAAGAAGTGCAACAAGGTTGTCCGGTTGGAAGCTTGAAGGCAACGATTTTAAAGGGTATCCTTTCCAATCTAAAAGCCGTAGCTCATTAGAAAGAAATTTGAGATCATCACAATTTGATAGGCAAAGCACTTTGAGCAATCTCAACTTTTTCATTTTTGAGAAGACATCGACACTCAAGTTGAGCATCTTGCTCGATTCCCTAATAATTATGAATAAAACAAAATGAAAATGAGCTTCACAATATACAAAAAAATTCAACAACTAAAAGTTATGTTATAATCTAATTCATTGATATACTATTAATATTTCAAAAAGACATACATTTCTCTATTGATTCTTTTGAAAGAGTAATACGCTACTAGATAAATTTCATAATTAAACATTAAAATATTGAGTGTCAAAGATTTTGCTATAATTTCTTATCATATTTAAGAAAATAAAATAATTATTTACAGTACACATAAATATAAATTTACGTGTCTTCTTACCTTTTATTATTAATGATTATACCTTCAATTATTTTTGTACCCTAAAAAAAATCAAGAATAGAAAATAAGAAAACAAAATAAATGGTGTATAATGTAGGATAAAACTTTTAAAAACTTACATTTTTATTTAGCATTATTATATTCTAAATATAACAAATAAAGCATTTTAAACGAAGTAAAACAATTTCTACAAATATTATGCTCTAAAGAGGGCAATGCAATGAAATTAAATATTTATTTGTACAAACCCTTTTTAATATTTGTAAACATCAAACATGACTTATCTCAAAATTACTAAATATCACTTTTTAAGAATAGTTGTATCAACCAATTAGACTAAGCTTTGGGTTTATATCATATATTGATTTGATATTATATAACAAAATAGAAATAGTATGTAACTTTTGTTAAATGACTTACAGTGTTTTTTGTTAGGACATGATGGACGTCTCTTTCCTCCCACAATCTGCACCGTTTTCCAGGTTCATCAACACATTTTTCTTTAACAATTTTTCTTCCCATTTCTTGCAACAAGTTATGCATCCACAAATATTTGTGTTCATCGACTTTTATGAGAGATTTTTTAATGAGAACATCAATGCCAATATCTGGGAAAAACTCACAACCATCCAATACTTTCATTACAAAATCTTTCTCCTCCGCATTGAAGAAGCATGCTATATCTAGAAATATATTCTTCTCCCTTTCTTCCAATCCATCAAAACTGATTTGAAGTTTATCGAGAATTTCTTTATTAGAATCTCTTTTAAGTCTTTCAATTGCACTTCTCCATTGAGTAGCATCTCTACCGCATAAAAAGCAACCCAAAATTTCAAGAGCTAACGGGAGCCCACCAGCATATTTTACAACATGGTAAGAAAGCTCAAAGAAATCATCCTTCGGCACTGTATCACCATGAAAAGCTTTCAGACTGAAAAGTTGAAGAGCATCTTTGGGATTCAATGTTGTGGGCTCATACATATCATCAACTGGCCAAGATCGAAGCAAATGTTCTTCTCTTGTTGTTACAATGATTCTACTCCCTAATCCGAACCAATCATGCCTTCCAACCAAGCATTTTAAGTGTTGAAAGTTATCAACATCATCAAGAACAACAAGAACCTTTTTGCGACACAACATATTACTAATTATATCATTCCCTTCATGAACATTGAAAAATTTGAAGCATTCATCATGAAAAATCTCCGAAAGAAGTTGTTTCTGTAAAGAAACTAATCCACATTTGTCTGAAACTTCTCGAACATCAGCAATAAAGCTTTTACTTTCAAAATGATGTGACATTTGATTATAAGCAAGTCTTGCGAGTGTGGTTTTACCGATACCACCCATTCCGCAAATCCCTATAATGCGGACATCATTTTCCCCAATGTTTATTTTCAAATATAAATCCTCCAAGCGTTCAGTCATTCCAACCAAGTCACTATGAGTGACTGGGTGACATAGTTTTGCTGATATCTTCTTAATAATCTCTCTAATAAATTCTGATTCATGCCTACAAGAAAAGAAATTTTAATTTTTTGAATAATTTTTTTTTTATTTTTTCATATTATCAAATGCACTTTCTTTTTCAATGAATCATGAAACATAATATAGTTTGGAAGCAAACAAGAACCAAGATTGGAAACACATAGGATTAGAAAGAAAGAAAAAAGTTATACATATATATCCCAAAAAATAGAAAATAGAGAAGAAAAGAAAGAGTTACCTGTTATTTAAATGCCATCCCTTGATTCCAGCCACTTGAATTAAAGCATTTCGCCACCTTTGGATCTTCTCACTATCTTCTCCGTATCTCTCTTCATGTCTAGCAAAGGCTTCTTCCACTTTCTCTTTTTGTTTTCTTAAATCAGATGGATCAACATCGTAAAAAATTGGAAACACTTTATGGCCGTCGTTGTTATGTTGTTTAACAATCTCAGCAAGCTCCTCCAAGCACCAACTTGAAAAGGCATAAGTTTGTGAAAAAACGATTACCGAACACCATGATTGCTGAATTTCTGTAAAGAGTTCTGGCGCGATCTCTTCGCCGGCCTCCAGCTTTGGATCATCCCTGAAAGTGACGATCCCACTCCTACTTAAAGCATCATAGAGATGATCGGTAAATTTGGTGCGGGTATCTTCACCTCTAAAACTCAAGAAAACATCATATTTCTTTCTAGAATTGGACGAAGAAGTTGAAGGTAATGACGACATGACGATGTGCGAGAAAAAAAAAATATGTGGATGTAGTGTTGAAAATCAGAAAACTGATAGCTCAATACGTCTGAAAGAAACTAGAAACAGATCAAATTTCCAGGGAAGAATAAAGGTGGTTTCTAAGCAATTTCTCTATAACCTTTTCACTTTCCAAATGAATGCGCGTAGTTGTGGAAATTGGGGGGCCATAAATGAGTGATGCATATGAATCCAACAAGGTGGGTGTTGATAAAATGGAGCCGACAATAATTGCAACTGTTCTTAAGTTTGTGCTTTACTTGCTTTCTCTATAACTCTAGAATTTGAATTTTTTGTCAAATTACTTTAAAATAAATAAATTAAGTGAATTTGAATTTGAATTTGAATTTGAATATGAATAGTAAAAAAATATAAATTAAGTGACTAAAACTATGAGATATGTACATATTCAATACGATTGTCTTGCTAAAAATTTTAAATTTTTTAATGTATATTAAAAATATCATATCTTATACGTAAATAAATTTAAAATGATTATTTCAAATGAAATAGAAGTAATAGTACATGGTTGGTTAAGTACTTTACCACAATTAATGATTCTTCCAAGATTGGCCCATCATAAAATTGAAAATTTTTTGCATCCATTTTGGTTGCGGCCCTTCTTCCTATGCTTCCTCGTAGATCTTACATTTTCGGTTTGATGTGAGAAGCAGGGATTTAAATAGCGGTCCGTTACCGAAATAGCGGCCGTTATATAGCGGTAGCGGCACTGATAACACTCTAGAATAGCGTATTTTTATGTATTAATTATGTATTTATTCTGAGTATGATCCTGCTAATTTGAGCTATTTATGATCTTTTATCTCATAGGGACTAAATTTGAGGCAAAAGCAAAATTAAGGGCCAAAAGCGTGAATTTAGAGATAAAATGGGCCAATGTGCGACACAAGGAAAAGTTGGTGCCAAAAGTGCAAGCATGGAGGACACAAGGGTTGAAATGCAAAAAGAAGAGATTTTATTCAATTAAACTCTATTTTAATTATATTAGGATAATTAATATTGAGATAATTATTAAGGATTATTTTTAGGATTTTATTTTATCTTTATTTATCTTCAATTAAATGTATTTATCTTTTAGGAATTTAAGTAGGATTAGACTATCTCCCTAGCACTATAAATAGGGGGTGAAGTGACTCAAAAGGATCCCATCTTTTCTTTTTCTGTAAACACTCTCTCCCCAAAAGTCTAGGCTTTTGTTCTTCTCATATTTCTTTTTAATAAAATCTTTATTTTTTTTATTTATTTTCTTTTCTACCACAACCATGAGCCACTAAACCCATCTAGCCGAAGGTTGTCAAAAATCCCCAAAAAGGGTTCATGAGGCTTAGAATCCGTACTTAGCCTCCTCGCTGAGTATTCATCGTTTCTCCGCACTACGGGGCTGACGGTTCCGTCCAAGTCCCTTAAGAAGTAAGTTTTTCAACGTATGCAAAGGCAGCCGCTTTGTATGTTTTGGGAAGGTTGCACAGTCGGTTCGTTAGCTTACTGCGTCAGAGGTTGGCGAGCCCAAGAGACAAAATGGCGTGGGATTCGCCATTGAGAAGCGTTGATCTAGCATAAGACGATCCCACAGAAGCGATTGTTGGCTAGAGTCAGGTTCCACTAAATTGTAAGTCTAAATCATTGGAGCTGGTGGTTGTAGGCGTCCTCTTCCACTATAACTGGCTTATTCGGTTTGGGAAGGATCATCTAAAAGCCGAGGATTAAACCCAAGGCAGAACGAGACAACTGGAGGCTGGAATCTCCCATAAGAATTTTCTTTCTCTTATCTCTATTTTTAATTTCTCGAATTTTCAATTCAATATTCTTAATTCTATTTTTAATTTTATTTTTCGTTTCTAGATCCAATAATTTAATTCTGCTATTGTTTTTATTTTTACCAGGAACGCAGGTTGTCTTGGGCAAGACTCTGCTTGGGATTTCACGGAACAAGATATTTTGCGAGTCCAGTCCCTGAGGATTTGACCCTACTTCCCTTTTACTATTCTTTTTCATTATTTATTAGGGATAGGATATTTTTGGTGCTCTCAACGACCGCATCAAATTTTGGCGCCGTTGCCGGGGATTGGCAACGTACTAATCTTGTTTTTTTGTTTCTTATGACCAGATCTGCTCCAGGTACTCTTGCGTTCGATTCAGAAATTGAGAAGACTGCTAGAGCCAATCACAAGGAGACAAAGTTACGAAAAAAGCAGTCAGCGGTGGTTGGAACTCAAAGTAACCCACCGCCAGAAATCGAAGTCGACGACGAAGCTGAGTCAAGGGTTAACGAAAACCCTACTCGAACACTTGAAAGCGAAAAAGTAGAAGTCGACTCACCAGAAGAAGTGCTTAACGTTAGGGTTAACGAAAACCCAAATCTAGCACACCAACCAATGGCTCAAACGATTCGGCAACTGGCTGAAGCTCCGACAGAACAACCGCCATTGTGCATCGCGTATCCTACTATGGATGCTGATTTTGAGTTGAAGTCAGGTTTAATCCAGTTATTGCCAACTTTTCGTGGGTTACAAAATGAAAATCCCTACAAGCATCTGAAAGAATTTCATATGGTTTGTCTTAGCATGAAACCTCAGGGGGTAACTGAGGATCAGATTAAATTGCGTGCTTTCCCTTTCTCCCTAGCAGATTCCGCTAAGGAATGGTTATTTTATTTACCCCCTGGATCTATTACAACTTGGGCTAATCTATCTCGTTTGTTTCTGAACAGGTTTTTTCCAGCGTCTCGAGCAGCTGAGCTAAGAAGAGAGATCGTTGGAATAAGGCAAAAAGAAGCTGACTCCCTTTACGATTATTGGGAGCGATTTAAGAAGTTGTGTGCAAGCTGCCCGCAACATGGTATAACAGAGCAATCTCTCCTCCAATACTTTTACGAAGGTTTGAAGCCCATGGAGATGAATATGGTAGACGCTGCTAGTGGAGGAGCATTGGTCAACATGACTCCCCAACAAGCGAGAGACTTGATCTCCACAATGGCTGCAAATTTTCAGCAGTTCCGAGCCAATACTGAACCCCCTAGAAGGGTTCACCAGCTAAGTAATTCAACCTTAGAGGATAAAGTTGATAGACTTACTAATATGATGAATTCTCTTGTTGCAGAAAAAGCGAAGACAGCTCCATTATGCGGAATATGTGCTACACCTGATCACACAATTGATGCATGTCCCAGTTTGTATGATGATACCACGGCCCATCTGGATGCTGTTGGAAATTTCCCTGGGCCACCACAAAGGCAGTACGACACCTACGCTAATACCTACAACCCAGGTTGGAGGGACCATCCTAACTTAAGCTATGGGGCCAATCCACGAAATAACCAGCCATACCAAAATCGGTTTCCGCAACAGCCACAAGGTTCAGGTAATTTTCTAGAAACTATGGTCAATAAGTTAGCAGCTAATGTTCTTGATTTTCAACAGCAAACTCTTAATTTCCAAAAAGAGACGAAGGATTTCCAACAGAAAACCGAGGCATCCATAAGATAGTTGACCACATCGATCGAGAAATTGACCTTTCAAGGGAAGCTACCGTCACAAACAGAACCAAACCCTAGACAAAATGCAAATGCAGTGATGTTGCGAAGCGGAAAGGTACTGGAATCAATTCCTGATAGGAATCTTGCCCAAGAAATTGCCCAGGAAAAACCTGAGAAAGACGAACAAGTCCGACCGAAGCCTCCATTGCCTAAAATTCAACCTCCATTTCCAGAACGATTCAACCAGTGTCGAAGAGGTAAAGAGGACAAGGAAATTCTTGAAACCTTTAGGAATGTCGAGATCAATATTCCGCTGTTGGACGCCATCAAGCAAATACCACGGTATGCTAAATTTCTTAAAGAGCTTTGCACTAACAAGCGAAAATTGACAGGTAATGAAAGGGTGAATGTTGGTGAGAATGTATCCGCAGTGTTACAACGAAAAATGCCGGTAAAATGCAAAGATAGGGGCATGTTTGCAATACCATGCAAAATAGGCCATCTGGGAATTAAGAAGGCTATGTGTGATCTAGGGGCTTCTATAAATGTTATGCCATATTCTATTTATGAATCACTTAATGCGGGTTTTTTGACAAAAACAGATGTTATCATTCAATTGGCGGACAGGTCTGTTGTGCACCCAGAAGGAGTCCTCGAGGATGTTCTGGTAAAAGTTAATGAGCTTATTTTCCCTGCAGATTTTTATGTGATCAAAATGGAGGAGGATATCACTCTTGGATCTTCAGATCTCCTGCTGGGTCGACCGTTCCTTAGTACAGCTAGTACTAAAATTGATGTTCGAAGTGGAACTCTTACGATGGAGTTTGATGGGGAGATTGTAAAATTTAATGTCTACGACGCCATCAGCCATCCAAGCGAAATCTTGAGTGTAAATCGTATCGACATAATTGACTCTTTGGTGGAAGAAAATTATGAGTCAATTTATGGAGATGATTCTGAACTTGATGAAATTGAATTTGTTAATGAGTTATTATCTCCAAATACTAAACTGTTACCTTCTGTTATACAGACACTAGAGTTGGAGTTGAAACCACTTCCTGAGCATCTGAAATATGCATTTTTGGGGAAAGGTAATACCCTACCAGTCATAATCTCCAATAGACTCTCCACACATGAAGAGGAAAGTTTGGTTCATATACTAAAAAGTCATAAGGAGGCGATTGGCTGGACCATTGCAGACTTAAAAGGGATAAGCCCTTTGACGTGCACACATAGGATCTACTTGGAGGAAGACACGAAGCCGAGGCGAGAGGCGCAAAGACGGCTAAATCCGAATATGATGAAGGTAGTAAAAAAGGAAATAATTAAGCTTTTAGACGCTGACGTAATTTACCCTATTTCTGACAGTAGGTGGGTAAGTCCGGTTCAGGTCGTGCCCAAGAAAACAGGCGTGACAGTAAAGAAAAATGCTGAAGGTGACTTGGTACCTACCCGAGTACAAAATGGGTGGCGCGTCTGTATTGATTACAGGAAGTTGAATTCATACACTAGAAAAGATCATTTCCCTCTTCCTTTTATAGATCAAATGCTTGAAAGATTAGCCGGAAAAACTCATTTTTGTTGTCTTGATGGATACTCAGGTTTCTTTCAAATTCCAGTCGCACCAGAGGACCAAGAAAAGACCACTTTTACATGCCCATTCGGTACATTTGCATATAGAAGGATGCCATTCAGTCTTTGCAATGCGCCAGCACCTTCCAAATATGTATGATGAGTATATTTTCTGAATATGTGGAAAAAATTATCGAAGTTTTTATGGATGATTTTACTGTATATGGGAGTTGTTTTGATGATTGCCTTAAAAACCTAACAATAATTTTGAGTAGGTGCATAGAATTTAATCTTGTCTTGAATTATGAAAAGTGTCATTTTATGGTAGACAAGGGTTTAATTCTAGGTCATGTTGTTTCATCTAAAGGAATTGAGGTCGATAAGGCCAAAATTGATATTATAAATTCTTTGCCTTATCCCTCCACTGTGAGGGAAATTCGTTCTTTTCTTGGCCATGCAGGGTTTTACAGGCGCTTCATAAAAAACTTCTCGAAGGTAGTTGAACCACTGTGTGAGTTGTTGCAGAAGGATAAGAAATTTGAGTTTGGCCCAAAATGTAAGGAGGCATTTGATACACTCAAGCAAAAGTTAGTCTCTGCTCCTATAGTACAACCACCAGATTTGAAATACCCATTTGAAATTATGTGCGACGCCAGCGAACGCAGTGTAGGAGCCGTGTTGGGGCAACAGATAGACAAAGAACCACATGTCATATGTTATGCCTCGAAAACCCTAGATGCTGCACAGAGCAACTACACCACTACGAAAAAAGAACTCTTAGCCGTTGTATTTGCTTTAGATAAATTTCGACCTTATTTATTGGGAACTAAAGTGATTATTTTTTCTGATCATGCAGCTCTCAGGTATTTGATCGCGAAGAAAGAAGCAAAACCGAGGCTCATTAGGTGGATTTTGTTGCTCCAAGAATTTGATATTGAGATTCGAGACAAAAGGGGATGCGAGAATTTAGTGGCTGACCACTTAAGCAGAATAAAAGTACCTTTTGACGACATCCCTATTAAAGAAGAATTCCCTGATGAGAGCCTATTCTCGACCGAGGTACGTCTCCCATGGTATGCAGATATAGTAAACTTTCTAGCCACAGGATTATTACCCACTGAGTTAGCACGTTCCATGAGGGACAAGCTTAGACGCAACGCTCGATATTACATTTGGGATGACCCATACTTGTGGAAACACTGTTCAGACCAGATAATACGAAGATGTGTTCCAGAAACTGAGGTAACTTCTATCCTTAATTATTGTCATGCTGAAGCTTGCGGAGGTCACTTTGGCCCTAAGCGGACCACTCATAGGGTGTTAGAATGTGGGCTATATTGGCCCACAATTTTTCGAGACGCATATAACTTCTGTAAATCTTGCGATAGGTGCCAACATGCAGGTAACATCACTAAACGAAATCAAATGCCCTTTTCCCCGATTCATGTATGCAAAATCTTTGATGTATGGGGTATCGATTTCATGGGCCCATTTATTTCTTCATTTAGCAATGTATACATAATTCGTGCAGTAGACTATGTTTCTAAGTGGATAGAAGCAAAGCCTACTCATAATGATAATACCAAAACTGCTATGGAGTTTTTAAAACAAACTATTTTTTCCAGGTTTGGCACACCTCGAGCCCTAATTAGTGATCGTGGCACCCACTTTTGTAATAAGGTCATGGAGGCATTGTTGGCAAAATATGGAGTCCACCACCGCATAGCTACGGCTTACCATCCCCAAACGAACGGTCAAGCCGAGGTCTCAAACAGGGAAATCAAGACTATTTTGGAGAAAACAGTTCGTCCTAACCGAAAGGATTAGAGCCTTCGGCTAAATGATGCACTTTGGGCCTATAGGACTGCGTATAAGGGACCGATTGGTATGACCCCGTATCGACTTGTTTTTGGTAAAGCCTGCCACCTTCCAGTCGAATTGGAACATAAAGCCTATTGGGCCATTCGACAGTGTAACATGGAGTTAGAACCTGCAGGAAAGGCAAGGAAATTAGACATCCAAGAGTTAGAAGAAATTCGTAATGAGGCCTACGAAAATGCTCACATTTATAAAGACAAGACAAAGTTGTTTCACGATAAGAGAATTGCTCAGAAGCATTTTTCGGTAGGACAAAAAGTTTTATTTTATAACTCTGTGTTAAAGTTATTCCCAGGTAAGCTTCGATCACGATGGCAAGGACCTTTCATTGTTACTAAAGTGTTCACACATGGAGCGGTTAAAATAGAGAGTGAGGAATCTAGAAAGCAGTTCGTAGTCAATGGCCAACGGTTGAAGCCATTTTATGAGAATTTTCAAGCCCACACGGTTGAGGAAATTCATTTGGAACCACCATAGAACCAATAACGGCGTCGAGCTAACGATGTTAAACAAGCGCTTGTTGGGAGGCAACCCAATTTTTATTTTTATTATTTATTATTATTTTTCTTTACTTTATTTATTACTTTCTTTATTATTTATTACTTATTTGGATATTAATCAATTTTTCTTCTTTTGCTTAAAAAAAAAATGAAGCAAACCGTTAAGCAACACTTAAAGCGCATTGAGGCCTGACTTGAAACCTTTGGCCAGCAACTGACCAAGCTCATTGCCATCATTTGTGATCACACGGGGAGTTTTTCTAAACTTTTCTACCTATCTATTTCTTTTCGTCCACATTGAGGACAATGTGTTTTCAGTAGGGGGAGGCACTCTTCGTTATTACTATAATTTTCTACTGTGATTTTGGTTAGTGTTGCTGTTGCTGTGATTATTTTTGGCTGGTGTTGCTGCTTAAGGCTCCATTTTGTCCATATTTATTTTTTTTAGAATCCTTTGCCTCTTTTCATACCCAAGATTTTTACCAAGAATTGCCTACTGTTTGACCTACAAGCATGATTCTTATTTTCTGAGAAAATTACGAATTTGCCATAATTGATGTCATCTCCACTGTTTTATTCTTATTGGACTAAAAATAATTGTGATTTATAAAGTTAACTTTATCTTTCTTTTCGTAAAATTGATCAAGTTTAAATACAAAGTGGACATTTAATATGTTTGCATGCTAAAATATGTTGATGGCTATTAAGGTAATTACTGAAACTTATTTTTGACACTTGATTATTTTTTCTCTAAAGTCCTCATAAAAAAAAGTTATTATTAAAATGTCGTTTAATGTTTCCGTGGTTATGAGTGCAGCTTAAAAACGTGACTGACTGAGTAACCGGGGTAGGGTGCTTGGGTTGTCATCCTATTTCGCGTCAAAAGGTTGTGTGACGTGTTAGGTAAAACTCCGCTAACCGGAATTAATTTTTAAGAACATGTTGGGCTGAGTAACCGGGGTGGGGTGCTTGGCTGTCATCTCTCTTCGCGTCAAAAGGTTTGATGTGTTCTTAAGAAAAATTATAATAAATTAGGAGTTTGCTGGGCTGAGTAACCGGGGTGGGGTGCTTGCTGTCATCTCTCTTCGCGTCAAAACGTTCAGTATATTCCTAAAGCATAAAAAAAAAGAGAAAAAAAAACAAAAAAGAAAAAGAAAAAGAATAATTTAGGGACTAAAGGAGGAAACAAATAGAGTGTCTAGGTAGGTTTGGTAATTTACCTAATTTTCATTAAATAATTCAAGTTGATTCTAATTTTTGTGTGTATTAATTGGAAAACTTTTCTGTTCTACTTAAAGCAAGCCTAGGGTTCTCTTTATTTTTCATATGCATTTTTGACTGATTTTTATAAAACTTTGGAGTTGTATTTCTTTTATGGCAGAATCTAACTTTCACAGTAGATAGGAACCATACTTGAGGGCAAGCATGGGCTAAGTAGGGGGATTTGATAACACTCTAGAATAGCGTATTTTTATGTATTAATTATGTATTTATTCTGAGTATGATCCTGCTAATTTGAGTATTTTTATGTATTAATTATGTATTTATTCTGAGTATGATCCTGCTAATTTGAGCTATTTATGATCTTTTATCTCATAGGGACTAAATTTGAGGCAAAAGCAAAATTAAGGGCCAAAAGCGTGAATTTAGAGATAAAATGGGCCAATGTGCGACACAAGGAAAAGTTGGTGCCAAAAGTGCAAGCATGGAGGACACAAGGGTTGAAATGCAAAAAGAAGAGATTTTATTCAATTAAACTCTATTTTAATTATATTAGGATAATTAATATTGAGATAATTATTAAGGATTATTTTTAGGATTTTATTTTATCTTTATTTATCTTCAATTAAATGTATTTATCTTTTAGGAATTTAAGTAGGATTAGACTATCTCCCTAGCACTATAAATAGGGGGTGAAGTGACTCAAAAGGATCCCATCTTTTCTTTTTCTGTAAACACTCTCTCCCCAAAAGTCTAGGCTTTTGTTCTTCTCATATTTCTTTTTAATAAAATCTTTATTTTTTTTATTTATTTTCTTTTCTACCACAACCATGAGCCACTAAACCCATCTAGCCGAAGGTTGTCAAAAATCCCCAAAAAGGGTTCATGAGGCTTAGAATCCGTACTTAGCCTCCTCGCTGAGTATTCATCGTTTCTCTGCACTACGGGGCTGATGGTTCCGTCCAAGTCCCTTAAGAAGTAAGTTTTTCAACGTATGCAAAGGCGGCCGCTTTGTATGTTTTGGGAAGGTTGCACAGTCGGTTCGTTAGCTTACTGCGTCAGAGGTTGGCGAGCCCAAGAGACAAAATGGCGTGGGATTCGCCATTGAGAAGCGTTGATCTAGCATAAGACGATCCCACAGAAGCGATTGTTGGCTAGAGTCAGGTTCCACTAAATTTTAAGTCTAAATCATTGGAGCTAGTGGTTGTAGGCGTCCTCTTCCACTATAACTGGCTTATTCGGTTTGGGAAGGATCATCTAAAAGCTGAGGATTAAACCCAAGGCGAAACGAGACAACTGGAGGCTGGAATCTCCCATAAGAATTTTCTTTCTCTTATCTCCATTTTTAATTTCTCGAATTTTCAATTCAATATTCTTAATTCTATTTTTAATTTTATTTTTCGTTTCTAGATCCAATAATTTAATTCTGCTATTGTTTTTATTTTTTCCAGGAACGCAGGTTGTCTTGGGCAAGACTCTGCTTGGGATTTCACGGAACAAGATATTTTGCGAGTCCAGTCCCTGAGGATTTGACCCTACTTCCCTTTTACTATTCTTTTTCATTATTTATTAGGGATAGGATATTTTTGGTGCTTTCAACGACCGCATCAAATTTTACCGTCCGAAACCGCTACGGCCAAAACCCGCAATACCCGCAATACACAATAAGTAGTGTAAAATTCACGACCGCGATACCCGCAATGACCGCAATAGCATCCGTTATGTCCGCAACCGCGATAAACGTAATGCGACTGAAAACGCGACCGCGACTGCAATTTAAATCCCTGGTGAGAAGTGCTACCTACTGATCTATGGTTGTGAGCAGAGTGTTGGTGGATGTGTTCAAAATTTGGAGAAGATTGAGTGGTATGGCACTGCAACTCTTTTATTTCTTCCAAATGATCTTTCTCATACATTATTCTAACACCACACTTCTTCACCTTAGCATTGGATTTACATGGATGTAAGAAAGACACCTCAAGCTCACAGTCACCATATTTATCAAATGGAAATAATTTATCACGCGACCAATAACGAAGAAAAAGGTGATCTTTCGTTATGGGCTGATTCCTACCTGTCAACAATATAGCCCCACCAATCAACCTGTCGACGATTTCTACCTCGAAAAATGGATCCATTAAGATTGGCTTGTTCAGTATTTCCACAATAGATAAATGCTTCACAACGGATTTTCTCGTCATTGCATGAAGCATCATTATTGACAAAAATGCAGCAACAAGCAATTCCAATCCATTCACTATCTTTCCGAAGGTTGATAGGTAGCAGTATCTTAATCGAAGAGTCACTTTTTTTATCCTGCAGGGAATTCTCGAGCTTTGATAACAGACCAAAAAGAAAACTTCTACAACACCTAATTGTGTTTTTTCAATGATTTTTAAGAGTTTATTTTCATCTTATTAAATTATTGTATTAATTAAACTATGAAAGTATATTTATTATATTATATTTATTATCAAATGTGTGGTATTTATATCAAGGATTTTATATAACTTCCAAATGATATTCAAGTATTCGACTTTTATTTTCAAAACACATTTTGCCTGGTCATGAACCATAAGAAAGCTAGGCAAATTTAGAGATCTCTATGTCAATTTCTGTTGAGATAAAAGTTTTTATGAAAAATTAAATGAATTTTTAGTTGAAATGGTAAAGTTAAATGTTTAAATTTTATTGTGGGTTGAGTTAAATTTTTATTAATTTTTGTACAAAATATGAAAAGATAAAAAAAATTTAATAATATAACTTGCATTGTATATTTTTCACACCAACTTAGACAATAATTTAAATATATATAGATAAAAATATTTTAAAAGATACAAAAATGTGACAATCTGTACCATTTTTATTTTTTATATAATATTCTGAATATTATTACCATATGAAAAACAACATAAATATAAATTTGAATATTTTTAATATATATTGTCAACGAAATTTAGAGTGTTTCATTATCAGATGATAACATCACGTTTACCAAATAATTTCATCTTATCATCTTAAAAGGAGAGCAATTTCCTTTCTACCGACCGGTAAAACCCCGGAAATTTCTTTGAGGCCTTAATGAAGTCGATTAGGACAATGGTATTTTGTATTTATATTGTACTAATGGTGCAGAATAAATTGTGTACACAACAAAACTGACTAGAGCCCTCAATCTTTTTTTTTTTTTTTGTGTGTGTGTGTGTGTATAATGATGTCTTGTTTGATCATGCTTGTGTTGCTTTTCCTCCTGAACTTTGCATCTTCAGATATCAATCAGGGTCAGTTCAGTTTCAATGGTTGCTTGAATGTTGATGGACTTGCATGCGTAGATTCAAGTGGGCTCTTTAAACTGACTAATGCAACTTTTACAAAAGGTCACATCTTCTACAAGAATCCAATCCAATTCAAGAACTCCACAAATGGTAGTGTTTTCTCTTTTTCCACCACATTCATTTTTGCAATTGTACCGGAATACCCTACTTTGCCTGGCCATGGATTAGCCTTTGTAATCTCGCCTAACAATAGAATTCTTGGAGCTCTTCACGGCCAGTTTCTTGGTCTTTTCAATCTATCAAACAACGGTGACAGCTCAAATCATGTTGTTGCGGTTGAGCTGGGCACATTTATGAACTCCGAATTCGAAGACATAGACTCTAACCATGTTGGCATCGATATCAATGGCCTAATCTCGGTAGTATCTGCTCCTGCAGGGTATTTCACTGATGAAGGCAAGTTCATAAATGTCAGCCTTATAAGCGGAGATCCAATGCAAATATGGATAGAATACAACGGGGTTGAGATGCAACTCAATGTTACATTGTATCCCATCAATCTACCAAGGCCAAAAACCCCACTTTTATCCTTGAAAAAGGATCTGTCTCCTTATATGCATGACTCTATGTATGTCGGTTTCTCATCGTCCACCGGTCGTCTTATATCCTCGCACTACATATTGGCTTGGAGTTTCAAGATGAATGGCAAAGCTGATGAGCTAGACTTGTCTCGCCTTCCAAAGATTCCACGACATGATAACGGAGGAATCAAGCAATTGAAGAAGATTTTGGCTATCACCCTTTCTTTCACAGGTCTCACTTTAGTCGTCGTATTGGTTTTCGGGTTTGTGTTGATCTCAAGGAAGAAGAGGTTCATAGAGATTCTCGAGGATTGGGAGGTGCGGTACGGGCCTCATAGATTCTCTTATAAAGATCTATTCAAAGCAACAATGGGGTTTAAAGAAAAGGAAGTTCTAGGGAGAGGTGGATTTGGTAGAGTGTGTACGAGCCCATTTTGCCCGGGCCCAGTGCCAAAACAAAAACAAAATAAAAATAAAACATAAACCAAATACATGAAATAAAGTCTAAATTGCAGCCCAAATTTCATATGGCCCAAACTACCCAAAATTAACCCTAAACCCAAAACAAACATAACCCTAGCCCAAGATTAATCCCATTTTCAGCAAACCCTAGTTTGCTTCCCCAAGCTAGCCACCGCAAGCTTCCATGCGTGGCCTCCTCGTCTGCCACACCTCCAACGCACGCCTCTGACACTGCCGCCGCGCGCCGCTCCCGCTCCTCCACGCGTCTGACACCTACAAGACCAAGACATCACGCAACAACAGAGAGAAAAAAAACAATGTAAAAAAACAAAACAGATATTAAAGCGTTTGTAATCGGGTTATAAAGGCCCCAAGCACTGCTTATATTTTTTTTTCTTCTCGAAATAATCGAAACAAAAAAGAGAAAAAAACAATCTTAAGGTGATTTTTGCGTTTTCTGTTTTAGATTGGATATTTGTTTTATTTGTTTCCTTTTATTTTTTTTAGTTACTAAATAATAAAACAAAAACCCAAAACTCACATGGATCGCCGCAAGTCCATCGTCGGAGCCTTTGTTGCCGTCGGAATCGGGCGAAGAAAGGGCGTAGGATGCCCTTTTCCTTCGGTCTTTTGCGCCAAGTGAGCTCAGCCTTCGAACGGGCTTTGAAAATGGGGTTAGAAACCCGAGTTTGAGGGTGTCGATCACCGCCTACGGTGGTGCCATGGCGGCCATCGGCAGGAGCTCTTGGCCGGATTCGGAGAGAAAGAGGGAGGAGTTTGAGAGAAAAAGAAAAGTTTTTGAAATTTTTTTTTCTTTTGCACTAAAAAATGAGGTTTCAAAAAAAAATTAGTTTAAATAGCATAAACTAAACGGCGCCGTTTTAGCCCCCCATGACCCGCGAGTGACCCGAACCGCTCCAGGGGGATCCGCGCGTTTTCATAAAATGGGTTATTTGCGTTTTTGGCCCTCCTCATTATTGTTTTGTTTTAATTTAATCCTTGTGCTTGTTTTTGTTTTTTTATTTTTTTTATTTGGCCCCGCAAATTTTCTGCGCGTTTCATTTGAATCCACACTGAACGCTGCGTTTTGAGACTGGGAAATATTTCGAGAGAGGTCCCTCGATCATGACGCGCGTTCCATTTCAGCCCCAAATCGTCTCTTTTACTTATTTGCGAATTTAAACCCCGGATTTTGGTCCCGATTTCAATTTCGTCCTATTCCATTTAATTAGTTTACTGTCCTTTATTTTTTATTTTTTTAAGGGCCCTTCTTTTACTATTATGTATTTCACGTTGTACATATATTATTTATTTTAAATGTTTCACCTATATTTACTTAATTTTTTTTTCTTTTTTCTTTTTATTCTTGTTACATTATTTGTTTTAAACTACCATATATGTATTGTCCTTTAAATTTTTTTTGTATATTATTTCTAATAAAGAAAAAGAGTATTGTTTTGTGTTTTGTTTATTTATTTATTTATTTTAATCTATATAAATATTTTTTTTTTGTTCTAAGTTCCATATTTTGTTTGCTTGAGATATTTACCATTTATTTCGAATGGATCTCATAAAATATTTGTCTTAGACTATCGGTTACGTAAAATTATTGTCTATATTATTTCGTCTCGTTTGCCTTGATTATTGGTATTTGATATTTTAAAATGATGCATGTTGTATTGGTTATTATCATTATGTGTATGATTTGGTTTACTCGTATTTCTATGTTATAGTGATTCATTCGTTTAATATTTCGATCGTAAATTATTCCTCCATGTTGTATAGTATCATTCCATCAATGTAACCTTTCATTCGCATTGTTTTAAATGTTACATTATTTTTTATCCAAATACGCAAAAAGGATTCTTTTTTTTTAAGATGAGGTAATATTTTGCGTTCGAAAAATCGAGAAAACGTGCCCTAACGTGCTGGGTTTCGATTTCTCGTTCGACCAAATGGCCAAATATCCTTTTAAACTTTCAAAATAATAAAGGCAATATTCCGCGTTTGGAAATTCGAGAAAACGTGCCCTAACGTGCTGGGTTTCGATTTCTCATTCGACCAAATGGCCAAATATCCTTTTAAACTTTCAAAATAATAAAGGCAATATTCCGCGTTTGGAAATTCGAGAAAATGTGCCCTAACGTGCTGGGTTTCGATTTCTCATTCGACTAAATAGCCAAATATCCTTTTAAAACTTCAAAGTATGATTTCGTTAAACTATAAGGTGATCTTGGTTTCGATGGTTTAAAATATTGTATCCTAACGTGCTGGATGTGATATTCCTTCGGAACAAGAGAATCTTAAATTTCAATTCATGTTATCCGAGTTTCTTTTAAGGATCGTATTTTTTTAAAACTCCTCGAAGTTTTCAATATTCGACACTAAGACACTAATTAATCAACTAGGTACCAATTTTGAGCGCATCGAGGGTGCTGATCCTTCCTCGTGCGTAACCGACTCCTGAACCCGTTTTTTGAATTCCGCAGACCAAAATCATTGTTTTAATAAAAATTAAATCGTTTATTAAAAACAACCACTTTTCGAGGTGACCCGATCACATCTCATCAAAAAAAGATTGGTGGCGACTCCCATTTTCATTCTATTTTCAAAATCCAAGTCGACCACGTTTCATCAAAAAATGGTGTCAACAGCTTGGCGACTCCACTGGGGATATAAGAGAGTCAAGCCACGAGTTGATTAATTTTTGTCTTTTTGTCAAAAATTGAACATATGGTTTAAATGTACGATCCTTTAATTGCATTTTGTCTGTTGTTTTTGTGGTCTTTAATATGCTTACTCTTTTTTGGTTCAAGCCTTTTGATATTTCTGTACATTGCATTGCATGATCGTGGGTCACACCTTTTAAGTGGCAGTGAGAAACTACACCTTCGTGAGGTTTTCACCTCTGCATGGGATAGTGAGTCGCTTCCGGGATACATCCGTACCTATGTCTTCGTAAGATTTTCATCTCCGCATGGCCATAGGGAAATGTATTCCCCTGAACTGAACTCGGTCTGTATGAGCCTATAATGGGTGAAGATCGAGGAATCTGCTGGTTCAGGTACCCTTACTTTAGAACCAAACCACATGTAGCAAGCCATGGGATGTCACCTAGATAGAGCTACGCCAAGCTTTAGTGCTTACCCTAATAGACGTTTTATTTATTATCGATTACCTTAAATCCTATCTCTATGTCTAATATTGATTTGTTTTGTTTGTGGCTGCATGGCATTTACATTCTAAAAAAGAGGTGTTAATTCATGTTCAGTTGCTAAATAGAAAGCTTGTCGTAAGAAAATGGGTTTCTTGATAAAGTGGATGACAATACGGTTGTCTGAATATGGTCCAAAAAACGTGATAAGAGAATGATGATAGTTTAATGGAGGACTACACAACTATTGCTCCGTTGCCCGAGGATTCAGCCGCTGAACTTTCTTAAAGAGAAGCCAACGAGCATCACGACGATGAATGAGCAACGAGTCGGGCCTGGATCAAGCAAAAAGGAGATAGAAGAGATGTCCTTTTTGAAGAGTTCAGGAGATTTATCTTAACGCTCAAATGAAGAAGAGGATCGAATGTCCCCGCTTATGACGGCAAAGCCGTATATATATCCGCTTTATGTAAAGAGATTTGTTTTCTAGTCAGGTTGTTCTAATAGAATTGAACCAAGAATCAACGTCTCTTTTTGCATTCATTTCATGCATTTGCATTACATTGCATCATATACATTAGATTTTCATGAAGTGACCCTAATTAGGTAAAATTATTTCAGTTACCCTGGAAACCAACAAGAATTTGCCAATCAAATATCACTACGGTACTCGTCGCCAAACAAAAGTAATGGATCAGAGGTTAGAAAGATTGGAACAATTACAAAAGGAGATGCAAGATCAGATGCAGGAATGACTGGATAAAATCCAGCAAGACATGCAAGAATCCCAGAACACTATGATGAACGAATTAAAGCAGATATTGGCTAGAGGGAATGATAAAGGAAAAAGCCCGGTAGTTGATGCTGGGGAGGATCACGATGACCTTGCTTATCCTCCAGGTTTCACCCCAACTAACATCCAAGCATAACCAGAGGTGTACCCACAGAGGGTACCTGTTACCACTAGACCTCAATATCTGGCTGGTGCCTCAGTACCAATGCATTTTCAAACGGGCTCAGGTTCTAATCCCGGGGATAACCCCACCAATTCTGTGGCCTCAGATCTCGATGACATGGCAGAAATAGAAAAAGCAAGAATGGACCTGCCAAAACAACTTGAGGACCGATGTAGATGGCTAGAGGAAAAATTTAGAGCCATGGAGAACACCGACTACCATTGTGGAGTTGACGCTAAGGATTTGAGTTTGGTCCCTAATTTAGTGCTCCCGCCTAAGTTTAAAATGCCAGAGTTTGAAAAGTATAACGGGACTAGTGGTCCTGAAGCTCATATCACAATGTTCTGTCGAAGGATGACAGGATACGTCAATAATGATCAACTGTTAATCCACTGCTTCTAGGACAGTCTGATCGGGTCGGCTGCCAAATGGTACAACCAGTTAAGTCGTGCCAATATTTACTCATGGAAGGACTTGGCGTAAGCTTTCATAAAGCAGTACAACCATGTAACAGACATGACACCCGATAGAATCACATTGCAGAACATGGAAAAGAAGCAAAGTGAGAGTTTTAGGCAATATGCCCAGAGATGAAGAGAAGTGGCAACGCAAGTCCAACCCCCACTCCTGGAGAAAGAGACAACCATGCTTTTCATCAATACTTTGAAGGCTCCATTCATTAACCACATGTTAGGAAGTGCTACTATGAGCTTCTCATATATGGTAATGTCTGGCGAGATGATTGAAAACGCCATAAGAAGTGGGAAGATAGATGCGGGGGAAAGTGCCAAAAGATCAACCCCAAAGCACAAAGAAAATGAAGTGAACAACCTGAGCTTGTATAATAAAGGGCATTCAAAACCAGTCACTGTAGGCCAGCCAAGGGCAATAGCAGCTAGCTATCAAGGCCCTTCGAAGCAAGAATCCAACTTGAGGCCAAACACAGAAAGACTCCAGTTCACACCTATCCCAGTGACGTATAAGGAGTTATATCAGAAACTGTTTGATGCACATGCAGTAGCTCCGCTCTACTCAAAACCCATGTAACCTCCATACCCCAAATGGTACGACACGAATGCCAAATGCGAGTATCACGCAGGAACTATAGGGCACTCGATTGAAAACTGCACTACATTTAAAAAGTTAGTCGAAAGGTTCATTAACATGGGCATCGTGAAGTTTGACGATCCAACTGGACCTAATGTGGCAGGAAATCCGTTACGCAGTCATCCAGACCTAGGAGTAAATGCAATAGCTGAGAATGGAGGAAAAAGAACCAAAACCAATGTTGCAGAAGTAAAAACCCCACTGAAATGGGTTTTGAAACAAATGGTGGACATGGGATTAACTATTCAGAATTTGGAGAAGAGACCAGAAGGGATGAGGAGCTACTGTGAGTTCCACGCTGAAGAAAGCCATGAAATCCAGGAGTGTGCTGAATTAAAAGCCTTGGTGCAAAGTCTAATGGATAATAAAGAGTTGGAATTCTTTGAAAAAGTCAAAGGCCCGGAAGAAATGTTGGGAAATTTGAATGTTAACGCCGTATCTGAAGAGGGAACTGAGGAAGATAATTTATGAGGCATCTGCCCTTAGCGCATTTGGGAGTGTTTTGAACAATGAGATTGTGGAAGAGATCCCTGTATTTTTTTAGACCTATTTCAAAGTAATGTCCAAAACGCACTTATTGCTCCAAGCCTAGGAGCAATAAGAATCCTTTTGTGAGATAGGCTTATGTTCAATATCTTTATTTTAATAAAATGCATCTTTGTTTCTCACTTCGAGCAAATATTCCTTTATTGTTTCCATTTCATTCATAATCATACTATACAGATAAATATTCTTAGATTCTTTTATTCTTTGGATCTGCCTTCGTCCCTACAACAGGTCCCCAGATATCAAAGATATGAGCGACACTGCTATTGACTCAGAATCTCCTTTTGAGCAAGATATGTGTCCAGATGAGCCTCAGGACGTTGAAGATAACTGAGACTGTAACTTATCCCCTGATTTGTTAATGATGGTAGAACAAGATCCTACCTTACAAATAATCAATGGAAGTCTTGGCCTTTCTCTATGTGGGGTACGGATGTCATTGAGCCAATCTCGTCTAAGGTGATTATCAATTCACCTTTATGGTCGTCAATTACCTCACTAAGTGGGTAGAAGCTGCTTCATATGCCGATGTCACACAAACGACGGTCAACAAATTCCTAAAAAAAGAAATCATATGTTGGTATGGGATACCGAAAAGGATTATATTTGATGATGCACCAAATTTGAACGATAGCACGATATCAGAAGTTTGCAGTCTGTTCAAGATTAACACCATGTCACCCAAAATGAACGATTCAGTGGAGGCAAAAAAAAAAAGGGAAACCAAACAAAAAAACAAAACAAAACAAAAAAAAACAAAAAGCAAAAAAACCTCCACCGGGGCAACTCATTTCTCATTAGCATATGGAATAGGGACAAGAAGTTGATATTCCTTCCCTTCGAGTCTTGTCAGAGCTGAAGTTGGATAAAGCATAATGGATCCAAGCCCGATATGATCAGTTAAAATTTGATTGAAGAGAAAAGGTTGAAAGCTATCTATCATGGTCAAATATAACAAAAGCGAATGATGTGAGCTCACCAAAATGGTTCGCTCCGGAGAATTCTATGAGGAGCACCTGATATCGAAAAAGATCCTTGCCATACAAGAGGACTTCAAAAGAAAATGGATGCCGAACTGGAAAGGACCTTATGTGGAAGGCCTGATCTGAAAAAGTGTCGATATTGACCAGGATGGATGGCAAGAACCTGCCTAATCTTGAGAATTTTGATTCAAGAAATAAATACTTCACTTGAAAAAAACGAAAAGAAAAAAGAAAAAAATGAAAAAAGAAAAGAAAAAAAAGAAGAACAAAAAGAAAAAGGAGAGGCCAAGGTGAAAACCTGCAAAGGGCGCCTTAAGACCAAAGGGGTTTTGAATTGAAAACCCAGGAATGGGCAATTCAAATTTTTTGATCGAAGTTGGGGCATGTGGTAGTCTTGTCCTCTCTAAATTAATAAGAAGGAGAGATGCTACATCTTGGGGCATCAACAAAGTCTTTTAGGACTTCTAGACACATATCAAGTTCAAAAAGGTCCTCAAGAAGTTTGGGGCAGAGAAGCTCATGCTATGATATTTGGGGCACCTAGTTCCATTTTATTCATTTTTGTATTTTTGACAAAATACGCCATCTTGATTAATTTATTCTCATTTTGTATTCTAGCAAAATTTGCTATCTCGATTAATGTTCATTTAGAGCTTTGCTCTCAACAAATTTCCATCTTACCCATTGTGATAATCTTTTTCATCTTATACATCTCGTATCTCAGCAAAATTTGCTGTCTTGATTGATTTGTTTATTTAGAGCTTTGCTCTCAACAAAATTTCATTTTGTCCATTTTGATAATCTTTTTCAAGCATTTTTCATTGAAATAACGATTAATGGACTGACAATACTCATGCAGAAAGAGTTCTGCATATTACTCTGAAAGTTTCTAAATAATACGAGGACCTGAAACAGGACTATTGTTTAGAACTAACCAAACCTAAGGGTTGGAAACATTTGAGAAATGATAGTCTAAATTAAGACTATTTCTTTGAATCTTCTGTCAAAGATACATGCTGAACGGGAAAACATCAGTGATAGAACCTTGACGAACAACGAGGAACGACAACCTAAACATTAAAAAGGGGTCATTCTCATGACATTCTACATTCGTGCAAATATCATTCATACACATCTAGTTAGGAGCATTTGATTTATTCTGATCATGTCATCCTAAACACTAGGCATAAATAGGTCCATAAAATAGATTTTACAGGTCATGTTCCCCAGAGAACAGAAAGAAACAGATTCTATACCCCTAAAGTTGCAGTGGGATGGATTGAAGAAAGTAGATCTTGTCTTCTTGTGTTGGCAGTAAAGTAGATCGAAGATGCAGATCTTGTCTTCCCATATTGGTGGCGAAGTAGATCGAAGAAATTAGATCTTGTCTTCATGTATCGGCGTGAAGTAGATCAAAGATAACAGGTCCTGTCTTCCTATATTGGTAAGAAGTGGATCGAAGATGCAGATCTTGTCTTCCCATACTAGTGGCGAAGTAGATCGAAGAAAACAGATCTTATCTCTCTGAAGTTGCAGTAGAGAAGATCTTATCAAACCTTATCTCTCTGGCAATGCAGTGGAATAGATTGAAGCTACAACGGTGAATCTTGCTTCCCCAACATTGCGATTTAAAAGATTGAAGCCGCAACGGCGAATCTTACTTCCATAGGCGATGCAGTGGAACAGATTAAAGCTACAACGACGAATCTTGATTCCCCGACATTGCAATTTAAAAGATAGAAGCCGCAATGGTGAATCTTACTTCCATGGCGATGCAGTAGAGCAGATTAAAGCTACAACGGCGAATCTTGCTTCCCAGATATTGCAATTTAAAAGATTGAAGCTGCAACGGCGAATCTTACTTCCCTGGCAGTGCAGTGGAACAGAGTGAAGCTACAACGGCGAATCTAGTTCCCTGACATTGCAGTTTAAAAAGAAAAAAACCAATCCTATCCTCTTGAAGTTGCAGCGGAGCGGATTAAAACCACAGATCTTATCTCCCTAAGTAGCAGTGGAGCAGATCGCATCAAGTCTTATCTCCTTAAGCAATAGTGGAGCAGATCGCATCAAGTCTTATCTCTCTAAGCAGTAGTGGAGCAGATCGCATCAAGTCTTATCTCCCTAAGCAATAGTGGAGCAGACAAAACTACAGATCTTATCTCCCTAAGTAGTAGTGGAGCAGATCGCATCAAGTCTTATCTCCCTAAGCAGTAGTGGAGCAGACAGAACTACAGATCTTATCTCCCTAAGCAGTAGTGGAGCAGATCGCATCAAGTCTTATCTCCCTAAGCAGTAGTGGAGCAGATCGCATCAAGTCTTATCTCCCTAAGCAGTAGTGGAGCAAACAAAAAACCACAGATCTTATCTTCCTAAGCAGTAGTGGAGTAGACAGAACCACAGATCTTATCTCCCTAAGCAGTAGTGGAGTAGATCGCATCAAGTCTTATCTCCCTAAGCAGTAGTAGAGCAGACAAAAACCACAGATCTTATCTCTCTGAAGTTGCAGTAGAGTAGATTGCATCCAGTCTTATCTCCCTAAAGTTGCAGTGGAGCAGACTAAAACCACAAATCTCACCCCATGGAGTTACAGCAGAATAGATTGAAGTCGTATCTCTCTAAAGATGCCGTGAAGTGGATTAAAGCAACAAGACACAGTGGACTGAAAGGAGGCTACCTGAAGAAGAGAAACACCCAAAGAAGTCAAGACTCGGCGAGACCGAGCAAAATTGGCCTTCTTAGTCTTTGTTCTGTTCTTGTTACACGACAACGAGCAAAGAGGGGCAGCTGTACGAGCCCATTTTGCCCGGGCCCAGTGCCAAAACAAAAACAAAATAAAAATAAAACATAAACCAAATACATGAAATAAAGTCTAAATTGCAGCCCAAATTTCATATGGCCCAAACTACCCAAAATTAACCCTAAACCCAAAACAAACATAACCCTAGCCCAAGATTAATCCCATTTTCAGCAAACCCTAGTTTGCTTCCCCAAGCTAGCCGCCGCAAGCTTCCATGCGTGGCCTCCTCGTCTGCCACACCTCCAATGCACGCCTCTGACACTGCCGCCTCGCGCCGCTCCTGCTCCTCCACGCGTCTGACACCTACAAGACCAATACATCACGCAACAACAGAGAGAAAAAAACAATGTAAAAAAACAAAACAGATATTAAAGCATTTGTAATCGGGTTATAAAGGCCCCAAGCACTGCTTATATTTTTTTCTTCTCGAAAAAATCGAAACAAAAAAAGAGAAAAAAACAATATTAAGGTGATTTTTGCATTTTCTGTTTTAGATTGGATATTTGTTTTATTTGTTTCCTTTTATTTTTTAGTTACTAAATAATAAAACAAAAACCCAAAACTCACATGGATCGCCGCAAGTCCATCGTCGGAGCCTTTGTTGCCGTCGAAATCGGGAGGAGAAAGGGCGTAAGAGGCCCTTTTCCTTCTGTCTTTTGCGCCAAGTGAGCTCGGCCTTCGAACGGGCTTTGAAAATGGGGTTAGAAACCCGATTTTGAGGGTGTCGATCACCGCCTACGGTGGTGCCATGGCGGCCATCGGTCGGAGCTCTTGGCCAGATTCGGAGAGAAAGAGGGAGGAGTTTGAGAGAAAAAGAAAAGTTTTTGAATTTTTTTTCTTTTGCACTAAAAAATGAGGTTTCAAAAAAAAATTAGTTTAAATAGCATAAACTAAACGGCGCCGTTTTAGCCCCCCATGACCCGCGCGGGACCCGACTCACTCTAGGGGGGATCCGCGTGTTTTCATAAAATGGGGTATTTGCGCCCTTGGTCCCTCCTCATTTTTTTTTGTTTTAATTTAATCCTTGTGCTTGTTTTTGTTTTTTTATTTTTTTATTTGGCCCCGCAAATTTTCCGTGCATTTCATTTTAATCCACGCTGAACGTTGCGTTTTGAGACTGGGAAATATTTCGAGAGAGGTCCCTCGATCATGACGCGCGTTCCATTTCAGCCCCAAATCGCCTCTTTTACTTATTTGCGAATTTAAACCCCGGATTTTGGTCCCGATTTCAATTTCGTCCTATTCCATTTAATTAGTTTATTGTCCTTTATTTTTTTATTTTTTTAAGGGCCCTTCTTTTACTATTATGTATTTCACGTTGTACATATATTATTTATTTTAAATGTTTCACCTATATTTACTTAATTTTTTTTCTTTTTTTCTTTTTATTCTTGTTACATTATTTGTTTTAAACTACCATATATGTATTGTCCTTTAAATTTTTTTTGTATATTATTTCTAATAAAGAAAAAGAGTATTGTTTTTTGTTTTGTTTATTTATTTATTTATTTTAATCTATATAAATATTTTTTTGTTCTAAGTTCCATATTTTGTTTGCTTGAGATATTTACCATTTATTTCGAATGGATCTCATAAAATATTTGTCTTAGACTATCGGTTATGTAAAATTATTGTCTATATTATTTCGTCTCGTTTGCCTTGATTATTGGTATTTGATATTTTAAAATGATGCATGTTGTATTGGTTATTATCATTATGTGTATTATTTGGTTTACTCGTATTTCTATGTTATAGTGATTCATTCGTTTAATATTTCGATCGTAAATTATTCCTCCTTGTTGTATAGTATCATTCCATCAATGTAACCCTTCATTCGCATTGTTTTAAATGTTACATTATTTTTTATCCAAATACGCAAAAAGGATTCTTTTTTTTTAAGATGAGGTAATATTTTGCGTTTGAAAAATCGAGAAAACGTGCCTTAACGTGCTAGGTTTCGATTTCTCATTCGACCAAATGGCCAAATATCCTTTTAAACTTTCAAAATAATAAAGGCAATATTCCGCGTTTGGAAATTCGAGAAAACGTGCCCTAACATGCTGGGTTTCGATTTCTCGTTCGAACAAATGGCCAAATATCCTTTTAAACTTTCAAAATAATAAAGACAATATTTCGCGTTTGGAAATTCGAGAAAACATGCCCTAACGTGCTGGGTTTTGATTTCTCGTTCGACTAAATAGCCAAATATCCTTTTAAAACTTCAAAGTATGGTTTCGTTAAACTATAAGGTGATCTTGGTTTCGATGGTTTAAAATATTGTGTCATAACGTGCTGGATGTGATATTCCTTCGGAACAAGAGAATCTTAAATTTCAATTCATGTTATCCTAGTCTCTTTTAAGGATCGTATTTTTTTAAAACTCCTCGAAGTTTTCAATTTTCGACACTAAGACACTAATTAATCAACTAGGTACCAATTTTGAGCGCATCGAGGGTGCTGATCCTTCCTCGTACGTAATCGACTCCCAAACCCGTTTTTTGAATTTCGCAGACCAAAATCGTTGTTTTAATAAAAATTAAATTGTTTATGAAAAACAACCACTTTTCGAGGTGACCCTATCACACCTCATCAAAAAAAGATTTGTGGCGACTCCCATTTTCATTCTATTTTCAAAATCCAAGTCGACCTCGTTTCATCAAAAAATGGTGTCAACAGATTGTATAAGGGTGTTTTACCCTCTTCCAACATACAAATTGCCGTCAAAAGGATCTCTCATGATTCAAGGCAAGGTATGAGGGAATTCGTGGCTGAGATTGCGACCATCGGTCGCCTCAGGCATCCGAATTTGGTTCGACTTCTCTGTTATTACAGGCGCAAGCAGGAGTTGCTTTTGGTTTATGACTACATGCCTAATGGAAGCCTTGACAAGTTTCTTTACCACCAACCGAATAGCAGCCTTAATTGGACACAAAGGTTTAAGATCATCAAAGACGTAGCGTCCGCGTTGTTCTATCTGCACCAGCAATGGGTGCAAGTCATCATTCACAGAGATATCAAGCCTGCCAATGTGCTGATAGACAGTGACATGAACGCCCGACTAGGAGATTTTGGGCTAGCAAAGCTATGCGACCTTGGAAATGATCCTCAAACCTCGCATGTAGCAGGCATGCTTGGTTAAATGGCTCCTGAGCTCGCAAGAGCCGGGAAAGCAAACACAAGCACTGATATATATGCATTTGGAATATTCATGCTTGAAGTTGCATGTGGTAGAAAGCCGATCGAACCACGAGCGCCACCAGAGGAAGCATTTCTTGCTGATTGGATAACGGATTGCTGGGATAAAGGAAACATTTTGGCGACTATTTATAAGAGGTTGGAGAAGAGATTTGTGGGACAACAAGCTGAGTTGGTGTTGAAGCTTGGGTTGCTTTGCTCACACCCGGTGGCAGCCGCTAGGCCTAGCATGTCCAGCGTTATATCGTATTTGGACACTATTGCTTCATTGCCCGATGACTTGAGCTCTGTTATCAAAGCTCGAGAATTCCCAACAGGATCAAATGAAGTGGACGCTCTTAATGAGCTAACAGCCGAGAGAAACACCGTTGCTTCATTAACAATTACAGAAGCATTTGTTTCTCACGGTAGGTGAAGTGGGAAAATATGGGGTTTTTCTTTAAGAATTATGATTGTAAAAATTAAATAAAATTTTAAAGCCTTCCAAATCGAGCAGTATGGTTTGTACCCAACTGTTTACAATAAGTAATGCTAATAGGGTTTTGTATAATATTTAAGAATCATAAGTAGCATAGTGTGGTCGTCCATGCAAATACCATTTAGGATTATATTTTGTAACTTAGCATTTTATCCAATTTTTTGCGATTCTCAAATTTTAGAATTTTTATTTTCATTTTATAATTTTTTTTTATTTTTTAGAGTCTATTTTTATTATTGATTTTTAACTTTTAATAATTTTTAAAAATATTTACAATTTATTGTATTTTATGGAACTTTTTAAATTTTTAACAATTTTAAAATTTTGAATAATTATTTTTTTTGAATTTATTTATTTTTACATTTTAAATATTATATACTGTTTAATTTAATTTTTAAAATTCAACAGTTGAGATAAATCGGTGTTTTTCTATTGAAATATTTAAAGTGTAATGAGAAGAAGAATATTAATTTTTTTATATTTTAAAATTCTAGTATTTTAGAATTTATAAATTCAAAATAGTAGTATTCGTAATTACTTTGTTTAGAAAAAAAAAAATTAGTTATTAGCATTTTACAAATGAAAAAAAAATTATAAAAGAATAATAATTATATTAAAAATAAATTATATATAAATATTAAATATGGATCTCATTGTATTTTTAAAAAATTATTAATAGTTTTAATAAAATAAATTTTTAAAATATATATTTGAATTAAATAAAAATGTTTTTTTTTTAAGTTTAGATTTTGAAACCATTTGTTCTAAAAATAAAATTAGGAGAAATTTTGAAATTTTTCAATATTTTTGCTCAAACAAGTAATTTTATTTATAAAATTTTAAAAACTTTAATACAAATCAAATCCCTCTAATAAATTCTTCATCCAAACATATTTAAGCCCATTTTCAATTATGTTAAATGACTCCTATAAGTATTTCATACCATAAAAAAATTGGGTAAACTATACCTTTAGTCATTAAATTATAAGTAAATTTTCATTTTGGTGATTTAACTAAAAAAATTATAATTTGGTCATTGATCTATTTAAAAGTTCTCATTTAAGTTATTGGTTATTAAAACAATGCTATATAGTTTTTTTTTTTGTTCGCATTACTTGCACCAATAAAAAGCTCTATTTTTCCTTCTCTTATATAATTCAGTTTTTTCATTAAACAACTTTGCACATCACGAATCTAGTAACCAAAATTCAAACAGTTTTTTTTCTTTGATCTCCAACACTAATTATTAGACTGACTTGAATCTAAAATATGCTCTTTTACTCGCCGATAGGTGCTGATGTATTGTACCGATCAACAAATTGTTACTTGGAGCTCGTTGGTGGAACTTAAAAAAAACCTCAACAGCCTAGTGTCTTAAATAAAAATTTTGAATAGTTCAATGAGTTAAATAAAAACATTTGAATAATTTAATGATCAAATTGTAATTTTTTTAATTAAATAACAAAAACAAAAATTTATTCATAATTTAATGACTAATTGTGTAATTTATCCAAAAAAATTCTCTAAGTTTTCTAATATTGGGTTGATTTTCTCCACTATTGTCCATCATGAAGACTAGGAAGACTTTGAAATGTCTTTATGAGAATCATCTTAACAATTTACGTGTAAGTGATGTTAATAAAATTAAAAAGAGACAAAAAAAAAGGTGAAAAGTTAAATTTAATAATTTTTTTTTAATAAAAATTGAGGCCATAACAAAACTTATGCCTTGTTTATATTTAGTAGAAGGAAATTGTTTCGCCTTTCAGCCGAATTCCTTGTCGTTTGATGGTCGACTGGACAGAAGATGCATCACTCACTTATGACCCCAATCTCCACACCTACGCGCATTCCTCTGGAAAATGAAAAGGTTATTGAGAACTTGCTTATAAACGACCTTTATTCTTCCCTGGAAATTTTTTAATTTTAATAAACTTAATGCCACATTATATATTCTAATTGGTTGGATGAGCTACGTGACATAATATCACAGGTCAAACTGATTTTTTTAATACCATCACAATAATTGAACTAAATCGAATAATAGAATGATAATTTAAATATCAAAATGATACGAAAAAACAATTAAGTACCAAACTTAAAAATGGATATTAATTTTTTTTTTAATAAATCTTTGTGACGGAGAAAAGAAATCACTAATAATTAAAAAACTTAATGGTTAATTGAAGAGGTAAAATAAAGATATTATTTTATGTTTATGACCTAATAATATATTTTAAAGGTTTATTTTATGAATATGTTTTTAAATTATATTATATTTTATTTTTTAAAATGTAACAAGTAAAATACAATTATAATAATTAATAACATGAAACATCATAATTAAGCAAAAAAGAATAGTATACCAAATATCCAAGAAATGTTGGGCCAAAATCGTTGCCCTCTTTTTAACAAAATTAAAAAATATTTCAGAGATCTCTTTTAAGTGATTTTACTCTTTTGGTGGGTTGGAGGAGGTGACTGGTTTGTTCTTAATGGTGTTCACACTTTGGAGTAAACTATGTAACGAAAATAAATATTAAAGTAATAAATATATACATGATTTGAATAATTTTTACATCTAATATTTCATGTTAAAATTTAATATTATGATTAAATTGGAAATAAACCTATTTAAAAGTGGGTCTATTCGCCCAAACCTCAAATGTCCACTCTAAATATGAGAGGATTTGAATAAAAGTACAAGATTCGGAAAATTCTTATATTTCAATAAAACACTTAAGATTATTAAATATTAAATAAAAAGATTTTTTTAAAAAAATAATATGGACCTTATAAAAAATAATAATATGGGAAAACTTAAAATAAATTTAATTTAAGCATTTATAAACGTGGATGGGTTTGAACAAAATTTGAAACCTATATTTTAGACCAAATCAAGCTCGAGTAAACAAAAAAAGTGCTCGTATCACATATAAATTCAACCTGGCTCAGCTCGTAAAACCTTTGCTTATATAAGGGTGAGAGTTTGACCGAATCTAGTCGAATCAAGTAAAAAAAATTTTAAGTTAGCCGAGTTGATGAATTCTATTTTATCATCCTAATTTAATTTGAAATTTTTTTAATTTGAGTCGAGTGGAATGAAATTCGAGTTGAGTTGAAGCAAATCGATTAAATTAGTACAGAATATAAATAATTTTGGACTACCAAGAAAGGCTTACCTTATTACCCAGTGGCTTTTTGACTACTATCACATATTCACTTTAGTAGTATATTGTTTTTTGATACTTAGGCACTTGTAGTAGTGTGACTGTGGAAGGGATTTTGTTATGCAAACTACTTCATGGAAATGCTAGTCAATAGAGATGATTAACGTGCAAGTTTCTCTTACCATGTACTGGGAATGAATGACTATTGCTTGTATTTAGCCATTCATACACCCTGGAAAGGGATTATTGAGCTAGTTAATCGGTGTTTCGAGTTAAGTTTTTTGAGTTCAAGGTTGTATACTGGGTTTTAAGATGTTTCTTGCGCAAGATCCTAGTTGGGAACTGTCAAATTATTTCCTTGTGATTGAAAAGCTTTATGCTTTGTTTGCTCATGGCTTTTTGAACTTTGAGGGCATGTCCAACAATTTGGGCTCTATCAGACCCTAAGAACATACCTGACGCCTCAGAGGCTCTAACACGAAAACCATCTTCCAAATTGAAGCAACTCAATCCTCTGTAACATTTTACTATAATCCTCCATCATCCTTTTATTCGAACCCAAAGACACTAACGACCCCCAAGTCTCCGCAATTCTTTTATAGTGACACACATGAATTGGGACTCCGTAAACCTCCACCCACGCCGTCCTGTTAGTGGTGGTAGAAAACTTAGACCACGAAACAATGTCGATGAAGCATTCACAAGGACATGGCCATTGAAGTTCTTCCAATCTCTCTCTCAACCCGTTGTCTTGAATAGAGACCAGGAACTGATTGCCTGAGATTTATTGCGCCAATTAGACATTTTTCCAACTTAGTAACCTCTTCATCATCTACATGACCCATAATTTTCTTCATACAAGTCAATTCTCCATCATCCCTTAAAATACAAACGTTTTCTCCTTCTGCGCGATTCGAATTGCATATTCTTGCTAGAATGCTTGCTTTCTTCAGAAACTTCTTTTTGAGTCTATTTACCTCCTGAGTACTCAAAGCACTTCCTACTCTCTATTTGCATCTTACCAGCCTATTGCCTTCACCTTTCCCATCCACTCTTCTCCAAAATGCTTTTCTCCCGTTAAATTTGGCAATATTGACCCTCAATCAACAACCCCAAATCCATAGACCATTGATTCCGCTCACCAGTTTTTTAGCTTCCGCAAAACTAGTCACTGTACAAACGTAAACATTTGTCCTTTTCTATTACTCTTCTGAGGTACAAAGATATCCACAACCTCACCATATTTTTTGCACTCTCCACGAAACCATCGCCAATTTATGAAATCCGGTGAATTTTCAATGTATATGGAAATCAGCATATCCTTCTTAGTAAAATTTGTCCATTGATATACAATTACATGTATCTTTCTCCGAGAAAAAAAAAATGTTGGCATATTATTAGGAAAGAACAATGAATTTTTTTTAGGCTTAATGTATAAATTGGTACCTTAGTTTGATAAATTTTTTTCTAATGTGGTTCAATGTGGTACATGCATTTGATAAAAGTTACATATTTTGGTGTCTGAAAACAACCATATTAATTTTTAGTACTTAATTTGGGTTTAGAGTTGATTTGCATCAAATTAACTCTACACTCCGAATTAAATTACATTCATCAAACTATATTTGACAAATTAAACATAAAATCATGACAAATTCAAACCTAATAATATCAACTATTAACTTTTATCAAATCAACTTTAAAACTCAAATTAAAGAATAAAAAATTAAAATTGTTATCTTTGAACATCAAAATAATTAGCTTTTTTCAAATCCAAGTCCTAGATTGGACCGAAAAATAACATAAGTATCGCATTAAAAAAATGTCAAAATTGAGTACCAAATTATAGATTAAACCAAATTTTATGGCAAATATGAGTCCAAATATTGGTTAAGTTGCAAAAATAAAAGAGAAATTTTAAGGTTTTAGAAAAATTGAAGAAAATTCGAATTAAAAATTACAAGCAATATCAAATCTCCCCTGAAAAAAAATCTCAAGCAATAAAATTTATTTTTTTTTAAAGTTAAAACTTATGTTATTTAGGTTTAAGTATTTGTTTTGTAATTTAACTTAATTTTTGGAGTTTTTTTTATAGTATTAAGGAAATTGCTTGCCTTTTAGGCGATAAGAAGAAATAACTTCGCCATGTTGTCATCCAATATCGATGGCCCCCTAAATTTTAATTTTCTAATTTATCAACCAACATGATGTTTTTTTGGGTAAAACAATGATTAAAACCTAAGCTATTTTTTGGGTAAACAATGAACAAAAGAGATGATTTCCCCCTTAATTCACGTTTGATTAACACACAATACATAGTATCTGAACAATAATCACATATTATTTTCATACATTTTGATGAGATAAATATGAAGTCCTATAAAAAATTTTATCATCCTTACCTTGACCTTACTGAAAATTCCTAACTCTTATTTTTCTCTCTCTTCAAATATGTATTCTAGCTAACATCACAAGAAACTTATGCCATGGAGTCACTCATGAAGGAAATTTGGAATTTAAAGCTTGGGATGGTTAGAAATGGTGGAAATGACTTAAATGTAAGAAAATGAAAATTTTCTATGGATGGAGAAGGAGAGTGGTGTGACTGAAGAGATGGAAATGACGATGGAAAGTTTTCTACATCTTTACTAGAAAATATCTACTAAATTTTATATTTTAAAATACTAATAAAAAATAAAAAAATTCAAGTCATCATCATCCAAACAAGTGAACCACATTCAAATTTAATTTCATCCACAAACTCATGTGCCCTTTTGGACTAAATTGCTCTTCAAGTCCTTCATCTTTTTCTCATCCATTGAATCTAGTAATTTCTTATTTATAATTTACACTATTACCTAACACTTCTTTCACTTTTACAATTTAGTCCATACCTTAAATTAATTTCCCTTAATTCAAAAGCCTTTTTAATTACTTATGAAATCCAACTACCTTCTCCATTAATGATAAAAATCTTATTTTATCTACTTCAAAAATCTTAACACGTGCTCAACTCGAAATGACACCGTTCTCATCTTGAGGGGTGTTAAGGATGTTACAAACTAGCCACCAAAAAAATACGGCAACCCATTTTTCAGATACCATCTTTGGTAGTAGATTGAGTGCATGAAATCACCCTGTACAAGATTCCATGAAAGGCTTCCTTTCCATTCAGGCATTCCACATAACAATCCACTATTGATGCTCCAATGTTCAATTCTTTCCATCTTTTCCCTTCTTATTAATGTCATGGACATTATCAAAATTGACTGGAACATTTGAAACATCATGCTTACACCTAAATTGTTGCAGAACCCAATCCCTATTGTACCATTCAACATTTGAAAAATTCAAAATAGGTGTGTTAATGCACCACACGTATGAATGGTGGTAAGCCAACTGGAGAATTTAGCTTCTCTCACCTAATCCACATTGTACCACTTAATTAGCATTTTACATTAAAAAATCCATAATTTGATTCAAAAAAAAATGTTGAGGGCCAAATTGCTAAAAAGAAAATAATAAGGGTCATATAGTCAAATTTTATAAACATTAAGAAACTTTTTTGTCATTAAACCTAATGATAGGTGCCAAAAGTAACATGTTTTATTCATGTTCTTAATGCATTTTTGGATGATTCTTTGATAAAAAATGAGGAATTTTATGCTCCTAATCCTTTAAATTCATTTTTTATACTTAGGAGAGTATTTGGGAGCAAAAGGAGCGAAAATTGGAAAATCAGATTAAGTTTCAGGAGTCACACAGGCTGGACACACGGTCATGTGAGCCACACGGGCTGCCACACAACCATGTGCCAAACCGTGTTGAAATCACGAACTGCACTCCAAACTTGAGGGAAAACACGTTTTTTTAGATTTTTCAAGCATTTTAAGACCTATATATGGCAAAAATAAGATGGGCGAGAGCCGTCATAGAATACTCAAGAAAATAACTCGAAAAACACCATTGAAGCTGACTCTAAAGCAGATTTATATCAAGATTGAAGATCTCTTTTTGATTTCTTTGAAGTTTATTATGAGTTTCTTTATTTCTTGTGGTTATACTATCTTCTGAATGTTTCTATTTGCAATTATGAACTAATTTTCTAAATACCTAGGGGAGATGAACCCTATGATGAATTCTATCTTTTGATTTTTATTTTACGCAATAAATACTTGAATCTTGTTCTCAATTATGTGTGCTTAATTCTTAGTTTAATATTTTCAAACTATTAATCCATGTTTGATGTGCTTAAATCAAAGGAGGAGAAGTCTTTATTTAAGAGTAGATCTAGCATAATTGAGTGGAGTTACATGCAACACCAGAAATAGGGCGAAATAAATCTACCAAATTAGAGTCAAATCTAATAGGGGGATCAATAGATCGAGTTAATGCGATAATAGAGGTTTTAATTAGAAAGAAATTTCAATTAATCAACTTAGAGTCAATTGCTCTTACTCTCGAAAGAGATATTAGCATAATTTAGAGATTTCTACGGATCAAGGTACTAAGTGAAGAAATTGCGTAATATAGGTTGATAATGACAGATGAAGTCTAGGTAAATTCCTTCCTGGGTATTGTTTCACTTTTTGGTTATTAATCGTTTGTTTTGCTAATTCGTTCTTTATCATGTTCTTTAGTTAATTAATTTAGTTAATTTTAGTTTTAATCAATCTCTCCAATTTGTCAATTAAATAATAGAAAGATAGTAATTACTATTTTTTTAGTCCTCATGAGAATGATATATTTGCTCACAATAGTTATATTATTAATTGATAAATACATTTGTTTTAATCAAATTTTTAATTAATTTACGACTACACCACCTAATTTAAAAGGTTTTATTGACATTACAATTAAATTACTATTTGAATTACATTTTACAAACACCAAATTCAAAAAGTTGGTTTAAAATAGTATAACTTGCATTACATTACATTACATTACATTACATTACGTTACATGTAAAAAGCAACTAATTATATAATATCATAATCTATTTCTCGAAATCCTAATTCCCTAAATTGATTGAGCCTATAAATGCTAAAGTGTCCACTTCCATTTCAACTTGATTTCTGTTGGTCCCTCACTTGTATTATCCTTTGAGCCAGCCATGCTTCCATTGGTCTAGGTACAAATATAAAACACCAGGGTTATTTTTGTTGCATTTAGATAACTTATATCACTAGTATGTTAACTTACCTTAAATTGAGAAATTTTTATTGGTATAGGAAACACAATCGTTGAAAATTTAGTTCATGTCAACCAAAAATCATAAATACTTAATAAAAATTATATATCGAAGAGTTGGAATAATATTATTTGTAATTTAAGTCACGAAATTTAAATGGTACTTTTATTAGAAGGAATTAAACCTATTTAAATACTATTAAGGACTATATTTAATCTTCCAAATATATATAAAAAAAATTGATTAATTAAATTGAACACATAAGTTAATCTTAAACAAAAATAGAATGATTTTTAAGGGAGCCTAAATTATAATTCAATCCTCATTAAAGGATTTTCACCTTATTATTACTTGCTTTGTCACCGAAGCATTTGGGATATGTACAAAATATGAGTATGAATAAAAGATTTAAATTTTTTTCATATATAATAGAAGAATCATATCTCATGTCCAAATAAGTCTAGAATGATTATTTTAAATGAAATAAAAGATGAAAAAA
Organism: Gossypium turneri; assembly: GCA_008044935.1. NCBI lineage: Eukaryota > Viridiplantae > Streptophyta > Magnoliopsida > Malvales > Malvaceae > Gossypium > Gossypium turneri. Next base: position 64,798,497 of record CP032581.1, read on the forward strand.
ATGTAAATGTGTAAAAAAAAAAAAAAGAGTAATAGGACAAGGCGAGATAAGTAGTTTACCAGAGTAGTTAATGCTTCTTCTCCGAATGGCCCATTATAAAATTGAAAATTTTTTGCATCCATTTTGGTTGCGGCCCTTCTTCCTCCGCTTCCTCCGCTTCCTCGTAGATATTACGTTTTCATTTTGTGTAAAAAATGCTACCTACTGATCTGTGTAAAAAAGCAATTGGGATATGTACACCACACTTCTTCACCTTAGCATTGGGTTTACATGGATGTAAGAAAGACACCTCAAGCTCACAGTCATTATCCTCCAATGAAAATGGAAATAATTTATCACGCGACCAATAACGAAGAAAAAGGTGATCTTTTGTTATGGGCTGATTCCTACCTGTCAACAAAATATAGCCCCACCAATCAAACTGTCGACGATTTCTACCTCGAAAAATAGATCCATTAAGACTGGCTTGTTCAGTATTTCCACAATAGATAAATGCTTCACAACGGATTTTCTTGTCATAGCATGAAGCATCATTATTGACAAAAATGCAGCAACAAGCAATTCCATTCCATTCACTATATATCTTTGTGAAGGTTGATAGGTAGCAGTATCTTAAACGAAGAGTCACTTTTTTTATCCTGCAGGGAATTCTCGAGCTTTGATAACAGACCAAAAAGAAAACTTTTACAACACCTAATTGTGTTTTTTTAATGATTTTTAAGAGTTTATTTTCATCTTATTAAATTATTGTACTAATTAAACTATGAAAGTATATTTATTATATTATATTTATTATCAAATGTGTGGTATTTATATCAAGGATTTTATATAACTTCCAAATGATATTCAAGTATTCGACTTTTATTTTCAAAATACATTTTGCCTGGTCATGAACCATAAGAGAGCTAGGCAACTGTTGAGATAAAAGTTTATATGAAAAATTAAATGAATTTTTAGTTGAAATGGTATAAGTTAGTGTTGACTTAAGTTTTTATTAATTTTTGTGATAAAAAAAATTAATAATATAACTTACTTTGTATATTTGTCACACCAACTTAGACAATAATTTAAATATATATAGATAAAAATATTTTTAAAAGATACAAAAAATGTGACAATCTGTACCATTTTTATTTTTTATATAGGATTCTGAATATTATTACCATATGAAAAACAACATAAATATAAATTTGAATATTTTTAATATATATATTAGAGGTAAAGAATCGTCAACGAAATTTAGAGTGTTTCATTATCAGATGATAACATCACGTTTACCAAATAATTTCATCTTATCATCTTAAAAGGGGAGCAATTTCCTTTCTACTGACCGGTAAAACCCCGGAAATTTCTTTGAGGCCTTAATGAAGTCGATTAAGACAATGGTTTTTTGTATTTATATTGGACTAATGGTGCAGAATAACTTGTGTACATAACAAAACTGACTAGAGCCGTCAATCTTTATTTTTTTTTTTTTTTGTGTGTGTGTGTGTAATGATGTCTTGTTTGATCATGCTTGTGTTGCTTTTCCTCCTGAACCTTGCATCTTCAGATATCAATCAGGGTCACTTCAGTTTCAATGGTTACTTGAATGTTGATGGACTTGCAAGCGTAGGTTCAAGTGGGCTCTTTAAACTGACTAATTCTTCAAGGCAAACAGAAGGTCACATCTTCTACAAGAATCCAATCCAATTCAAGAACTCCACAAATGGTAGTGTTTTCTCTTTTTCCACCACATTCATTTTTGTAATTGTACCGGAATACCCTACTTTGTCTGGCCATGGAATAGCCTTTGTAATCTCGCCTAACAATAGAATTCCTGGAGCTCTTCCCAGCCAGTATCTTGGTCTTTTCAATCAATCAAACAACGGTAACAGCTCAAATCATGTTGTTGCGGTTGAACTGGACACAATTATGAGCAGCGATTTCGAAGACATAAACGATAACCATGTTGGCATCGATATCAATAGCCTAATCTCCGTAGTATCTGCTTCTGCAGGGTATTTCACTGATGAAGGCAAGTTCATAAATGTCAGCCTTATAAGCGGAGATCCAATGCAAATATGGATAGAATACAACGGGGTTGAGATGCAACTCAATGTTACGTTGTATCCCATCAATCTACCGAGGCCAAAAACCCCACTTTTATCCTTGAAAAAGGATCTGTCTCCATATATTTATGACTCTATGTATGTAGGTTTCTCATCTTCCACAGGTTCTGTTTTATCCTCACACTACATATTGGCTTGGAGTTTCAAGATGAATGGCAAAGCTGATGAGCTAGACTTGTCTCGCCTTCCAAAGATTCCACGACATGATAACGGAGGAATCAAGCAATTGAAGAAGATTTTGGCTATCACCCTTTCTTTCACAGGTCTCACTTTAGTCCTCGTATTGGTTTTCGGGTTTGTGTTGATCTCAAGGAAGAAGAGATTCATGGAGATTCTCGAGGATTGGGAGGTGCAGTACGGGCCTCATAGATTCTCTTATAAAGATCTATTCAAAGCAACAAAGGGGTTTAAAGAAAAGGAAGTTCTAGGGAGAGGTGGATTTGGTAGGGTGTATAAGGGTGTTTTACCCTCTTCCAACATACAAATTGCCGTCAAAAGGATCTCTCATGATTCAAGGCAAGGTATGAGGGAATTCGTGGCTGAAATTGCAACCATCGGTCGCCTCAGGCATCCGAATTTGGTTCGACTTCTCGGTTATTGCAGGCGCAAGCAGGAGTTGCTTTTGGTTTATGACTACATGCCTAATGGAAGCCTTGACAAGTTTCTTTACCACCAACCTAATAGCAGCCTTAATTGGACACAAAGGTTTAAGATCATCAAGGACGTAGCGTCCGCTTTGTTCTATCTGCACCAGCAATGGGTGCAAGTCATCATTCACAGAGATATCAAGCCTGCCAATGTGCTCATAGACAGTGACATGAACGCCCGACTAGGAGATTTCGGGCTGGCAAAGCTATGCGACCTTGGAAATGATCCTCAAACCTCACATGTAGCAGGCACGCTTGGTTACATGGCTCCTGAGCTCGCAAGAACCGGGAAAGCAAACACAAGCACTGATATATATGCATTTGGAATATTCATGCTTGAAGTTGCATGTGGTAGAAAGCCTATCGAAATAGGAGCGCCACCAGAGGAAGCATTTCTTGCTGATTGGATAACGGATTGCTGGGATAAAAGAGACATTTTGGCGACTATTGATAAGAAGTTGGAGAAGAGATTTGTGGGACAACAAGCTGAGTTGGTGTTGAAGCTTGGGTTGCTTTGCTCACACCCGGTGGCAGCGGCTAGGCCTAGCATGTCCAGCGTTATATCGTATTTGGACGGTATTGCTTTATTGCCCGATGACTTGAGCTCTGTTATCAAAGCTCGAGAATTCCCAACACGATCAAATGAAGTGGATGCTCTTAATGAGCTATCAGCCGAGAGAAACACCGTTGCTTCATTAACAATTACAGAAGCATTTGTTTCTCACGGTAGGTGAAGTGGGAAAATATGGGGTTTTTCTTTAAGAATTACTCCTATAAGTATTTCATGCCATAAAAAAATTGGGTAAACTATACCTTTACTCATTAAATTATAGATAAATTTTCCTTTTGGTGATTTAACTAAAAAAATTATAATTTGGTCATTGATCTATTTAAAAGTTCTCATTTAAGTTATTGATTGTTAAAACAATGCTATATAGTTTTTTTTTGTTCACATTACTTGCACCAATAAAAAGCTCTATTTTTCCTTCTCTTATATAATTCAGTTTTTTCATTAAACAACTTTGCACATCACGAATCTACTAACCAAAATTCAAACAGTTTTTTTTCTTTGATCTCCAACACTAATTATTAGACTGACTTGGATCCAAAGTATATTCTTTTACTTGCCGATCGGTGTTGATCTATTGTACCGATCAACAAATTGTTACTTGGAGCTTGTTGGTGGAACTTAGAAAAAAAAACCTCAATAGTCCAATGTCTTAAATAAAAAATTTTGAATAATTCAATGAGTTAAATAAAAATATTTGAATAATTTAATAATCAAATTGTAATTTTTTAATTAAATAACAAAAACAAAAATTTATTCATAATTTAATGACTAATTGTGTAATTTATCCAAAAAAAATTCTCTATGTTTGACTAATATTAGGTTGGTTTTCTCCACCAATGTCCATCATGAAGACTAGGAAGACTTTGAAATGTCTTTATGAGAATCATATTAACTATTCACATGTAAGTCATGTTAATAAAATAAAAAAGAGACGAAAAATTAAGTGAAAAGTTAAATTTAATAATTTTTTTATAAAGATTGAGGCCATAACAAAACTTATGCCTCCTTTATATTTAGTAGAAGGAAATTGTTTTGCCTTTATGATAGGAAAAATAAATGGGCGAAGGTGACATCATTCATTACGTTTTGTTGCCGGCCGAATCCTTTGTCGTTTGATGGTCGACTAGTGTCACGAGGCTAGAGTTTTCTCTTGCAATCCATGCGGCCTTAGGCGATCTGTTCGTCTAAACTCGCCTAAGTCAGCCTTTACTCAAGTGACGATTCTTTTAGAACTCCTCCAAGGCACCAAATTGAAGAGCGGAAGCAATTTATGCCAAAAGAAGCTAAACCAAAGAACAACAGAAAGCCACATAAAAGAATGCACACAAGTTGTTTGAGTAAATGCTCTCAGAATTCTATTAGTCTTAAGAATTCAGAATACAATGGAATGAGTACAAATGAGGGGGAGGCTCTCTATTTATAGTTGAGCTCTCCTAAAACCGACGGTTAAGATACATTTACATCGACGGACGAGATTAACAATATCCCTTTATTTTAGGGATTTACAAGATATGCCATATCAAATCTAATCTAATCTTTACAAGATAAGATTCCCTCTATCTTCTAAGATTAGTTACCATATCAGCCTAAGTTGCCATGTGTTCATTATCGGGCCAACCAGGCTTCAATCTGATAGGCTTCTCAAATAGCTCTTTGAATCGGGCCAGCTCTCGTTGGCTAAATGTTCCCCATCTTATCGATAGACCTCCATGGGGCGTATCTTGTGCAATGGTCATGGGCTTTGCACTTTGGCCCGTGACATTCTCCCCCACCCATTCTCGCAACGCCCTCGTTGCGACTTTCGAATGGCACTGACTTGATTCACCTTTAAATCCTCTCGTTGCCTTGGCTTCTCCCTGACTTGCCTTGTGATCAGGTTGTCCCTTCCTTCGGAACCTTTGCCTTGGCTTCCGTCGCATCTTCACTTGAACCGTTGCACTCGTTGGTACATCTTTTTGGCAAGAAGTCTCCGCTCTAACTTGCCTCAAATTTGACTTGTTCTCTCTTGAATCATCTTGATTCTCACATCTTGGCTTCATATTGCCCACAGTCCCTTGGCCTCCTTGTTTATGAACATTGAAAGGGCCCCTACGACCTTGCCAAGCCAACAAGTCAAAATTCAAAACACTATCAAAGTGTTTGCAATGTACCTTACTTGCAGCATTTACTCGTCCCAACTGTTTTTGCATCGCTCTCTTTTTCTTGAAGCCCGATGCACAACCCAACTTTCCCAAAGGTGTCGGCTCCATAGTCGAATCTGCAGGCTTTATATCGAACTCTTGCGCCACTAACACTTTCGAAAGAGCTTTCGTAACTTCCCGTTCTATCGAGTCAATGTTCCCCCCATACGAAACATCCTCGACTAGTTGGATTGACGACAACACCTTTGCCCCCACCTTCATATCTCGATGCACCGGCACAACAATTTTTGTTAACGGACCAGTGATAATATGAACTTGATCGGCCCATGGATACAGAACTACCTGAATCCTGTCAAGGAAGTTTAAGCCAAGTACATAATCGTAATCATCTAATTGGATTACCTCAAAGTCTTGCTTGCCCTTCCATTCGCCGATTTGTAGTTCCACATTCTGAACTACTCCCATAGTTGGGGCCTCCTCAGAATTTACTGTCTTGATCTTCTTATTTGATTTTCTAATCGGCAGACCAAGTTTCCTTGTGGCCTTTTCTGATATGAACAAGTCTGATGCTCCCGTATCAATAAGAGCACTCCGCTTCTGACCCGCAATGTTGATGTCTACAAACATCAACCCTTCTTTACCATTCCTCTTCTTAGGAATGAGCACCATCGAATTGACCCTCGATGGCTTTTCCTCAATAGGCTTTGCCTCTTTCGGCTCATCATTTCTCTTGATAGCTGAAACTGAAGACACCTTTGGGCAGTCCCTCTTCATGTGTTGTCCCTTACAAAAGTAGCATCGTAATTTTCCCCTCTTTTCTTTCGGGCTATTAGGTCTCCACTTCCCATTTCGTGGTTTCCTATCATTACCATCGCTGCTACTACCGTTGCCATCATAGCTTTGTCCCTCTTCATCCTCTTCATGGTACCCACCATTGCCCCTCCTATTGGGCTTGGAAGATTCAAACCTGTCCCTTCTCGGAGCAAGTTCCACTATGGACTCCGCTACCATCATGGCATTGGTAAGTTCCTGAACTCCTCGACGTTGCAATTCTTGCTTTGCCCATGGTTTTAGACCATCTGTAAAGGAGACAAATGCTTCTTTCTCGCTCAAATTAGAGATTTAGAGCATGAGTTCATTGAACTCCCGCACATACTCCCTAACCGTGCCCTATTGCGTTAGCCGTCGCAACTTTGCTTAAGCTTCATCCTCGGCATACTCAAGGTAAAATTGTGCTTTAAATTCACTTTGGAACTCCTTCCAAGTCCCAATTTCAGTCCCACCACGTCTCACATCAGTGAACCTACGTCGCCACCATAACAAAGCAACGTCAATGAAATACATAGCAACAGTATTTACCTTTGTGACATCATCCTCGATGTTCATTGCACAGAAGTATCATCCTCGATGTTCATTGCACGGAAGTATTGCTCTATGGCCCAAAGAAAGTTGTCCACTTCAATTGCAGACCTTGCCCCTTTAAACACCTTCGGCTTGGGCACATCCATCACTTGTGGCTTCGACTTTGAAGCCAACATTCCATTCCCTATGGCAGCCTTGAAAATCTTGAGCTCCCTCTTAAGCTCATTGATCTCCTCCTTCAAAGCTGTCACCATAGCCTCAAGAGCATCATCCTTTTCAGCCAGCTTAATCTCCGAGGAACTGATAGTATCCCACACAAATTCCCTGAGCTGCTCTTGCAATGTCCGCAACCCATCATAGTGTTTATCATCGACATCGTCGATCCTCTCCTTAACGTCTCCCGTGGACTCCTCGAGAGTGACGACTCGATCCTCCAAAGCTGACAATAAGTCCCTTGATCGGCTCGTTTTTCTGGCCCTTCCTCGGGTCTCCATTGGCTCACTCTGCCCAACTTCTTTCGACATCCCAACAGTGCCTTCGAACCAAAAGCTCTGACACCAATTGTCACGGGGCTAGAGTTTTCTCTTGCGATCCTTGCGGCCTTAGGCGATCCGTTCATCCAAACTTGCCTAAGTCAGGCTTTACTCAAGTGAGGATTCTTTTAGAACTCCTCCAAGGCACCAAATTGAAGAGCGAAAGCGATTTATGCCAAAAGAAGCTAAACCAAAGAACAACAAAAAGCCATAGAAAGGAATGCACACAAGTTGTTTGAGTAAATGCTCTCAGAATTCTATTACTCTTAAGAATTCAGAATACAATAGAATGAGTACAAATGAGGGGGAGGCTCTCTATTTATAGTTGAGCTCCCTTAAAACCGACAGTCAAGATACATTTACATCGACGGACGAGATTAACAGTATCCCTCTATTTTACGGATTTACAAGATATGTCATATCAAATCTAATCTAATCTTTACAAGATATGATTCCCTCTATCTTCTAAGATTAGTTACCATATCAGCCTAAGTTGCCATGTGTTCATTATCGGGCCGACCAGGCTTCAATCTGATAGGCTTCTCAAATAGCTCTTTGAATCTGGCCAGCTCTCGTGGGCTAAATGTTCCCCATCTTATCGATAGACCTCCATAGGGCATATCTTGTGCAATGGTCATGGGCTTTGCACTTTGGCCCGTGACACTAGACTGAAGATGCATCACTCACTTATGACCCCAATCTCCACACCTACGCGCATTCCCTTGGAAAATGAAAATGTTATTGAGAAATTGCTTAGAAACGACCTTTATTCTTCCCTGGAGATTTTTTAATTTTAATAAACTTAATGCCACATTATATATTCTAATTGGTTGGAGGAGCTACGTACATAATATCACACGTCAAACTGATTTTTTTAATACCATCACAACAATTGAACTAAATCGAGTAATAGAATGATAATTTAAATATTAAAATGATACGTAAAAATAATTAAGTACCAAACTTAAAAACAGATACTAATTTTTTTTTTAATAAATCTTTGTGACGGAGAATAGAAATCACTAATAAAAAAAAAGCTTAATGGTTAATTGAAGAAGTAAAATAAAGATATTATTTTATGTTTATGACCTAATAATATATTTTAAAGGTTTATTTTATGAATATGTTTTTAAATTATATTTTATTTTATTTTTTAAAATGTAACAAGTAAAATACAATTATAATAATTAATAACATGAAACATCATAATTAAGCAAAAAAGAATAATATACTAAATATTCAAGAAATGTTGGGCCAAAATCGTTGCCCTCTTTTTAACAAATTTAAAAACTATTTCAGAGATATCTTTTAAGTGATTTTACTCTTTTGGTTGGTTGGAGCCTGGAGGAAGTGACTGGTTTGTTCTTAATGGTGTTCACACTTTGGAGTAAACTATGTAACGAAAATAAATATCAAGTAATGAACCGTTATACAAAATTCTTTATGTACTAAACTGAAAAAATTGGTATACTTTAGGGGGCACTTTGTGCATTAAGCTTTTTTTTTTTTTGAAAAATGAAAATTACTCGTAAAAGAATGATTGGCTGCCATAAGTATAATTCATATGAGATATTTAATTCAGGTAGCAATTAAAGATTTGATTGGTGAACTTGAAAATGCAAACATAGTCATGAAACTGATATTAATATGGTAAACAGGTTTGCCAATCTAATGCTAAAATAGGGTGATGCACATTTGAAGCTGCAACAAGTTGATCTTACTGCACAATTTTTCTAACAACACTCAATTAAGGTAAATCTAAGGGAAAACAAGTCTAAAAGGGAACCAAATTTGTTCCTAATTTGGGTTCACTTTTTTTTTTATGTGCCATTTAAGAAATAGTTAACTATTTCTGATTATTATTTAAATTTCACAATACTTATTTTACCATTTTATTTAGCTCAATAAACCTATTTTATCTATATTCACCTAAAGAATCAGAAATGTAAAGTTATATTTTCATACTATTTATTTCCCTAAAACTTTTATAGGAGTTGTTTTTATATATGATATAAATCTGCATATAAAATAAATTTAATTTTCAACTTTTGTAAAGTTTAAATAAAAATATTAAATTTAAAAAATAGGGTTTAATTTTTTAAAAAATAAGGTTTAAGAAAAAAATTAATTTCATTTAAAATATAAACATGACTTGAATAATTTTTACAGCTAATATTTTAGGCCAAGTTGGACTTTAGCAAGCATGAGCTCTGCTAACACAATACATATGCTAACCTGACCCTACTTTTTGCACATCTACCTGAAACTAGTGTTGATTAAAGACTTTTATATCAAGTCCTTTTATCACTTGAACAATAATTGTCGACTTTTTTTTTTTTTTGCCTACTCGTGGAGTTATATCTCAAAGTTAAAATTCAATGTTACGATTAATTTGGAAATAAACCTATTTAAGAGTGTGTCTATTCGCTCAACCTCAAATGTCCACTCTAAATATGAGAGGATTTGAATACAAGTACTAAACTCGAAAAATTCTAATATGTCAATAAAACACTTAAGTCTTGACTGATTAAACATCAAGTCTTCAGTGCTTAGACAACCTTAGTCCTAATAGGTGTTAAAATCTAAAATTCTAATAAAAAAAATAAGATTATTAAATATTAAATAAAAAGATTTTTTTTAAAATAATATGGACCTTATAAAAAATAATAATATGGGAAAACTTAAAATAAATTTAATTTAGCCATTTATAAATGTGGATGGGTTTGAACAAAATTTGAAACCTATATTTTGGACCAAATCGAGCTCGAGTAAACAAAAAATGTGCTCGTATCACATATAAATTCAACCTGGCTCAGCTCGTAAAACCTTTGCTTATATAAGGGTGAGAGTTTGACCGAATCTAGTCGAATCAAGTAAAAAAAAATTAAGTTAGTCGAGTTGATAAATTCTATTTTATCATCCTAATTTGATTTGAATTTTTTTTTAATTTGAGTCGAGTGGAATGAAATTCAAGTTGAGTTGAAGCAAATCGATTAAATTAGTACAGAATATAAATAATTTTGGACTACCAAGAAAGGGTGAAAAGCTTACCTTATTACCCAGTGGCTTTTTGACTACTATCACAGATTCACTTTAGTAGTATATTGTTTTTTGATACTGTAGTAGTGCGACTGTGGAAGGGATTTCATTATGCAAACTACTTCATGGAAATGCTAGTCAATAGAGATGATTAACGTGCAAGTTCCTTTTACCATGTACTGGGAATGAGTGACTATTGCTTCTATTTTGCCATTCATGCACCCTGGAAAGGGATTATTGAGCTAGTTAATGGGTGTTTCGAGTTAAGTTTTTTGAGTTCAAGGTTGTATATTGGGTTTTAAGATGTTTCTTGCGTAAGATCCCTTAGTTGGGAACTGTCAAATTATTTCCTTGTGATTGAAAAGCTTTATGTTTTGTTTGCTCATGGCTTTTTGAACTTTGAGGGCGTGTCCAACAATTTGGGCATGTCCAGCAATAGGTGCAAGTCATCATTCACAGAGATATCAAGCCTGCCAATGTGCTAATAGAAAGTAACATGAATGCTGTTGAAGAACTGTTAATTAGTTATCTGTTATTTGGTTAGCAGGTAGTTGCAGTTAGTTAAGTAGCAATTAGATAGTTAGGCGAAACAATGTATATATAAGCATTAGCCTGTTTTGTAGTTAATGAGAGAAATAATACAGATAATTTATTCAACTCCTGTCTTCCTCTGTTAGTGTACACTATTTTTCGATCATCGACCACTAGTCGACACTGATCGTTAGCCACCAGTTGACATAGTATCAGAGCCATCGCCAATGGTTTAACTCAATTCAACTTGCTACTCTTTGTTATAGTGGTTCAGCTTGTTAACGTTCTTTTTTATGCTTCGTTTCAGATTTGTTTCCTTCCAAGATCTGAGCATTTCTTGATTTGTTTTCCCACACAATCATGGTTCATCCACAAGACAACCAAATTCAAATTGACTTTAGTCATCTGCTTTACCTTCATCCATCAGATACACCTGGGACACTGCTTGTGTCTCATCAGTTGATTGGGATTGTAAACTACAACTTGTAGAGTCGACCAATGCAAATTGCCCTCCTTGCCAAGAACAAAATAGGGTTTATTGATGGCTCTTGTTCTCCTGATGCTTTGCCACTGGAATTTTTGGCTCAATGGAATCGATTGCAATGCTATTATATTGTTCTCTCTTGGATCTTGAACACTGTTAGTTAAAAGCTCTCTGCAGGCATTGTGTTTGCTTCCAATGCTTCGTTGGTTTGGCAAGATTTGAAGGAACGCTTTGTTAAGATTGATAGCTCTCGTGTGTACTTCCTGCACAGAGAAATTGTCTCGCTCTCTCAAGGTAATTTTTCCATTTCACTTTATCATACACGTCTGCGTTTGTTTTAGGGTGAATTGGATGCAATTGTGTCGTTTGCATTATGTAATTGTGAAGCTTCTTAGATAAACACTACGCATGTAAATCAACAACGGTTGTTTCAATTTCTTATGGGGTTGAATGACTCTTATTATATGGTTCGTAGTTAGCTTTTATTGATGCAGTCATTACCTTCTGTTAACCAATCATACTCCATGCTGGTTTAAGAGGACGGACAGCAACAAAATTATAGTGGATCATTGTTGGCTTTTAAACCAACAACATTATACACATATTCATCCACTTCATTCGCTTCTCAACCAAGGAAACGCTTCAATGGTGTATGTGATTATTGTCATATTAGCATAAACTTCTTGTATTCATGAGGAAATGAAAATGTGATTGCAATGTCTTAAACTGAAAAGGAAAATACCTTGTTTTAGAAAATTTGCTTATTAATTGGGTTCGAGTACTCTTAAGAATGTCAGTGAAGGTTCGGTTAAAAGTTCGATGGTTAGGAAGGAGAATCTTTGGAATGAAATTTGTTGACATGATTGGAGATTGAGATGGTGGTTGAGCTTGAGAACCATTATATGAGAATATTTTACCCTTTTCTTATCTTTTTCTCCTTTAAATGAAAATTGGAAAGTTCTTTTATTTTTAGTTATTCATGACATTACATGCATGTGCATAAAGCATTGTACTTGATATGAACATTTAAATCTTTCAATATGTGAACTTTTGAAACTTATGAAGTGTTTACCTGTTTAATCAAAGGCCTAGTTGTGAATTCTTGTTTAGAGGCCTAATTGTGAGGTTTTTTACATGAGTAATACAAAAAAAAATTAATTAGAAAAATATGGTATATTGTAGATTATCTACGTAAATGGTTTGTTTTCTACAATAAATTTATTGATAATATTCTAGAATGACATATTTTTATGTATTAATTACACATTTATTTGGAGTATGATCCGATACTAATTTGAGTTATTTATGATTTTTTATCTTGTAGGGACTAAATTGAAGGCAAAAGAAAATTTGGGGGCAAAAAACTTGAATTTAAAGATAAAATGAGCCAACATGCGAAGTAGGAGAAAAGTGGTGCTAGAAATGCAAAGTATGGAAGACTTGGAGGGCGAAAGTGCAAAGAAGAGATTTTATAAAAACAAGACTCTGTTTAATTTTTAATTATATTAGTATAATTGTTAAAGATTATTATTTAGATTTAATTTTAGCATTTATCTTTATTTATCTTTAATTATCTTTAAGTATTTGTATTTATCTTTTAGAATTTAAATAGGAATAGACTAGGTTTCCTAGTATTATAAATAGGGGATGGAGTGATACAAATTTGACACATCTTTTCAAAAAACACTCCCTCTCCCAATAAGCTTAGCCTTATTTCCTTTCATATTATTCAATAAAAATTCCATTTTCTTTACATTTATTTATTCCACAAAAATCATGAGTCACTAAACTTATCTAGACAAAGGTTGTTAAATTTCTCCAAAAAGGGTTCATGAGGCTTAGAATCCGCGTTTAGTCTTCTCAATGAGTATTCATTGCTTCTCTGCACTATGGGACTGACGCTTTCGTCCATGTTCCTTCAAAAGTGATCTTTTCATCTTGTGCAAAGGCGGCCGCTTTGTATGTTTTGGGAAGGTTGCACAATTGGTTCGTTAGCTTACTATGTCAGAGGTTGGCGAGCTCAAGAGACAAATGGCGTGGCATTTGCTATTGAGAAGTGATGATCCAGCATAAGATGGTCTCACAAAAGCGATTGTTGGCTAGAATCAGGTTCCTCTAAATCGTAAGTTTAAAATCTTGGAGTTGGTAATCGTATGCATCCTCTTCCACTATAATTGGCTTATTCAGTTTGAGAAGGATTACCTAAAAGCTGAGGATTGAACCCAAGGCCGATCGATGCAACCGGAGGCTAGAATCTCTCCATATAAAAACTCTCTAGAATCTCTCCATATAAAAACTCTCTTACTCAACTCTGTCTTTCATTACAAGTTTAATTTTAATTTTCGTAATTTCAATTTAATCAAACTTTAAATTCTGTTTTTTATTTGTTTCTAAGTATGCAGTTTTTTTGGGCACGACTTTGTCAAAGATCTCGAGGAACAGGAATTTGTGCAAATTCGGTCCTTGAGGATTTGACCCTACTTCTCTTATACTATTCTTTTTTATTATTTTATAGGGATAAGACATTTTTTGTGCTCTCAATGACGCATCATTTATAGTAAATTTAAGTGTCACCAATGTGTTAAGCGAAAACAACCTTAAAAATAACCCATCATTACCCAATCATTCCAAATGAAAAATACTTCGTTTTTAAGTGATGTCGCCTGACACATTGGCAACACCAATTCACATTATAAAAAAAAAAAACTTAAAATGTTGGGCAAAATTACTTCACAATTTATATTAATCAAAATTCAAATAAAAAGTACAATTAGAAATTCAAATAAAATGTACAATTGGTTCTTGTTTCACATAAGGCGCGCAAAAAGGGACAATTGTAGACACCCAATATTGTTTAAGCTGTTCCATGCAAAATTTGAATGTTTTGATTTCGATTTCAATTTTAATCAACGATTAAAATTAATTTTGGACTTAAAAGTAATTTCCTAAAAGGCTAATTGATTTTTAAAGTATAATATTTATTTAATTTATGAAAAACAAGAATTTTAAGTAATTTATGAAAAGTAATTGAATTTTAAGTAAAATTAAATTTTATTTTAAAATTAATTTAAGTTTTATATTGGCCCAAAAGTATAAATTAAAGCCCATTTTTTCCACACTTCAATCCCATGGTCCAAAATATAATTTTAATGGTTGAAGCCCATGTCCAAAGTTTAAGCCTATTTTTCAGCCCAAAACAAGTCATATTTCATTATATTCACTGTTATACGCATTGCTGTCAAAAGAATCTCTCATTATTCAAGGCAAGGTATGAGAGAATTCGTGGCTGAGATCGCAACCATCGGTCGCCTCAGGCATCCGAATTTGGTTCAACTTCTCGGTTATTGCAGGCGCAAGCATGAATTGCTTTTGGTTTATGACCATATACCTAATGGAAGCCTTGACAAGTTTCTTTACCTCTTGCCTAATAGCAACCTTAATTGGACAAAAAGGTTTAAGATCATCAAGGACGTAGCGTCCGCGTTATTCTATCTACACCAGCAATGGGTGCAAGTCATCATTCATAGAGATATCAAGCCTGCCAATGTGCTGATAGACAGTGACATGAACGCCCGACTAGGAGATTTTGGGCTTGCAAAGCTATGCTACCTTGGAAATGATCCTCAAACCTCTCATGTAGCAGGCACGCTTGGTTACATGGCTCTTGGGATCGCAAGAACCGGAAAAGGCAACACAAGCACTGATATATATATATATATATGCATTTGAAGCATTCATGCTTGAAGTTCCATGTGGGAGAAAGCAGATCGAACCACGAGCGCCACCAGAGGAAGCATTTCTTGCTGACTGGATAACGGATTGCTGGGATAAAGAAGACATTTTGGCGACTATTGATAAGAGGTTGGAGAAGAGATTTGTGGAACAACAAGCTGAGTTGGTGTTGAAGCTTGGGTTGCTTTGCTTACACCCGGTGGCAGCGGCTAGGCCTAGCATGTCCAGCGTTATATCGTATTTGGACGGTGTTGCTTCATTGCCCGATGACTTGAGCTCTGTTATCAAAGCCGAAGAATTCCCAGCAGGATCAAATGAAGTGGACACTCCTAATAAGTTGACATGAGCCGAAGAGAAACATCGTTCCTTCATTAACAATTACAGAAGCATTTGTTTCTCAGGGTAGGTGAAGTGGAAAAATATATGGTTTTTCATTAAGAATTATGATTGTAAAATTAAAAAAAGTTTAAAAGGCTTCCAAATAGAGTAGTAGGGTTTGTACCCCACTGTTTACAATAAGTTAATGCTACTAGGATTTTGTATATATTTAAGCATCATAAGTAGCATAGTGTGGCCGTCCACGCAAATAGAGTAGTAGGGTTTTGTATATATTTAAGGGTCGATTAAATATCGAACCCAATATTCATCACGTAACCTTATTCGATTCACATATATTTTCACTTATCTAATTTCCCTGATGAACACTTCGGAATATTAACCGTTACACGGTGGAATCAGCACTTAGCAACCACCTTATAATCAATGATACGGGGAATCAGCACATAGCAACCCCTTTCACAGTCAAGGATACGGTGGAATCAGCACTTAGCAACCACCTTTATATTCAATGATGCGGGGAATCAGCACATAGCAACCCCTTTCACAGTTAAGGATACGGTGGAATCAGCACTTAGCAACCACCTTTATATTCAATGATGCGGATTCACATAGTACCATGCACATAGTACTACACATGTGACCATCACTATCTGATACACGTAGTAGCCTGCACATAGTACTACACACGTGATCGAAGCTATCCGGTACGCATAGTAGCCTGCACATAGTACTACACATGCGACCTATCATTCTGGTACACGTAGTAGCCTACACATAGTACTACACACGTGATCAAAGCTATCCGGTACGCATAGTAGCCTGCACATAGTACTACACATGCGACCTATCATTCTGGTACACGAAGTAGCCTACACATAGTATTACACACGTGACCATCACTTTCACTTTCACATAGTGGCCAACACACAGTCCATGCCACATATGTGATCATTTCTGTCACTTCATTCGTATCCCTTTTTATTCCGAATGTTCAATCGGGAAATTTCTCACTTTTTCTCATTTTTTTTACTAATCAAAGTCAATTCCTTGTCTTTCTTGACTTATAATAACACATTTAACTTATTTAACACTCACATTATTCAATCCAGTCCAAAAATCACATTTTGGCAAAATTACATTTTTGCCCCTAAAGTTTCACAAAATTACAATTTTGCCCCTAGGCTCGGAAATTAAACTTTATCCCTTATTCTTATGTATTATGACATGCTGAACATTTTTCCCTTCTATGGCAACACCAAATTCCCACTCTAACACTTACTATGGAGCTTGGAAGGTTGAAAACCCTGACAATGACTCCCCCCTTGCTGATTTCGTCCCAATGAAGAAGATGAGCCCAATTTGCCATCTTTTTCCCTTTTAATTCATTTTAATTACTAGATTACCAAATTGCCCCTAACTTAAAAATTTCCTATTTCACTTATCTCATGCCCATTTTTGTCTACCAACTTAACCATTGGTCTAATTACCATATAAGGACCTCCAATTTAAAGTTTCATAACAATTGAACACCTCTAACATGTAGAACTCAACTTTTGCACTTTTTACAATTTAGTCCTTTTGACTAAATTGAGTGCCCAAACGTCGAAATTTTCGAACGAAATTTTCACAAAATCATTCCGTGAAATCGTAGACCATAAAAATATAAGAAAAATAAATTTTTCCTCGTCGAATTTGTGGTCCCGAAACCACTATTCTGACTAGGCCCAAAATCGGGCTGTTACAATAACTCTTTTGCAGTAGCTGTGGCTGAGAATCCCACACAGCATGCCAGGATGAAGCATGTTGAAATAGATCATCACTTTGTTAGGGAAAAAATTCCTTGCAGGGCTTTTACAAGTCAATTTCATATCATCTGATCAACAGATTGCTGATGTTCTAACTAAACCAATTACTCCTAAGTTGTTTTCTTCATTTCGACATGCTCTTGGAGTCTTGTCTCTCAATGAACTCAAAACTCAAAAATCAACTAGTTAGGGGAATGTTAAGAGTAATACCGTTGTTAGTTTGTAACTTCTTGTAACTGCAAAAGCTGTTAGTTTGTTAAGCTGATATTAGTCAGTCAGCAGTTATTTTGGTTGCGTCTGTTAGCCTTCATCTGTGTATAAATGCATGCAAAAGTATGCATATTCAATATATGACAAATATTGTTCTTCTCAGCTTCTTCATTTCTCTGTTTCTTTGCTTGTAGTTTAACAAATGCTACTAGGATTTTGTATATATATATATATGTAAGCATCACAAGTAGCATAGTGTGGCCGTCCATGCAAATAGGGTTTTATACAATTTTTTGTGATTTTCAAAATTTTGAAATTTTTATTTACTTTTTATAATTGTTTTAATTTTTTAGAGCATTTTATTATTATTGCATATATTTTTATTTTAACCTTTTTAACCTTTTAATAAATTTTCAAATATTTATAATTTATTGTATTTTTCTGAAACTTTTAAATTTTTTAATAATTTTCATTTTTTATATTTTTTTGAAATTGATAATTAATTTTTTGAATTTATTAATTTTTATATTTCAAATTTTATATAATATTTAGTTTTATTTTTAAAATCCAATCGGTCAAGATGAACTTGTGTTTTTTTATTAAAATATTTAAAGTGTATTTGGATGAAGAATATTGAATTTTTTATATATTTAAAATGTTAGCATTTTAGAATTCATATAAATTCAAAATTGTAGTATTCGTAAATATTTTGTTTGGATAAATAATTTATTTAGAAAAAAATTAGTTGCTAGCATTTTATAGATGAAAAAAAAAATTATAAAAAAGAACAATTATATTAAAAATAAATAATATAAAAATATTAATTATGAATATCATTGTATTTTTAGAAAAAAACTATTAATAGTTTTAATAAAATAAATTTTAAAATACATATTAGAATTAAATAATTTTTTTTTTTGAAGTATAGGTTTCTTATCTTATAGTGAGAGAGACCATGTGTTATAAATGGAATGAAAGTGGAGAAATTTTGAAAATTTTCGTATTTCCTACCATGAAAATTTTAGGTAAGCTATATCATTAGTCACTAAATTATGGGTAAGTTTTCTTTTTGGTCACTTAACTAAAAAAATTACAATTTGGTCATTGAACTATTTAAAAGTTCTCATTTAATTCATTGGTATTAAAATCAATGCTATATGACTTTCTCTATTCACACTATTTACACCAATCGAAAGTTTTCTTTCCCCTTCTCTTATATAATTCAATTTTTTTTTATGAAACAACTTTGGACAAGAATCTGTAAACCAAAATTCAAACAATTTTTTTTTCGATCTTCGACACTAACTATTAGACCGATTTAAATCTAAAGTGTGTTCTTTTACTCGTTGATGAGTGTTCATCTATCATACCGATTATCGAATTGTCACTTGAAACTTATTGGTGGAACTTTAAAAAAGAAAAACTTAACAATCCAATACCTTGAATAAAAAATAATTTATAGTTCAATAACAACATGGGCAAAAATTCACCCATAATTTAATTAATAATTTCTATCACGAAGACTGGGAAGACTTTGAAATGTCTTTAATATGAGAAGTATATCATCTTGGCAAACAAGGTTAAGTTTATATTTTGAATTCTATCTAATCTCATTTATATTTTGGGAAGGCCATTATAGAAAGTATGTTCGAATTTTCCCCTGAAAACGAAGTCACTGTGGAATTCAATTTTTGTTGCTAAGGCTCATTGAATATTCCACAATAATAATTGATAGACATTACATCACGACTTTTCTGAACATGAATTTGAATAAAATAATTTGGATTTATAGCTGCCTTTGTGGAGAAGCGCCGCTAAAGGTCTTGATCTATAGCAGCGTTTTTATGTAAGCGCTGCTAAAGGTCCTAATCTATAGCGGTGTTTGTGGAAAATCGCCGCTAAAAGTCCTGATCTATAGCGGCGTTTATGGGAAAGTGCCGCTAAAAGTCCTGATCTATGGCGGCGTTTATTGGAAAGCGCCGCTAAAGGTCTTGATCTATAGCAGCGTTTTCGAGAAAAGTACCGCTAAAGGTCATGATCTATAGCGGTGTTTATTTTATAAACGCCGCAAACGTTCGCGGCGTTGACAACAGCGGCGTTTTTTGCGGCGCTTTCAAAAATGCCGCAAATACTTTTAGCATAAAAAAACGCCGCTAAAAACCTGTTACAGTTCAAATTCCTATATTTCCTACTGAACCTAGTAATAATTCTAGAAAAACTAGAATGGAAGAAATTCAAACTTCAACAATTGATAAAAAGTCAAAAGTTGGAATAATTATAAAAGTTACATTTCAGTTTAGAAAATATAAAAAATATTCTCTAAATGCCTTGATAGATACTGGAGCTACAATATGTAGTTGCAGAGAAAATGCGATTCCTGTAGAAAAATGCGAACTAATGAAAAAACCCATAAAAATAATGGGAATAGAAGGTAGTAAAACTATTATAAAATATAAAGCTAAAAATATATCAATCTATATAAACAATGTTAGATTTGTGATTCCTAAAATAGTATGTTTTCCTAACATGAAAGGAGATATATTATTAGGTAATAATTTTCTTTGTAAGTACTTACCTTTTACTATTGATAAACGTTCTATTTGGCTATCAGTAAAAGAAGATTTTGTGGAAATTCCACTTGAAGAAAATAATAAAATTGTGTGTAATAAAAAATTTACACTTATTAAAATTAATTAGTTAATATTTGTAATTTATTACTAATATTTGCTGATTTTTTGAGCAGGCCTTTTAATGGATAGAGGTAAAAAGCCTCTACAAGAAACTGTAGGTGAATGGACTACTGTTCACAAAAGCCCAACAAAGGGAAAGCAGAATCAAACTCCAAAAAAGGATTTGTACTTGCACAAATACCATTTTATCCTAACCAAGGATATTATGTGTCTTATCCAATGGTAAATCAACCACTTGGACCAAATGTTTTAAAATATCCAATGGTAAACCAACCACTTGGAAGCAGTTTTTCTAACATGGTGTATCAATCACCAATGTCCCAAGATCCATATTTAGCATCACAAACCAGTTATGCTGATATGATCAAAAGATCCGAAAATTTGTTGAAAGAACAACAAATTGAAGATGAAAAAAAAATTTTAAAAATAAAAGATTTTTATAATCCTGGTTTATCATCAGAATTTTATGATTTTATAAACGAGATATGGTTTCAAATCAGAGAGCTAATTTTCGAAGAGCTCTTACCAGATTTTTATTATTTTTAGTTGAAAAAACAATTAAGGAATATGAAGCTGAAGATTTATTATTAAATTCTATTTTATACAGAGAATGGGATGAATTCCAAATGGAATTCATGGAAATTAAGGAGATAAACAATCTTCTTGATATTTTCCAATATGTTCCCATAATTTAATTAATAATTTCTATCACGAAGACTGGGAAGACTTTGAAATGTCTTTAATATGAGAAGTATATCATCTTGGCAAACAAGGTTAAGTTTATATTTTGAATTCTATCTAATCTCATTTATATTTTGGAAAGGCCATTATAGATAGTATGTTTGAATTTTCCCCTGAAAACGAAGTCACTGTGGAATTCAATTTTTGTTGCTAAGGCTCATTGAATATTCCACAATAATAATTGATAGACATTACATCACGACTTTTCTGAACATGAATTTGAATGAAATAATTTGGATTTATATGTGCAAATTCAGAGTTTTTGTTTGTGCATCAAATGGGGAAAAAAAGACTGAATTTGGGGTTGGCAAATTCATTATCAATTTTTTATATCCCAAATGTAATAATTAAAATTCCTTTTGAACAAAATCCATAATTCTATTATGCTTTAGCACATTTCGCTTCTTGGTGTGGTTGTTGGATTGATTCATGACATAATTTTAATAAAAAATTTAAATAATTGATAGAAGTATTAAAGTATGGATAATAAAATTGAAATATATAAAAATATCAAAATAAAATTTTAGTTGAGTGGTAAATTAAAATTTTTACTAATGCAATTAACGTATCTTTAAATCAAATCTCACCATAAGCATATTTTTATTGTTTTTTTAAGTAAAAAGACTAAAGTAATCTCAAATAATTTAATTTATTTTAATTATGAAAGGACATTTTTGTAATTTCCTAATTGAGTTGGTGCCTAGTTTACTCGTGACACCAACTTTGTTAGGAGCTTAAATAATAGTATAAATATATACAATTGATGAAAGTAATAAAATGTGTATAATAAAACTAAAATATGTAATAAATATTAAAATAAAACTTTGGTGAAGTGATGAATTTTATGTTTTACTAACCTAATTGATGAACATTCAAATCTCATTTTATACATATTTTTATTGATTGTTTTAATTAAAATGCAACAATTCCATGTTTTATTTAATCGCTAAATTTTAAAACACTTAATAAAATTTTTAATTTTTAAAACATGCCTCAAAATAAAATATATTATCCTACTATTTATTTCCCTAATGCTTTTATAGGAGTTGTTTTTATGTATTATATGGATCTACATATAAAATATATTTAATTTTTTTTAAAAGGTTTAAATAAAAACAGTCTCATTTAAAATATAAACATGACTTGAATAATTTTGTGTTTAATATTTGAGCAAGCATAAGGTCTGCTAGTACTTTACATAGGCTTGAATCTGGCCTGATTTTTTGCACATTTACTCGAGACTAGTGTTAATTAAAGACTTTGTATCAAATCTTTTATCATTTGACCAATAGTTTTGTGTGACTTGTTTCGTTTTTTTTTTTTTTTTACTCGTGGAGTTATATCTCAAAGTTAAAATCCAACATTATGATTAATTTGGAAATAAACTTATTTAAGGGTCAGTTTACTCGTTTAATCTCAAAGGCTCAATCTAAATATGAGAAGATTTGGATAAAAGTACAAGATTCAAAAAAATTCTAATAAGTCAATAAAATACTAAACCTGTTCCAACATCTGATCAGACATTGAGTCTTCAATGCTTGGACAGCCTTGGTCTTAACAGTTGATGTTTAAAGTTCTAATAAAAGAAAAAAAATAAGATTATTAAATATTAAATAAGTATTTTTTTAAAAATAATATAAACAAGCTTAAAATGGATTTAAATTAACCATTTACAAATTTGGATGGACCTGATAAAATTTGAAGCTTGTATTTTGGACTGAACCTAGCTTGAGTAAATATAAAATGTGCTAGTATCACATATAGACTTGACATTGCTCGGCTCATAAAACCTTTGCTTGCATAGGGATGAGAATTCAATTGTAGTCGAATTGAGTAAAAATAAAAAAATTAATCAAGTTGAGAACTCTTATTTTATTATCCTAATTCGATTTAAATTTTTTTTTTGAATTAAGCAGAGTGAAATGAAATTCAATCAAGTCGAGTCGATTAAGTTTGCAGTGAATATAGATCATATTGGACTACCAAGAAATTATCCTCTCAA
Organism: Gossypium turneri; assembly: GCA_008044935.1. Lineage (NCBI taxonomy): Eukaryota > Viridiplantae > Streptophyta > Magnoliopsida > Malvales > Malvaceae > Gossypium > Gossypium turneri. The sequence continues at coordinate 64,821,435 of CP032581.1, forward strand.
ACCTCGCATGTAGCGGGCACACTTGGTTACATGGCTCCTGAGCATGCAAGAACTGGGAAAGCAAACACAAGCACTGATATATATGCATTTGGAATTTTCATGCTCGAAATTACTTGGGGTAGAAGACTGATCTAAGCACAAGCATCGCCAGATGACAATTTTCTTGCTGATTGGATAATGGATTGCTGGGATAAAGGAGGCATTTTGGCGGTTGTCGATGGGATGTTGGAAAAGCGGTTTGTGGTACAAGAAGCAGAGTTGGTGTTGAAGCTTGGGTTGCTTTGCTCGCACCCGATGGTGGCGGCTAGGTCTAGCGTGTCCAGTGTGGTATCGTATTTGGATGGTGTTGTTTCGTTACCCGATGATTTAAACTCTGTTATCAAAGCTCGAGAATTTCCTGGATTATCCAATGATGAGTTAATAAGTGAAAGAAACAACACCATTCCTCCATTAACAATTACAGTGTCGTTTGTATCTCATGGTCGGTGAAGTTGAATTAAAGATTGTCTTTCATTTGTTTCTTTTTAAGACGTATGATCCAAATTCAAAATATTTGTTGATAGAGTGTTTTGCAGCTTCAAAGGCCAAATGTGTTGTAAATTTACAACAATTGTATAGAGTGTTTTGCAGGGTGGAAACTGGTTCATAAGCCCTGGAAGCCCCCTTGTTCTTGTTGGAGTTGGAATCATCATTTGTAATAGGCGCTGTATAAAATATATCAACCATTACTCAAAAGCTTCATTTTCAAGGTAAATGAGAAAACAAAACAAAAAAAGAGCTGAAAACCTTGTTTTGAGGGCTTTGTGACATAGAGAAGAATAACAGTGTCCTGGCACTGGAAAGTGTGAGAAGAATAAAGCTCCCTCTGCTTCAATGCAGAAAGAGGAATATAGGGGAATCCTACTAAGAACAGCAGGGGACAATATCCAGATTGCTATTCTAGGGACATGATTTTTTGTGTCTCAATCAAAGGCTTGAAAGGTCGAATTCTATGGGGTGCTTCAAATCCTTTCTCTGTGGGCAATGAGCCTTACCCCGATCGGCAATGGACTGTGGGCCTTTACAAAGTGATGTATATTTGAAAGATAATATCTCATCCTCGTATTCAGAGCCGGAGTCAGGGACACTTAAAATAAAAAAATTTCCATTTAAATCCTTTATAATTTATAAAATTTTAAATTAGTAATGATAAAATTGTACTTTGCTCCTCTAAAATGATAAAAATTTGATTTATTCCTTTAAAAATTATAAAGACAAAGACTATTAGAATAGTGAAATTATATTTTTATTATTGTTAAAATGTACAATTTAATTTCAACCCTCCAAAAAAATAATTATCTGACTCCGCTGCTGCTTTATATTCTAAGTAAAGATATCTAAAATTATTTTATATGTAAAAAAAAAAATTTAACAGGACAAGGGTGGTTAAGTAGTTTACCACAATTAATGCTTCTTCCCGGATCAGTCCGTTACAAAATTGAAAACTTTTTGCATCCGTTTTGGTTGTGGCCTTTCTTCCTCCGCCTCCTCGTTGATATTATGTTTTCGTACTGAAAGGGAAGTACTATGTATTGATCCATCGCTATCAGCAAAGTGTTGATATATAGATATCTTCGAAATTAGCATAATAATGAGTAGCATGGCTATGCATCTCTTTTATTTCTTCCAAATCTTTCACATACACTATTCTAACACCACACTTCTTCGCCTTAAAACTAAAGTTACCTAGAAAATATATCTCAAGCTCATCGCATTCTTGATCCGAGCAATCTGCTGTTAGTAAATTATTGGGTTCACATTTATCCTCCAAGGAAAATGAAGAAAAAAGTGATCTTTCATGAGCCAGTTAAAAGCATGTCACTAAGTAAGTCGCTATTTACAAATATTTCTGGCTCAGGTCTGTTCTCTTTTACATCGAAAATTAACCTCTGATTCTTTTATAAATTAAAATTGTTGACTTCTTTTTGTCAGGTTTTTTGCTCTCAAATATGCTGCCTGCACTGTGTTGCGTGTAGAAAATCGCACTTAAAATAGTTTGGTGATGGGATTAGGTTCTCATTAGACCTGTCCATGGGCCGGGCCGGGCCGGGTTCGGGCCGGGCCCAGAAAAAATTTTCAGCCCGCCTCCTAGGCCCGGCCTGGCCCGGCCCGAAATATGGGCCTGAAAATTTGCCCAAGCCCGGCCCGAAAAAATATCATAAGCCTGAGCCCGGCCCGGCCTGGCCCATTTTTAATAAACATTAAAAATTTGTTTTAAAAATAAAAAATAAAAATAAAAATATTTTAAAAGTATTTTAAAATTAAAAAATAAAAATAAAAAAATATATTTATTATATTCGGGCCGGGCCGGGCCCAGGCCAAAAAAGTGGTGCCCGAGGCCCGGCCCGTTTTTTAAACGGGCCTCATTTTTTTGCCCAAGCCCATATTTCGGGCCTATATTTTTACCCGAACCCTCTCATATTTCGGACAGGCCGTTGGGCCGGGCCGGGCCACCCGGCCCATGGACAGGTCTAGTTCTCATGCAATGCAAAGCTGTATTTGTTGCTTAGGATCGCATCTGTATTTCATATTCCAAAAACATTTTCTTCCACTAAGCTCGGTAATGCCCATTGATTCAATGTTTGCAGATTATGATGTAATCACCCGTGTTCGCACTTTGTTTAGGCATCTATTTTATATATTATTTTTTTATGCTAGAACACTTGAGCTTGAAAAAATTTTGCATGTGATTTTAGCCATCTATTTTATTTTTTATAAGATAATCTTATTCATTTCTTTCTGGATTTTGCATGAATGTTGGTTATATCATAGCCTATATTACACCAACTCATTCATTTTTAGAGGTGATCATGGGTTGAGTTATCCGGCCCGGCCCGATGGCTCGCCCGAAAAATAGGAAGGTTCGGGTAAAAATATAGGCCAAAATATGGGTTTGTGCAAAAAAAGGGTCCGGTTTAAAAAACGGGCCGGGCCTCGAGTAAAACCTTTTTGGCCCAGGCCTGGCCCGGCCCAAAGTATATATTAAATATATATTTTTATTTTTAATCAAATATACCTCTAATTCTGGTTGGTTGATTATATTTTGCAGGTTTTTGATGCTATTTTGGTGTTGTAAAATTTAATATGGGCCGGGCCGGGCTCGAGCTTAACAATTTTCTTTCGGGCCGGGCTTGGACAAATTTTTAGGCTCATATTTTGGGTTGGGCCTAGAAAATTGACCTAAAATTTTATCTGGGCCCGGCCCGGCCATGATCACCTCTATTCATTTTCCCTAAGTACCTATATTTAACACTTACGTTGGCTTGAACACTTTATAAAGGGAGTACATCAGTTTCGGACACATAAATTGGCTTGAATAGACTTTTATACATTCCTAGTAGAGGAATAATTTAATTACAATTCATTCTATTATTATGTATTAAATGAACAATTTCAATTCGAAATATAATTTGAGATCTAATTATTTCGTCCAATTGTATTTAAAAACATTTAAACCTATCAATTATTTGAATCTCAATATTTCAGATTTTTTTAAGGTTATAACATTCTCACTGTAAAGAAAATAAGGATCAAATTGTCAAATTTTATAAACGCTAAGAACCTTTTTGTCATCTTGCCTAATTTATGTTACATGTAAAAAACAACTAATTATATAATAACATAATTTTTTTTTCAAAATCCTAATTCCCTAAATTCATCCGAGCCTATAATTGCTAAAGCGTCCCCTTCCATTTCAACTTGATGACTTTTGCTGGTCCCTCACTTGCATGATCCTTTGAGTAGACTTTCATGCTTCTATTGGTCTAGGAATAAACATAATTAAACACCAAGATTATTTTTGTTGCATTGAGATCATCTATACCATTAGTATATTAATTTAACCTCAAATTGATATATTTTTGTTCATATCACAAAAAACACAACCGTTAAAAATCTTACTCACGTCAACCAAAAGCCATATCTCTATTTCTCTAAACCTAACATTAGACAAGAACAAAAAATGAATCTAGTGAATTTTGAAAAAAAAAATATTGGTCATACAGAAAATATTTTCCAATTAATTAAAAGAGTATACTTTATATTTATATTTGAATAAGTGTTAAAAATAAATGTCTAAACATAAATATTTCATAAAAAATATAAACTAAATAGTTGGAATAATATTATTTGTACTTCAAGCCATGAAATTTAAATGGTACTTTTATTAGAATGAATTAAACCTATTTAAGTACTATTAAGAATTTATATTTAATATTCTAAATATATAAAAATAATTTTGATTGGTTAAATTGAACGCATAAATTGATCTCAAATAAAAATTAAATGGTTTTTAACTTAGCCGAAATTATGATCTAATCTTCATTAAAAGGTTTTCACCTTATTATTACTTGTTTCGTCACGGATTTTTTTTTGCATTTATGTCTTAAATTGATTATATTTACTTCAACCTATAAATAAAATATAGATGTAAGTGAATATATATAATAAAAATAAAATTTTAATAAATCTAGCTTGAAGTCTTAATTGGCGTTATTCAAGTATTAATGGTACATATTGTAAGCCAATTCATGCATGCGCCAAGTGAAGATCATATGGAGGTTGTTTATCGGATCTTACGATACCTAAAATATTTTCGAGAAAAAGGATTATCTTTTTGCTAAAAATGGAGATCAAAAAATAAAGAGATGTATAGATGCGAATTGAGTTGGAAGTCAAATTGATCGAAAGTCAACATCAAGATATTTTATATTTGTTGGAAGTAACTTGGTTACGTGGCGAAATAAGAAATAAAATATTGTAGCAAAATCTAAGTGCAAAGGCAGAATTTCTGTGGAATGACACGAAGTATCTATGAATTGATATGGATAAAATTTTAAATCTAGTAGTAGGGCTTATACCCCACTGTTTACAATAAGTAATGCTGAAAGGGTTTTGTATATATTTAAGCATCGTAAGTAGCAAACTGTGGCTGTCCATGCAAATACCATTTAGGATTATATTTTGTAACCTAGCATTTTATAAAATAAAAAAAAAATTGTGTTTAATTTTGGAATTTTTATTTCCTTTTTTTAATTGTTTTAATTTTTTAGAGATTATTTTTTATTATCGATTTTTAATCTTTTAATACTTTTTAAAAATATTTATAATTTATTGTACTTTTCTGGAAATTTTTAAATTTTTAATAATTTTAATTTTTATATTTTTTTGAAATTTTGGATAACTAATTTTTTTAATTTATTAATTTTTATATTTTAAATATTATATATTATTTTATTTTATTTTATTTAAAATTCAATCAATCAAGATAAACCCGTGTTTATTATTACAATATTCAAAGTGTATTTGGATGAAGAAAATTAAAATATTTTGTATTTTTAAAATGCTAATTAATATTTTAGAACTCATAAATTTAAAATGCTAGTATTTGTAATTACTTTGTTTGGATAAATAGTTGATTTAGAAAAATAAATTATTAGCATTTTACAAATGAAAAAGATAATTATAAAAGAAGAATAATTATATTAACAATAAATAATATAAAAATATTAAATATGGATATCATTGTATTTTAAAAATTAGTAATAGTTTTAATAAAATAAAAATTTAAAATATGTATTAGAATTAAATAAAAATAATTTTTTGAAGTTTAGATTTCTTATCTTATAGTGAGACCATGTTTTCTAAATGAAATAAAAATAGGAGAAATTTTGAGAAATCGGTATTTAGGTGGAATTTGAAAAAAGAAATTGAACTACTAAAATCATCTTTTAAAATCACTAACAAATTTTAAAAAATTTCAATATTTTTACCCGAACAAGTAAATTCATTTTTAAAATTTTAAAAACCTTAATACAAATGAAATCTCTCGTATAAATTTCTCATCTAAACACATCTTAAGGTCATGTTTAATTATGTTAAATGGCTCCTATGAGTATCTCCTACCATAAAATTTTTGGTAAACTACACCAATAGGCACTAAACTATGGGTAAATTTTTGTTTTGGTCACTTAACTAAAAAAAACTATAATTTGGTTATTGAACTATTTAAAAGTTCTCATTTAAGTCACTAACTTGTTAAAACCGATGCTATATGGCTTTCTCTATTCACACTACTTGCACCAATCGAAAGCTCTCTTTCTCTTTTTTTATACAGTTTAGTTTTTACTTTTCATGAAACAGCTTTGCATGTCAAGAATCTATGAACCAAAATTCAAACAACTTTTTTCTCCGATCTTCAACACTAACTATCAGACCGACTTGAACCTAAGGAATGTTATTTTACCCATTAATGAGTGTTGATCAATCGTATTAATCATTGAATTGTCGCTTGAAGCTCGTTAGTAGAACTTTAAAAAAAAAAACCTTTAATAGTTCAATAATTTAAATGAAAATTTTTGAATAGTTTAATGACCAAATTTTACTTTTTTTAAATTAAATAATCAAAATAAAAACTTAACCATAATTTAATGACTAATGGTATTAATTATCCAAAAAATTTATATTCAACTAATATTGGGCTCAAGATTAAGTAATCCTCGATTGAAATGCTTTTAGATTTGAATTGATTATTAAATCGATCAAAACATCAATTTTTAGTCTGGTTCTTAAATTAATTGGTTAGATGTTTGAAATGTTGATGATTGAAAGTGTGATTATTATATATCAGTGTAATGGTTTCTAAGTCAAAAGTCAGATATGTTACTATCATATCTTAGATATGACAATTTTTTTAATATTTTAGTGTTTTATTATTAGTAATTATTTCATCTTTCTAAATTAATTGATTTCTTTTCTGTTGCATTGTTTTACTCTACTGACAAATTCTTTGCAAGCTTAATATCTTATACATATTAACAGTAAGAATGCTAGCCTTAACTGTTAATTATCTGAATAGGATGAAGGAAAGCAAGAATTGAAAAGGGATGAGAAAATTAGAGGAGAAAATAGACTTTTTAGTTTGGTAATTTGTATTTTTTTACTCATTTGAGTAAATATAAATACAAAATAAATTAATAAATTTATCAAAATAGTTTTTTCTTTGAAAAATCAAAATCTTAAATAGAAATACCATGTTATCTACGCATTTTACTTTCCATATATGTCCAAACTTGTGTACATGCATATTCAAAAATACTGTAATAAATATATTTATTAAAAATTTATATAAAAAATACATTCGAATAAATTTTTTGGTATAAAACAAAATTTAATTAAACTAATTACCTAAAGCTTAATAATTACTTACCCTATCATTCTAAGACTTGTCTAGAAAATCATCCAGACTTTAATCCTCTGGATGATTTTAAGCTATGTATTATATTGTACTACTTTATGTAATTCACTGAAATTTTAATAGTTTTCATAAAATTTCAAGATAGATTTTGAAACATAAAAGAGATTTTTATTTTATTTTTACATATGTACCATACTAACAAATCAAAAAAAAGTACACATCAACCAACTCCCCACATCCATCCAGAATATTATTACAACATGAAAAGCAACATAAATGAACTCATTTTGTATATAATACTCCCAATATTATTGCATGCTACTCAACCATATATGAAAGAATACAAAAACATGAATCTTACCTGATTAAGAGTGTGGATTGCGTGCAGGAGCAAGATGAGAGATTGGGCATGAAGCAGGCCTTCCTGCCAAATAGAAAAAAAAGATGATAAATATAAGTAAAAATTTCTATTTAAAACACACATAAATTGAATGGTGGTAAATCAATCCTGCAATAAAGCATTCCATAACTTTAACATAAACCGGAAAGAACCCATTTCATATTTCAAAAAGGTTATAAAAAAAGGGGGGGGGGTTAAACCTACTTAGATGATGAGTTAATCCAATCAATAAAACCCAAAAGAAAATTATCTAATAAGGTAAGTTTTTAGAGAAGAGATCGTTTTTGGTCAAGACGAAAAATTGCTCTTCAGATTTTTTTTGTAATATATACTAACGGCAAAACTTAGTTAAATCTAAAATTTGTCAAAATATAATTAGAGGGAAATTTAGAGGCTTTCATTATCGGATCACAACATCACGTTTACCAAATAATTTATTCTTATTGTCTTAAAAGGAGAGCAATTTCCTTACCACTGACCGGTAAAGCTCCGGAATTTCCTTGGGGCTTTAATGAGGGCAATGGTATTTTTGGTTTCTTTGTATTTATATTGTACTAATGCTGCAGAATAACTTGTGTACAGGGCCCTCTATCTCTATTGCTTCATTTTGTGTGTAATAATGTCTTGTTTGATCATGCTTGCGTTGCTTTTCCTCCTTAACCTTGCATCCTCAGATACCAACGAGGGTTGGTTTAGTTTCATTCAAAATTTGAAATATATGAGAGTTACAATGTTAATTTGACAGTTACCTAATGGCTGAACTGTCCCCACTAATACTAGACTATTGCTAACTTAAGTTACACACAAAATAAGCTGACATATCAGCCATTACATCATAAACTAATCCTACTAACTTTGTTGAACAAGTTACAAGTAAACTAAGCAAAGTTACATGGGAACAAAATAACCAAAATAACTGTTTCATTCGGTTCAGCTCCAATGCTGCACTTCAAACTGCTTTGCTGTTGCTGGTCTTGTTGTGAGCTTGCTACTGGTTCCATGTTGCATTGCAGGCCAAAGTTTAACAAGCTCTTCCAAAAACTCTACTTGCTACAAATTCACTGGCAAATGTTCAAGTTTATAACAACTAGAAAGATCTAGAGTTTTTAGATGTTCCATTTTCCCATCAATCTCCGGAAACCCTACAAGACTTGAGCAACCTGAAAAATTAATGTTTCAAGAGATTCCATTCCAATTTTGGTCGGAAGGCTATTAAGACTTATGCGGTCTTTTAAATTTAAAAGTTTAAGGCTCTTAAGCACTCTGATTGATGAATGCACATCTACTAATCTGGTAAAACATTCCAAAATCAAAACTTCGAGATATGGGGTTGTTGTTAAGTATGGTGTGTTGATCAGATTTTGGGACACTTCAAGGTCGATAATTTTCAACTTATACAAGGGCTGTTAAAAACAATAACAAATGTGAGTGAAAAGAGAAAGCATAATAATGCTTATTTTTGTTTTTACCTTAATGAAAATTTAATCATTTATATTAAAATAAGCTAAAATAGAAGGATAAGTTGAGTGAATTCTTACTCTATTTCCTTTCCATAGTTGTTCAATATGATTGTATGATAAAAGAAGTACAACAAGGTTGTCTGGTTGGAAGCTTAAAAGAAAATATCTTAAAGATATCATTTCTAGTCTAAAAGCTGTAGTTTATTAGAAAGATATTTGAGATCATCACAATTTGATAGGCAAAACACTTTAAACAATATCAATTTTTTCATCTTCAAGAAGGTACCAACACTTAAATTGAGCATCTTGCTTGATTTTATAGTAACCTGAGCAAAACAAAAATGAGCTTCAAAATATACAAAAGGATTCAATATTTAAAAGGTATGTTGCATAGATATTGTTTTTTAAAGTACTTGTATCCAATACTTATATCTAATGCATATCTAAATATGGGTATTGAGATATGATTGAACATATAAGACAATACTCTATCTATCATGCCTTCAATCACCTTGGTTGCCTAAAAGCAATCAATAATAGACAATAAGAAGACAAAATAAATGGTATAATTGTATAATAAAACTTTTGAAAATTTCCTTACATGTTCAATATTATCACAACTTGTTGGTCAAAATATAGTAAATAAAATTGTTTTGAACAAAATAAAATATTTTCTAATGAGAGTAGTTCAATAAAATTAGACACTTATATTACAAATCGTTATTAAAATTTATAATCAACAAATGGAAGTTATCTTAAAGCTACTCTATGTCACTTAAGGATTGATATGTAATCCAATTAGACTAGGCTTTAGATTTACATCATATTTTGACAAAAATAAAAGTTTATATGTAATTTTGTTGAATGATTTACCGCGTTTTTTTATTAGGACATGATGGACATTGCTTTCCTTCCACAACCTACAACGTTTTCCAAGTTCATCAACATATTTTTCTTAAACAATTTTTCTTCCCATTTCTTGCAACAAGGCATGCATTCGCAAATATTGGTCATTATCACTGACTTTTATTAGAGATTTCTTAATGAGAACATCAGTCCCAATATCTGGAAAAAAAAACTCACAACCATCCAATACTTTCATTACTAAATCTTTTTTCTCCTCATTGAAAAGAATGCTATATCTAGAAATATATTATTTTCCATTTCTTCCAATCTATCAAAGTTGATTCTTAGTGTGTCAAGAATCTTGTTTAAGTCTTTCGATTGCACTTCTCTAGTGAGTTAAATCTCTACTGTACAAAAAAGAACCCAAGACTTCAAGAGCTAAAGGGAGATCACCAGCATAATGTACAACATATTTAGAAAGCTCAATGTAATCATCTTTCAGTACTGCATCACTATCAAAAGCTTTTAAATTCAAAAGCCTACGTGCATCATTTGGATTCAATGTTGTAGGCTTCTACACATCATCAATTCAATAAGATCGGAGCAAATGTTCATCTCTTGTTGTGACAATGATCCTACTCCCTAAATTGAAACAATCACGCCTTCCAACCAAGCATTTCAAGTGTTGTATGTTATCAACATCATCAAGAACAATAAGGACCTTTTTGTGAGACAACTTGTGGCTAATTATCCTTCATGAACATTGAAAAAATTGAAGCATTCATCTAGCAAGATTTGAAAAAGAAGTTGTTTTTGTAAAGAAACAAGTCCACGCTTGTTTGAAACTTCTCAAATATCAATAAGAAAGTTTTTACCTTCAAAATGAAATGACATTTGAGTGTAAACAACCATTGCAATAGTTGTTTTATCGATACCATCCATTCCGCAAATTCCTATAATGCAAACATTGTATCCCCCAATGTTTATTTTCGAATACAACTCCTCAAAGTTTAGCTAATTCCAACTAACTCATCATGATCATGATCAATTGGATATAACTGATCTAATTTTGTTGATACCTTCTTAACAGCGTCTCAATGTTGCGTTGAAAATCAAAAAAATATATCCCAATCTGTTGTTGAAAATTAAAAATATATAGATCATTGATATTATCACTAGTTCTTGACCAAATGAGTCTTCAATCACACACAAATTATCTTTGAAAATAAGATAGTAGCCCTTCTCTAACAACTGGCATTAACACTAAGTAAATTTTGGTCTATATCAGGTACAAAAAAGCACATCTGAAATTGTTTTGTTACCTGAGTTAGTGCTAATCACAACCTTGCCCTTGCCCTTGGCCTCAATGAACTCACCATTCCCAATTCTGACCTTGGACACAAAGCTGGTATCCAGCTCCTTAAACATCCCTTCATCTAATGACATGTGATGAGTGCAGCCACTGTCAATCAATCAGTTCTTTCTGACCTTGCTCGAACTTGCAAAGCAAGAAGCAGTAAAAACATGTTCCTCTTGAACTTGAACATCCTTAATAGTTTAAGCTTGGTTCTGCTATTGTGATTGTGTTTTTCCCTTATTTTTGCAAGCCTTTTCCATGTGACCAAGTTGCTTGCAACTTCTACAATGAATGTCAGGCCTGTACCAACAATAATGAGTGGATTTCTTGTAGTGAGTGCATGGTGGAAACTTCCTTTTTCCAACATCCTTCTTTGCCTTCTCTTTCTTTTCAAACCAATGCTTATTTCCCTTATAGCTTGAGCTTGAGCTTTCTTTGCTTCTTGCTTGAAAGGCTCCTTCAGAATGCTCTTCCATCCTATTTGCCCTTATCTGCTCTTGTGCATAAAGAGAATTTATTAGCTCTGTGAATGATATAGTTGATAGGTCTCTAGAGTCCTCCAAGGAAGAATTTTTTACTCATACTTCTCTAGAAGGGTTGTAATGACCTTTTTAACTATTCTTCTATCACTGAAATCATCCCCAAAAAGCCTAATGTTGTTAACTGTAGTCATTATCCTATCAGAGTAATGCTTAATGGATTTAGACTCTTTCATCTTCAGATTCTCAAAGTCCCTCATCAAGTTGATCAATTGCTGCTGCTTGGTTTTGTCTGACCCTTGAAAATTTTCCTTGAGCTTGTCCCAAGCCTGCTTTGGAGAGTTACAAGTCATTGTCCTTGTGAAAATTACACCTGAAATTCCATTTTAAAGGCAGGACATGGCCTTATACTTTTTGGCATAGTCCTCATTATGTTTCCTAATCTGAGCAATGGTAGGATTAGCTTTCAAGGGTGGTGGATTTGTGTCAGCTTGAACAACACTCCACAAATCATGAGTCTGTAGGTATGTCTTCATTTTTACAACTCAAATGTTATAGTTTTCACCAACAAAAACATGTGGTGGCAAAGTTGGCTTGGAGTTTCAAGATGAATGGCAAAGTTGATGAGCTAGACTTGTCTCACCTTCCAAAGATTCCACGACATGATAACGGAGGAATCAAGCAATTGAAGAGGATTTTGGCTATCACCCTTTCTTTCACAGGTCTCACTTTAGTCCTCATATTGGTTTTCGAGTTTGTGTTGAACTCAAGGAAGAAGAGATTCATGGAGATTCTCGAGGATGGGGAGGTCCAACACGGGCCTCATAGATTCTCTTATAAAGATCAATAGAAACAAAGAGGATTAAAGAAAAGAAAGTCCTAGGGAGAGGTGGATTTGGTAGGGTGTATAAGGGTGGTTTACCATCTTCCAACCTACAAACTTCCGTCAAAAGGATCTCTTATAATTCAAGGCAAGGGATAAGAGAATTCATGGTTGAGATTGCAACCATCCGTTATCTCAGGCATCTGAATTTGGTTTGACTTCTCGGTTATTACAGGCACAAGCATGAGTTGCTTGTAGTTTTTGATTACATGCCTAATGGAAGCCTTGACAATTTTCTTTACCGACAATCTAATAGCAGCCTTACCTAGACACAAAGAATGAAGATAATCAAAGACTTGGCGTACAAGTTGTTCTATCTGCACCAGCAATAGGAGCAAGTCATCATTCATATCAAGCCTGCCAATGTGCTGATAGACAGTGACATGAAGGCCCGATTGGGGGATTTTAGGCTTGCAAAGCTATGCGACTTTGGAAAGGATACTCTCAAACCTCGCATGTAGCGGGCACGATCAGTTACATGCCTCCTGAGCTTGCACGAATTGGGAAAGCAAACACAAGTACTGATATATAGATATGTGTTAGTTATTTGCTTAAGGAACGTTAGTTTGATTTCTTGTTTATTTGAAACCCAATAAATTTGTTTCACAGTTAGAGCATATCCCTATTTTGAAGGGAATTGTTAGTATTCTGATTCTCAGAATTGATATTTTTGGAAACAACCTACGTTGTAACTCAGCTATTTAAAGGGCTGAATACTGAATAACTAAGGTGAGATGAATGAATAAAATCTATTTCTCTGCAGTTTCTTCTCTGTTAAAAATCAAAACTCTTTCTTGTATTGCTGCAACTGCATTCTTATTATTTTTTATTCCATTTTCTTTATTTGAATCCAACAATTGGTATCCGAGCTATTTTCTTAAGGGGTCTGTGTGTGAAATGGAGACCGAAACCAGTTTTTCTCAAATTGCTCCTCCTGTTTTTGATGGTCAGAATTATCATCTATGGGCAGTAAAGATGGAGACTTACCTTGAGGCTTTGGATCTTTGGGATGACGTGGAAGAGGATTACGAAATACCTCCGCTGCCGAACAATCCTACCATGGTTCAAATCAAAACTCACAAGGAAAAGAAGACCCGAAAAGCTAAGGCAAAATCAACTCTGTTTGCTGCTATTTCAACAAACGTTTTCACAAAAGTTCTCACTCTTCGATCAGCAAAAGAAGTGTGGGACTATCTCAAAGAAGAATATGAAGGAAATGACCGGATACGAGGAATGCAGGTGCTAAATTTAATACGGGAGTTTGAATTGCAAAGGATGAAAGAGTTAGAAACAATCAAAGAGTACCAAGACAGATTGTATGAAATTGCCAACAAGGTAAGGTTACTTGGCACTAAATTTCCAGATTCTAGAATTGTTGAAAAAATTCTTGTAACAGTGCCTGAAAGATATGAAGCTTCAATAACCACCTTGGAAAATACAAAAGATATGTCTAAACTCAGTTTGGCAGAATTGATGAATTCTTTGCAAGCTCAAGAACAGCGAAGACTCATGAGGCAAGAACAAATAGTAGAAGGAGCTTTGCTAGCTTGGCACCAGGAAGGAGGAAAGCACAAGAAGAATACTGAGAGAAAAACACAAGTAACATCTGCAGCAAATTCTTCGAACACTCACACTCGAGGTAAGGGTAGAAAATCAAAGAAAGACTATCCGCCTTGTCAGCACTGCAAAAAGAAAAGCCATCCACCGTTCAGATGTTGGTGGAGACTAGATGCTAAATGTACCAAATGCAATCAACTTGGACATGAAGCCGTGGTTTGCAGAAGCAATAAGTTAAAGCTTGAAGAAGTCCATGTGGCTGATCAAGACGAGGAAGATCAGATATTTGTCGCAGCATGTTTTTCAACTAAAAGTTCTTCAGAAAGCTGGTTGATTGACAGTGGTTGTACAAACCATATGACTCCGGACAAAACTCTCTTCAAGGATTTGAAGCCGAGAGTCATGAAGGTCAGAATTGGAAATGGTGGCTATATTTCCGCAAAAGGGTCGGGAACCGTGGCATTTATAACAAGTTCAGGTACAAAAACAATCTCAGATGTACTTTATGTTCCTGAAATTGATAAAAATTTGTTGAATGTTGGCCAGCTTATAGAAAAAGGATTTAAAGTATCCTTTGAAAATTCCTATTGCTGCATTTATGATGTTGCTGGAAAAGAGATTTTACGGGTTAAAATGAGGGGTAAAAGTTTCTCATTTGATCCAACAGAGGAGGAGCAAATAGCCTACGTCAACAAAGTTTGCATTACGGAAATTTGGCACAAAAGGCTTGGTCATTGTCATCTTCAAAGAATGCTGAAAATGAAAAAGAAAGACATGATAAAAGGAATGCCAGAACTTGATGATCATCTTCCAAATTGTGCCGCCTGTCAATTCGGTAAACAAAATATGCTGCCGTTTCCGAAATCAACTTGGAGAGGTTCTCAAAAGTTGCAACTAATTCATACTGATGTTGCCGGACCACAAAGAACACCATCTTTACAAGGTAGCATTTATTGTATTATTTTCATTGATGATTTTACAAGAATGTGCTGGATTTTTTTTCTTGAAATTCAAATCAGAAGTGGCTGGTGTGTTTTGGAAGTTCAAGAAAATGGTAAAAAATCAAAGTGGCTGCAAAATTCAAGTGTTGAGATCCGATAACGGGAAGGAGTATACTTCGGCAGAATTCAATTTATTTTGCGAAGAAGCTGGCATTAAACATCAGCTTACTGCTTCATACACTCCGGAACAAAATGGGGTCAGCGAGAGAAGGAACAGGTCCGTAATGGAGATGGCTAGATGTATGTTGCATGAAAAGGAGTTGCCAAAGACATTTTGGGCAGAGGCAGCCAGCACGGCAGTTTTTTTACAGAACCGACTTCCAACCAAAGCTTTGGAAAACAAGACTCCATTCGAAGCTTGGTACGGTTATAAACCTTCACTTAGCTTTCTTAAAGTATTTGGCTGCATATGTTTTGTTCATGTTCCAAAGGTTAAACGTGACAAACTTGATAAGAAGGCAATTCCTGGCATCTTCGTGGGATATAGTTCAGTTTCAAAAGCCTACAAGGTTTATCATCCTCAAACCGAAAAATTGACAATTAGCCGAGATGTACATTTCAACGAGGACGAGCAGTGGGATTGGATGATTTCACAAAAAAAAGAGATGTCTCAAGAACCGAAAGGTGCTTTCGAAACAATCGACGAATGGATGAATGAGTTAGAAGATGATCCTCTAGTTAGAGGTACAAGGCTACTTTCAAATATCTATCAAAGATGCAATGTGGCAGTTTGCGAACCAGCCAGCCATGATGATGCATTAAAAGATCCAAAATGGAGGAAAGCAATGGAGGAAGAGATGACAATGATTAACAAAAATGAGACATGGGAGCTGGTAGAAAAGCCTGAAGGGAGAAAAGTTATTGGAGTCAAATGGGTGTTCCGAACAAAGCTTAATGCTGACAGCTCCGTCAACAAATACAAAGCAAGGCTCGTCGTTAAAGGGTATGCTCAAATTTATGGTGTTGATTATTCTGATACGTTTGCTCCTGTTGCAAGATTAGATACGATCAGATTGTTGCTTGCAATATCGGCACAAAAAGGCTGGAAAGTGTTCCAATTAGATGTCAAATCAGCGTTTTTGAATGGCGAATTACAAGAAGAAATATACGTGGAGCAACCTGAGGGATTTGTGAAGCAAGGCGAAGAAGAAAAAGTTTACCTGCTCAAAAAGGCTCTCTATGGCCTAAAACAAGCTCCAAGAGCTTGGTACAGCAAGATCGATGCTCATTTGTTAAGTCTTGGCTTTGTTAAAAGCTTCTCAGAATCCACTCTTTATGTGAAACATAAAGAAGTAGATACTCTCATTGTGTCACTATATGTTGATGATCTTTTGGTGACAGGAAATAATACAAGGCTGGTTGAGAAATTTAAACAAGAAATGATGCAAGTGTTTGAAATGATAGATCTTGGTCTTATGACTTTTTTCCTTGGAATGGAGATCAAGCAATGTAAGAACAAGGTGCTGATATGTCAGGAAAAATATGCAAAAGAAATTTTGAAGAAATTTCATATGGATGAATGTAAAGCCATGAGCACACCAATGAATCAAAAGGAGAAGCTGATGAAAGAAGATGGAGCTGATAAAGTTGATGAAGGATACTATAGAAGCTTGATTGGATGTCTAATGTATCTCACTGCAACAAGGCCCGACATCATGTTTGCTGTAAGTATTTTATCTCGTTTTATGCATTGTGCTAGTGAAATGCATTTGAGAGCAGCAAAAAGAATATTGAGGTATATCAAAGGTACTGTTGATTACGGTGTCAAGTTTGAGATGTGCCAAAACTTCAAGTTGTATGGGTTCTCAGATAGTGACTGGGCTGGATCTTTTGATGATATGAAAAGTACGTCAGGATATTGTTTCAGCCTAGGTTCTGGAATTTTCTCATGGTCTTCAAAAAAACAAGAGATTGTAGCTCAATCCACTGCAGAAGCAGAGTTCATTGCAGCAACTGCAGCAGCTAATCAAGTGTTATGGCTGAAAAAGATAATGTGTGACTTGCATATGGAGCAGAAAAACGATACTGAGATTTTTGTTGACAATCAAGCAGCTATTGCAATCTCAAATAATCCAGTGTTCCATGGGAAGACCAAGCATTTCAACATCAAACTTTACTTCTTGAGGGAAATACAGCAGAATGGTGAAGTTACTTTGGTTTACTGCAAGTCTGAAGAACAACTAGTAGACTTATTTACAAAGTCACTTCCAGCCAACATGTTCGAGTATCTAAGGCAGAGAATTGGAGTTTGCAGTTCCTTAACCAAGGAGGAGTGTTAGTTATTTGCTTAAGGAACGTTAGTTTGATTTCTTGTTTATTTGAAACCCAATAAATTTGTTTCACAGTTAGAGCATATCCCTATTTTGAAGGGAATTGTTAGTATTCTGATTCTCAGAATTGATATTTTTGGAAACAACCTACGTTGTAACTCAGCTATTTAAAGGGCTGAATATTGAATAACTAAGGTGAGATGAATGAATAAAATCTATTTCTCTGCAGTTTCTTCTCTATTAAAAATCAAAACTCTTTCTTGTATTGCTGCAACTGCATTCTTATTATTTTTTATTCCATTTTCTTCATTTGAATCCAACAATATGCATTTGGAATATTCATGCTCGAAATTATTTACGGTAGAAGATTGAATTAAACACGAGCATCGCCAAACGAAACATTTCTTGCTGATTCGGTGATGGATTGCTGGGATAAAAGAGGCATTTTGGCAGCTATCGATGGGATGTTGGAAAAGCGGTTTGTGGTACAAGAAGCAGAGTTGGTGTTGAAGCTCGGGTTGCTTTGCTCGCACTCGATGGTGGTGGCTAGGCCTAACGTGTCCAGAGTGGTATCGTATTTGGATGGTGTTGCTTCATTGCCCGATGATGTAAACTCTATTATCAAAGCTCGAGAATTCCCTAGAGTATGCGATGATGAGTTAATAAGTGAAAGAAACAACACCATTCCTCCATTAACAATTACAGAAAAAACAAAAAAGAGCTGAAAACGTTGTTTTGAGGGCCTTGTGACATAGAAGAATAACAACCTCCTGGCACTGGATAGTGTGAGAAAGAGTAATATAGGAGAATCCTACTAAGAACAGCAGGGGACAATGTCCAGATGGCTATTCTAAGAACAGCAAAAAGAGTAATCAAAGGCTTGAAAGGTCGAATTCTGTGCGGTGCTCCAAATCCTTACTCTGTGGGCAATGAGCCATATCATAGCCTATATTACACCAACTCATTCATTTTCCCTAAGTATCAATATTTTCCCTAAGTATAACTTGAGATTTAGTTATTTCGTACAATTGTCTTTAAAAACATTTAATTCTATTAATTGTTTGAATCTCAATATTTCAGTTTTTTTTTTTTGTAAAGTTATAACATTTTCAATGTAAAAAGAATAAAAGTTAAATTGTTAAATTTTATAAACACTAACAACCTTTTTATCATCATGCCTAATTTAAAAGGTTTTATTGACATTACAATTAAATTGTTATTTGAATTTACATTTTACAAACAACAAACGCAAAAAGTTCATTTAAAATAGTATAATGTACGTTACATGTAAAAATACAACTAATTATATATTAACATAATCTATTTGTTGAAATCTTAATTTCCTATTATTCGAGCCTATAATTGTTAAAGTGTCTGCTCCCATTTCAACATGATGACTTTTGTTGGTCCCTCACTTGCATGATCCTTTGAGTAGACTTTCATGCTTCTATTAGTCCAGATGACAAACATATATCACTGACATATTAACTTACCTCAAATTCATATATTTTTGTTGATATCACGGAAAACACTACTGTCGAAAATCTTGATCACATCAACCAAACACCATATCTTTACTTCTCTAAACCCTAACATTATACCAGAACAAAAAAATAAATCTACTGAATTTTGAAAAAAAAATTGAATATGAATATTTCTCACGTGAAAAAGATTTTCCAATTAATTAAAAGAGTATTCTTTATATTTATATTTGAATAAGTGTTAAAAATAAATGTCTAAACATAAACACTTTATAATAAATATAAATCGAAAAGTTAGAATAATATTATTTGTACTTCAAGCTATGAAATTTAAATGGTACTTCAAATTAGAAGAAATTAAACCAAGCAAAATGTACACATTTCAATTATGTAAAAAGGAATGAATTGAGTGACTAAAATTTTAAATGGTATAAAAAATCACGTTATCAACATTTGATATATGAAACAATATGGGTATGAATAAAAATTTTAAAACTATTTGATATATAATGAAAGTATCATAACTCAAACACAAATAAATTTAATATGATCACTTTAAATGAAATAAAAGATATAAACAACATAGATGTGTAAAACCAAGTTAATAGGATAAGGTAGGTTAAGTAGTTTACTGCAGTTAATGCTACCCTTCTTCCTCTGTTTATAATTGGCCCACTATAAAATTGAAAAAATTTTGCATTCGTTTCGGTTGCGACCCTTCTTCCTCTGTTTCCTCGTAGATATTATGTTTTCGTTTTATGCGAGAAGTGCTACCTACTGATCCGTCGTTGTCACCAGAGTGCTGGTGGATGTGTTCAAAATTGGGACAATACTGAGTGGTATGGCACTGCAGCTCTTTTATTCTTCCAAATCTTTCTCATACACTATTCTAACACCACAATTCTTCACCTTAGCATTGTCTTCAACATTTGGGCCTGAGAAAGACACCTCAAGCTCATCGCATTTCTGATCTAAGCAATCTGTTGTCCATAAATTATTGGTTTCACAGTCACCATATTTATCCTCCAAAAATGGACATAATTCAGCACGTGACCAATAACAAAGAAAAAGGTGATCTTTCATTACGGGCTGGTTAATTCCTTTACCCATCAGCCAGCCACCCCAACTAACTCGATTGTTTCTACCTTGAAAAATAGTTCCATTACAGCTGGCTTGTTCACAATTTCTACAATAGATATCTGCTCCACAACCGATAACCTCGTTATCCCTTGACGCATCATTATTGACAAAAATGCAGCAACAAGCAACTCCAATCCATTCACTATCTTTCCGAAAGGGGATCTTAATTGAAGAGTCACTTTTTTGTTGGCTAAACCATTCCGGAATTTCACTTCCTGGCATAATAACTTCAAACCTTTTTCTTGAATTTGCAAATCCCTGCAAAATAAAACACAAGTAGTTTAGTAACTAAATCCATAAATCTCAAGTATGAGATTTTATAAGGGAGAAAATAGAGATTAATCGACCTTAAGATGTCTTTTCAGCAGTGTTAATGCTTTGATATTCTCAGCCAATTTGAAGCAGTTAATGGCTCTAATGAAATCCAAATCCACTGAATTGCTTACATTTGATAGACTTGCAACTACTTTAAGTGAAGCGCAATCATCTATACGCACATCTTTTACACTTGTTGGTAGCTCAGGCAATGATTTAAGCTTCATGCAACTTGATAATGCAAGAAACTCAAGCCTGGAAAGTTGTGTAAGAGCCAAAGGAATGGTGATGAAATTGTTACCCCTAAGATAAAGATATCTCAAAGAGGATAGACCATGAATATCTGCTTCACCAAGAGTGCACATGTTGCAATTTGACAATTTAAGAGACTTAAGCTTTGAGAGTCGAGTAAGAGATGCAGGTATGCTGATGAAATTGTTACCACTAAGTTCAAGATCTGTCAAGGAGGATAGGCAAGAAATATCACTAGGAATATCTCCTTCACAAAGATTGCAGTACCTTAGTTTTAGCTCTCTTAATGAACTCAAACCTGACAACAAAGGTAACATCCGAGCCATGGGATTCGTCCTTCTTCCTTGGAGTACCTTGAAAAGAGAAGGCAAACTTGGTCGTAACTTTGATGATGGTCCTTTGCACCCATTGAAAGACAGAATTTTAATATTTTTCAACTGAAAAATGAAGGATGGTGGCTCTGTTATACTTGTTTCACTCAAGTCGAGCTCTTCCAAAAGCTTTGATTGCTGCAAATTCTCCGATAAACTTTCAAGTCTATAACAACCAGAAAGGTCTAGAGTTTTTAGAAATTCCATTTTCCCATCAATCTCCGGAAACCTTATAAGACTTGAGCAACCCGAAAGAATTAATGTTTCAAGAGATTCCATTCCGATTTTGGTCGGAAGAGTCCTAAGACTTTTGCAAAATCAAAACTTCAAGATTTAGTGCTGTTGTGAAGTCTGGTGTCTTGATCAGGTTTTGGGACCCTTCGAGGTTCATCATTTTCAACTTACACAAGGGCTGTTGAAGATCAGAATAAATTAGAAACAAATGAGAAAACATAATAATGCTTATTTTTGTTTTTTTACCTTAATCAAAGTTTAATCATTTATATTAAAATAAGCTAAAATATAAGGATGAGATGAGTTAATTCTTACTTTATTTCCCTTCCATAGTTGTTGAATGCGACTATATGGTAAAAGAAGTGCAACAAGGTTTTCCGGTTGGAAGCTTGAAGGCAACGATCTTAAAGGGCATCCTTTCCAATCTAAAAGCCGTAGCTCATTAGAAAGAAATTTGAGATCATCACAATTTGATAGGCAAAGCACTTTGAGCAATCTCAATTTTTTCATTTTTGAGAATGCATCGGCACTCAAGTTGAGCATCTTACTCGATTCCCTAATAATCATGAATAAAACAAAATGAAAATAAGCTTCACAATATACAAAAACATTCAATATCTAAAAGTTATGTTATAATCTAATTCATTGATATACTATTAATATTTCAAAAAGACATTCATTTCTCTATTGATTCTTTTGAAAGAGTAATACGCTACTAGATTAATTTCATAATTAAACATTGAAATATTGAGTGTCAAAGGTTTTACTATAATTTCTTATCATATTTAAAAAAATAAAATAATTATTTACGGTTCACATAAATATAAGTTTATGTGTCTTCTTACCTTATATTATCGATGACTATACCTTCAATCATTTTTGTACCCTAAGAAAAATCAAGAATAGAAAGTAAGAAAACAAAATAAATGGTGTATAATGTAGGATAAAACTTTTAGAAACTTACATTTTTATTCAGCATTATTATATTCTAAATATAATAAATAAAGCATTTTAAACGTAGTAAAACAATTTCTACAAATATTATGCTCTAAAGAGGGTAATGCAATGAAATTTCTACAAATGCTTTTTAATATTTGTAAACATCAAACATGACTTATCTCAAAATTATTAAATATCACTTTTTAAGAATAGTTGTATCAACCAATTTGACTAAGCTTTGGATTTATATGACAAAATAGAAACAGATGTAACTTTTGTTAAACAACTTACAGTGTTTTTTGTTAGGACATGATGGACGTCTCTTCCCTCCCACAATCTGCAACGTTTTCCAGGTTCATCAACGCATTTTTCTCTAACAATTTTTCTTCCCATTTCTTGCAACAAGTTATGCATCCACAAATATTTGCGTTCATCGACTTTTATGAGAGATTTTTTAATGAGAACATCAATGCCAATATCTGGGAAAAACTCACAACCATCCGATACTTTCATTACAAAATCTTTCTCCTTCCCATTGAAGAAGCATGCTATATCTAGAAATATATTCTTCTCCCTTTCTTCCAGTCAATCAAAACTAATTTGAAGTTTGTCGAGAATTTCTTTATTAGAAACTCTTCTAAGTCTTTCAATTGCACCTCTCCATTGAGTCGCATCTCTACCGCATAAAAAGCAACCCAAAATTTCAAGAGCTAACGGAAGCCCACCAGCATATTTTACAACATGGTAAGAAAGCTCAATGAAATCACCTTTCGGCACTGTATCACTATGAAAAGCTTTCAGACTGAAAAGTTGAAGCGCATCTTTGGGATTCAATGTTGTGGGCAATCATCAACTGGCCAAGATCGAAGCAAATGTTTTTCTCTTGTTGTTACAATGATTCTACTTCCTAATCCGAACCAATCATGCCTTCCAACCAAGCATTTTAAGTGTTGAATGTTATCAACATCATCAAGAACAACAAGAACCTTTTTGCGAGACAACATATGACTAATTATATCATTCCCTTCATGAACATTGAAAAATTTGAAGCATTCATCATGAAAAATCTCCGAAAGAAGTTGTTTCTGTAAAGAAACTAATCCACATTTGTCTGAAACTTCTCGAACATCAGCAATAAAGCTTTTACTTTCAAAATGATGTGACATTTGATTATAAGCAAGTCTTGCGAGTGTGGTTTTACCGATACCACCCATTCCGCAAATCCCTATAATGCGGACATCATTTTCCCCAATGTTTATTTTCAAATATAAATCCTCCAAGCGTTCAGTCATTCCAACCAAGTCACTATGAGTGACTGGGTGACATAGTTTTGCTGATATCTTCTTAATAATCTCTCTAATAAATTCTGATTCATGCCTACAAGAAATGAAATTTTAATTTTTTGAATAATTTTTTTTTTCATATTAACAAATGCACTATCTTTTTCAATGAATCATGAAACATAATATAGTTTGGAAGCAAACAAGAACCAAGATTGGAAACACATAGGATTAGAAAGAAAGAAAAAAGTTATACATATATATCCCAAAAAATAGAAAATAGAGAAGAAAAGAAAGAGTTACCTGTTATTAAAATGCCATCCCTTGATTCCAGGCACTTGAATTAAAGCATTTCGCCACCTTTGGATCTTCTCACTATCTTCTCCGTATCTCTCTTCATGTCTAGCAAAGGCTTCTTCCACTTTCTCTTTTTGTTTTCTTAAATCAGATGGATCAACACCGTAAAAAATTGGAAACACTTTATGGCCGTCGTTGTTATGTTGTTTAACAATCTCAGCAAGCTCCTCCAAGCACCAACTTGAAAAGGCATAAGTTTGTGAAAAAACGATTACCGAACACCATGATTGCTGAATTGCTGTAAAGAGTTCTGGCGCGATCTCTTCGCCGGCCTCCAGCTTTGGATCATCCCTGAAAGTGACGATCCCAGTCCTACTTAAAGCATCATAGAGATGATCGGTAAAGTTGGTGCGGGTATCTTCACCTCTAAAACTCAAGAAAACATCATATTTCTTTCTAGAATTGGACGAAGAAGTTGAAGGTAATGACGACATGACGATGTGCGAGAAGAAAAAAAAGTGGATGTAGTGTTGAAAATCAGAAAACTGATAGCTCAATATGTCTGAAAGAAACTAGAAAACAGATCAAATTTCCAGGGAAGAATAAAGGTGGTTTCTAAGCAATTTCTCTATAACCTTTTCACTTTCCAAATGAATGCGCGTGGTTGTGGAAATTGGGGGGCCATAAATGAGTGATGCATATGAATCCAACAAGGTGGGTGTTGATAAAATGGAGCCTACAATAATTGCAACTGTTCTTAAGTTTGTGCTTTACTTGCTTTCTCTATAACTCTGGAATTTGAATTTTTTGTGAAATTACTTTAAAATAAAAAAAAATTAATATTTATTCTCTTTATTGATATGGTATACTCGTGAATTACCACGCGGATGACATGTTAGTATTTAATTAATTTTTTAAAATTTTAAAAAATTAATTAAATGAAGATATGTCATCTATGTGGTAATATACATGTATGCTATATCAGTAAATTAAAAAAATTAACTTTTTCATCAAATTTTGGGGTGATTTGATAAAAAACATAAATTAAAAAACTAAAAAGATAAAAAATTAAATAAATGACTAAAATAAATTTTTTAATAAAATTTGATGCTTAAATAAATCATTCGACCTGGAGGTCTTACAGAATGATGAGGACTAAGCCGTTAATGGTTTTTTGTTTTTTATTTTTTATTTATATTTTCTTTTCTTTTTAGATGGCACCGACCCCTTAAAATGGAAATTTTCCTTTTAGGGCCCTTAAAATTTTAAATTTGTAATGATAAAATTACACTTTGGCTCCCTTAAAAATAATAAAAATTTAATTTAATCTTTTAAAAATTATAAATATATAAACTATTAAAATGATAAAATTACATTAAAATGATAAAAATTATAAATATATAAACTATTAAAATTTTTGATTTCTTTGAAGTTTATTATGAGTTTCTTTGTTTCTTGTGGTGATACTATCTTTTGAATGTTTTTATTTGTAATTATGAACTAATTTTCTAAATACCTAGAGGAGATGAACCCTATGATGAATTCTATCTTTTAATTTCTGTTTTACACAATAAATACTTAAATTTTGTTCTCAATTAATTAGTTTACGACTACACCACTTAATTCAAAAGGTATTATTGACCTTACAATTAAATTACTATTTGAATTACATTTTACAAACAACAAATTCAAAAAGTTGGTTTAAAATAGTATAACTTGCATTACATTACATTACATGTAAAAAGCAACTAATTATATAATATCATAATCTATTTCTCGAAATCCTAATTCCCTAATTAATTCATTGAGCCTATAAATGCTAAAGTGTCCACTTCCATTTCAACCTGACTTCTGTTGGTCCCTCACTTGTATGATCCTTTGAGCCTGCCATGCTTCTATTGGTCTAGGGACAAACATAAAACACCAAGATTATTTTGGTTGCATTTAGATCATTTATATCACTAGCATATTAACTTACCTCAAATTGAGGAATTTTTATTGATATAGGAAACACAATCATGTCGACCAAAAATCATAAATACTTAATAAAAATTATATATCAAAGAGTTGAAATAATATTATTTGTAAATCAAATCACGAAATTTAAGTGGTACTTTTATTAGAAGGAATTAAACCTATTTAAATACTATTAAGGACTATATTTAATCTTTCAAATATATATATATATATAAATTGACTAATTAAATTGAACACATAAGTTGATCTTAAATAAAAATGGAATGATTTTTAAGGTGGCCCAAATTATAAATCAATCCTCATTAAAGGATTTTCACCTTATTATTACTTTTTGTCACCGAAGCATTTGGGATATGTACAAAATATGAGTAAGAATAAAAGATTTAAAATTTTTTCATATATAATAGAAGAATCATATCTCATATCCAAATAAGTCTAGAATGATTATTTTAAATGAAATAAAAGATGGAAAAATGTAAATGTGTAAAAAAAAAAAAAGGTAATAGGACAAGGTGAGATAAGTAGTTTACAACAATTAATGCTTCTTCTTCGAATTGCCCATTATAAAATTGAAAATTTTTTGCATCCATTTTGGTTGCGGCCTTTCTTCCTCTGCTTCCTCGTAGATATTACGTTTTCGTTTTGTGTAAGAAATGCTACCTATTGATCCATCGTTGCGAGCAGAGTGTTGGTGGATGTGTTCAAATTTTGGAGAAGATTGAGTGCTGTGGCACTGCAACTCATTTATTTCTTCCAAATCTTTCTTATACACTATTCGAAAAGCACACTTCTTCACCTTAGCACTGCTTCCACTGAAAGACACCTCAAGCTCATCATCGCATAAATGATTGGTTTCAAAGTCACCATATTCATCCTCAAATGAAAATGGATATAGTTTATCACGCGACCAATAACGAAGAAAAAGGTGATCTTTCATTATGGGCTCGTTAAATCGTTTACCCGTACTCCAGCCTTTCCTTCTAATCTCTCTACAATTGACAGATGCTCTACAATTGAGAAGCTCGTCATCCGTTGAAGCATCATTATTAACAAAAATGCAGCAACAAGCAACTCCAATCCATTCACTATCTTTCCGAAGGTTGATAGGTAGGAGTATCTTAATAGAATCAATTGAAGAGTCGCTTTTTTGTTGGCTAAACCATTCTGAGATTCCACTTCCGGGCATAATAATATCAAACCATTCTGGGATTTCACTTCCAGGCATAGTAATATCAAACCTTTTCCTTGAATTTGCAAATGCCTGCAAAATAAAACACAAGTCGTTTGGTAACTAAAACCATAAATTCTCTGGTATGAGATTTTGTAAGGGAAAATAAAGAGATTAATCGACCTTAAGATGTGTTTTCAGCAGTGTTAATGCATAGATATTCTCAGCCAATTTGAAGCAGTTAATGGCGCTAACGGCAGCCGAATCCACTAAATTGCTTACTTTTGATGGACTTGCAACTACTTCAAGTGAAGCACAACCATCTATCCACACCGTTTTTATACTTGTTAGAAGTTCAGGCAACGATTTAAGATTCAAGCAGTCTGATAATG
The DNA here is from genome assembly GCA_008044935.1 of Gossypium turneri. NCBI lineage: Eukaryota > Viridiplantae > Streptophyta > Magnoliopsida > Malvales > Malvaceae > Gossypium > Gossypium turneri. Next base: position 64,848,768 of record CP032581.1, read on the forward strand.
CAAGCAATTTAAGCTTTGAGAGTCGAGTAAAAGATACAGGTATGCTGATGAAATTGTTACCACTAAGATCAAGATGTATCAAAGAAGATAGACCAGAGATATCACGTGGAATATCTCCTTCACAAAGATTGCAGTCCCTTAGATTCAACTCTCTTAATGAACTCAAACCTGACAATGAGGGTAACATCCGAGCCATGGGCTTCGTCCTTCTGCCTTGGATTACCTTGAAAAGAGAATGCAAATTTAGTCGTAACTTATATGATGGTCCCTTGCGCCCATTGAAAGACAGAACTTTAAGATTTTTAAATTGAAAAATGAAGGATGGTGGTTCTGTTATGGCTGTTTCACTCAAGTCGAGCTCTTCCAAAAACTTTGCTTGCTGCAGATTCTCAGATAAATTTTCCACTCTATAACAACCGGAAAGATCTAGAGTTTTTAAACGTTCCATTTTCCCATCAATCTCTGGAAACCTTACAAGACTTGAGCAACCCGAAAGAATTAATGTTTCAAGAGATTCCATTCCAATTATCGTCGGAAGACTCCTAAGACTTTTGCAATCTCTTAAATTCAAAAGTTTAAGGCTCTTAAGCATTCCAATTGATGGATGAAAATCCACTAATTTGGTGCAACCTTTCATGATCAAAGCTTCAAGTTTTGGTGCTGTTGTGAAGTCTGGTGTCTTGATCAGGTTTTGGGACCCCTCAAGGTTCATCATTTTCAACTTATACAAGGGCTGTAGAAGACCATAATAAATTAGAAACAAAAGAGAAAATATAATAATGCTCATTTTTATTTTTTTATCTTAATCAAAATTTAATCATTTATATTAAAATAAGCTAAAACACAATGACCAAATGAGCTAATTCTTACTCTATTTCCCTTCCATAGTTGTTTAATGTTACTATATGGTAAAAGAAGTGCGACAAGGTTGTCTGGTTGGAAACTTGAGGGCAACGATCTTAAAGGGCATCCTTTCCAATCTAAAAGTCGTAGTTCATTAGAAAGATATTTGAGATCATCACAATTTGAGAGGCAAAGCACTTTGAGCAATCTCAATTTTTTCATCTTTGAGAAGGCATCGACACTCAAGCTGAGCACCTTGCTTGATTCCCTAATAACCATGAACAAAATAAAAATGAGCTTTGAAATATACAAAAACATTCAATATCTAAAAGCTACGTGGCATTGATATTGTTTTTTAAGTACCTGTATCCAATACTTTTATCCATGAGCAAAACAAAAATGAGCTTAAGAGTATACAAATTAAAACATTCAATATCTAAGAGCTATGTTGTATTGATATCGTTTTTTTATGTACCCGTATCCTATACTTTTATCTAATGCATATCCGAATATCGATATTAAGATCTTTTAAGAACTCTTTAAATACATGAAAAAATTCTTTAAAAAATTGAACGTACCAATACTAAAGATATACACATATCTAACAACCACACATCTGACGTTATATTACCAAACCCTAAAAAATGTGAATTAATATTTTGATTTATATTTGGTCAGCCAACAATGCATAATTCTATATGGTTCAATGATACATAATTAAAAATAAAACCATATTCATTTAAAAAAAAATTTTGGATGACATGTTACAATCTAATTCATTGGTGTATACACTATTAGTGCATTAAATATATACCATTAATATTTCACAAAGATATACACATTTTAATATTGACTCTTTTAAAAGAGTAATATGTGCTATAGTTTCTTATCACATTTAAAATAAATAAAATCATCATTTATAATACACAAAGATATAAACTTATATCGATCTTCTTACCTTTTATTATTGATGAATATGCCTTCAATCATTTCTGTGGCCTAAAAAAATTTAGAATAGAAAATAAGAAAACAAAATAAATGGTGTATAATGTAAAATTAAACTTTTAACATTATTATGCTCGAAATATAATAAATAAAGCATTTTAAACAAAGTAAAACAGTTTCTAATGAGGGTAATGCAATGATTAAATATTTGTTTCTATAAATTTTTGTTAATATTTGTAAACATATCAAACATAATTTATCTCAAAAGTACCAAATAACACTTTTTATGGATGTTGTATCAACCAATTATACTAAGCTTTGAATTTATATCATATATTATTAGATATTCTATAAAAAAAAATTAGTATGTAACTTTTGTTGAATGACTTACCGTGTTTTTTGTTAGGATATGATGGACATCTGTTTCCTCCCACAATCTGCAACATTTTCCAGGTTCATCAATAGATTTTTCTCTAACAATTTTTCTTCCCATTTCTTGCAACAAGTCATGCATCCACAAATATTGGTTGCCATCATCGACTTTTATTAAAGATTTCTTAATGAGAACATCAATTCCAATATTGGGGAAAAACTCACAACCATCCAATACTTTCACTACAAAATCTTTCTTCTCCCCATTGAAGAAGCATGCTATATCTAGAAATATATTTTTCTCTCTTTCTTCCAATCCATCAAAACTGATTCGAAGTTTATTAAGAATTTCTTTATTAGAATCTCTTTTAAGTCTTTCAATCGCACTTCTCCATTGAGCAGCATCTCTACCACACAAAAAGGAACCTAAAACTTCAAGAGCTAACGGGAGCCCACCAGCATAACTTACAACATCGTAAGAAAGGTCAATGAAATCATCTTTCGGCACTGTATCACTACGGAAAGCTTTCAAATTGAAAAGTTGAAGCGCATCTGTGGTATTCAATGTTGTGGGTATATACACTTCATCAACTTGGCAAGATTGAAGCAAATGTTCGTCTCTTGTTGTTACAATGATTCTACTCCCTAATCCGAACCAATCATGCCTTCCAACCAAGCATTTTAAGTGTTGAATGTTATCAACATCATCAAGAACAACAAGAACCTTTTTGCGAGACAACATATGACTAATTATATCATTCCCTTCATGAACATTGAAAAATTCGAAGCATTCATCATGAAAAATCTCCGAAAGAAGTTGTTTCTGTAAAGAAACTAATCCACATTTGTCTGAAACTTCTCGAATATCAGCAATAAAGCTTTTACTTTCAAAATGATGTGACATTTGATTATAAGCAAGTCGTGCGAGTGTTGTTTTACCGATACCACCCATTCCGCAAATCCCTATAATGCGGACATCATTTTCCCCAATGTTTATTTTCAAATATAAATCCTCCAAGCGTTCAGTCATTCCAACCAAGTCACTATGAGTAACTGGGTGACATAGTTTTGCTGATATCTTCTTAATAATCTCTCTAATAAATTCTGATTCATGCCTACAAGAAAATAAATTTTAATTTCTTGAATAATTTTTGTTTAATATTATCAAATGCACTTTCTTTTTCAATGAATCGTGAAACATAATATAGTTTGGAAGCAAAGAAGAACCAAGACACTTTTCAATTAAACACATAGGATTAGAAAGAAAAAACAAAGTTATACATATATATCCCAAAAATAGAAAATAGAGAAGAAAAGAAAGAGTTACCTGTTATTTAAATGCCATCCCTTGATTCCAGCCACTTGAATTAAAGCATTTCGCCACCTTTGGATCTTCTCACTATCTTCTCTGTATCTCTCTTCATGTCTAGCGAAGGCTTCTTCCACTTTCTCTTTTTGTCTTCTTAAATCAGATGGATCCACATCGTAAAAAATTGGAAACACTTTATGGCCGTCGTTGTTATGTTGTTTAACAATCTCAGCAAGCTCCTCCAAGCACCAACTTGAAAAGGCATAAGTTTGTGAAAAAACGATTACCGAACACCATGACTGCTGAATTGCTGTAAAGAGTTCTGGCGCGATCTCTTCGCCGGCCTCCAGCTTTAGATCATCCCTGAAAGTGACGATCCCACTCCTACTTAAAGCATCATAGAGATGATCGGTAAAGTTGTTGCGGGTATCTTCACCTCTAAAACTCAAGAAAACATCATATTTCATTCTTGAATTGGACGAAGAAGTTGAAGGTAATGACGACATGACGATGTGCGAGAAAAAATATATATGTGGATGTAGTGTTGAAAATCAGAAAACTGATAGCTCAATACGTCTGAAAGAAAGTAGAAACAGATCAAATTTCCAGGGAAGAATGAAGGTGGTTTATAAGCAATTTCTCTATAACCTTTTCATTTTCCAAATGAATGCGAGTAGTTGTGGAAATTGGGGGGTCATAAATGAGTGAGGCATGTGAATCCAAGAAGGTGGGTGTTGATAAAATGGAGCCTGCAATCATTGCAAGTGCTCTTAAGTTTGTGTGTTACTTTGGGTTTCTTTTACATAATCATATCTAGTTTATAATATATTATAGGTGTTCTTAAGTTTGATAGCTTGCATCTAACTAATGATCCGAATTACTTTGAGCGAATTCCTTACCTAATTAGTTACAATTAGGCAATGGTTTCAAATGACGACTCCACCATCAACACCTCTACCACCGACAATGAATTATGGCCGGAACAAAACGTTCCCATTGAAGGAAAAAGGAATTGTGTAATGAATGATGTCACCTTCACGGCTTCACCAATTATTTTTCTTATCACAAACCAGAATTAATTTTCTTCCGCTGAATATAAATAAGTCAAAATGAATTTTCGGTCATGTAATTTTAAAAAGAAAAAAAATGAATTTTCGGTCTCATTAAAATAGATAAAAAAATTAATGTTTATTCACTTTGCGGATTACCATACAGATAACATATTAGTATTTAATTAATATTTTAAATTTTAAAAATATTTTTTAAATTTTTATATTTTAATTTTTAAAAATATATTTTTTATTTTTAAAAATTTTAATAAATTAATTAAATGATGATATGTCATCCATGTGGCAATATATATGTATGCTATATCAGTAAAGTTAAAAAATTTAACTTGTTCATCAAATTTTAGGGTGATTTGATAGAAAACACAAGTTAAAAAGCTAAAAAAGACAAAAAAAAATAAATAAATGACAAATAATTTTTTTTATAAAATTTGATGATTAAATAAATCATTTGACTTGGAGGTCCAGCAAGGAGAGATCAAATTACAGGACGGATGAGGACTAAGCCTTGCATGGTTTTTTGTTTTTTATTTTTTATTTATATTTTCTTTTTTTTTAGATGGCACCGACTCTCTAAAATGGAAATTTTCCTTTTAGGGCCCTTAGAATTTTAAATTTGTAATGATAAAATTACACTTTGGCTCCCCTAAAAATGATAAAAATTTATTTTAATTCTTTAAAAATTATAAATATATAAACTATTAAAATGGTAAAATTGCAATTTTACTATCATAAAAAATACAATATAATTTCGACCCCCCTCAAAAATTTCTTGACTTCGCCCCTGCTTATATTAGGGCTTGGGGTAGGGAGTTAGAAGATCGTCTTATTCATTTCTTTCTCGATTTTGCATTGATGCAACGACGGAGCCATGTAGAGGCCCATGGGCCATAGCCCTTCAAAATTTAATTTTTTTTGAATTTAGTCCTTTGTAAATATACTATGACCCTCCCAAAAATATAAGTAGGCCCCCTAAGGCTTAAAATTTTTGTAATTTCCTCTTTTATATATATTATAACTCTCCTAAAAATATAAGTAGGACCCTTCAATATTTTTATAGTATTAAAAATAATATTAAAAAATTTATTGTTGATATCACGGAAAAAGATTGATCTATATCGCTCATATATTAACTTATCTCAAATTGAGAAATTTTTCTTGATATCATAAAAAACACAACCGATGAAAATCTTGCTCATGTCAACCAAAATCATATCTCTAAACCCTAATATTAGAATGAACAAAAAATGAATCTTTTAAATTTTTTTTAAATATTAGATATGAATGTGACGTGTCTCACACGAAAAAGATCTTCCAATTAATTAAAAGAGCATACTCTTTATATTCATATTTGAATAAGTGTTAAAAATAAACGTCTAAACATAAAATATAGTTTATAAAAGGAAGAGTTAGAATAATATTATTTGTACTTCAAGCCATGAAATTTAAATGATACTTTTATTAGAAGAAATTAAACCTATTTGAGAATTGTAAACGACTTATATTTAATATTCCAAATATATAAAAATAATTTTGATTGATTAAATTGAACAGATAAATTGGTCTCAAAACAAAAATGAAATAGTTTTTAACTCAGCACAAATTATGATCTTATTCTCATTAAAGGAATTTTAACTTTATTATTACATGCTTAATTTGTCACGAAACTATCCATTTTTCTTTACATCTCTATCTCAAATTGATTATATTTACTTCAACCTACAGATAAAATATAAATGTAAGTGAATATATATAATGAAGACAAAATTTTAATAAATAAATAAAACTAGTTAAAATGTACACATTTCAATCATGTAAAAAGAATGAATTGAACAACTAAAATTTTAAATAGTAAAAAAAATGTAAATTAAGTGACAAGTTTTAAATGGTATAAAAAATTATATTATCAACATTTGAGATATGGACATATTCAATAAGATTGTATGGCTAAAAAATTTTAATTTTTTTAATATATATTAAAAAGATCATATCTTATACTTAAATAAATTTAAAATGATTATTTCAAATGAAATAGAAGTAATAGTACACGGTTGGTTAAGTATTTTACCACAATTAATGCTTATTGGTCCATCATAAAATTGAAATATTTTTGCATCCATTTTGGTTGCGGCCCTTCTTCCTCTGCTTCCTCGTAGATCTTACATTTTCTGTTTGATGTGAGAAGTGCTACCTACTGATCTATGGTTGTGAGCAGAGTGTTGGTGGATGTGTTCGAAATTTAGAGAAGATAGAGTGGTATGGCACTGCAACTCTTTTATTTCTTCCAAATCTTTCTCATACATTTTTCTGACACCACACTTCACCTTAGCATTGGGTTTACATGGATGTAAGAAAGACACCTCCAGCTCACAGTCACCATATTTATCCTCCAATGAAAATGGAAATAATTTATCACGAGACCAATAACGAAGAAAAAGGTGATCTTTCGTTATGGGCTGATTCCTACCTGTCAACAAAATATAGCCCCACCAATCAACCTGTCGACGATGTCTACCTCGAAAATTAGATCCATTAAGACTGGCTTGTTCAGAATTTCCACAATAGATAAATGCTCCACAACGGATTTTCTCGTCATAGCATGGAGCATCATTATTGACAAAAATGCAGCAACAAGCAACTCCAATCCATTCACTATCTTTCCGAAGGTTGATAGGTAGCGGTATCTTAATCGAAGAGTCACTTTTTTTATCCTGCAGGAACTCTCGAGCTTTGATAACAGAGCTCAAGCCATCGGGCAATGAAGCAACACCGTCCAAATACGATATAATGCTGGACATGCTAGGCCTAGCCGCTGCCACCGGGTGTGAGCAAAGCAACCCAAGCTTCAACACCAACTCCGCTTGTTGTCCCACAAAACTCTTCTCCAACCTCTTATCAGTAGTCGTCAAAATGTCTCCTTTATCCCAGCAACCCGTTATCCAGTCAGCAAGAAATGCTTCCTCTGGTGGCGTTCGTGGATCGATCGGCTTTCTACCACACGCAACTTCAAGCATGAATATTCCGAATGCATATATATCAGTGCTTGTGTTTGCTTTCCCGGTTCTTGCGAGCTCAGGAGCCATGTAACCAAGCGTGCCTACGGCTGTTTTGAAGTGCAACCGCCCAGGGCCAAGATTAAAAGGAGCCCAAAAAGTTTTTTTTTTCAATTTTTAATGTGGGAAAAAAATTTTAAACTAAAACAAATTAATTAAATGTTTAGGACTTTTAATTCTTAACTATAAATATTTCATCATCAACTCATTTGCTTCTCCAGACCTTTTCTAATTCTCAAATTTCAACTCCTATCATTAAAATTAAAATTCTTTCTCAAAAAAATCAATCGTTACTAGCATTCAACCTTATTTATTTTCGCATAACCATGGCAGTGGGAGAAATTTTCTACAAATTAAATAGGACAAAATTTTATTTGAGTAATATATCATTCATCCGTCATTAGCATTAATAAATTAAAGTTATTAATTTTTATTTTATATTTGAGAGATTTAGAACCTCTCATCCGCGGTTTGTCGAATCTACCATTGTTGTAGGTATAATTTTACCTCCTTTCTCTTCTTTCTTGTAATCTCTTCATTCTTAATTTGATGACATTTTTGGATTTTAACTAATAAAGTCATTAATTCACCATTATATTTAGTTTCTCCCCCTAATTCATTGTTTGATTAATCATAGTACAATATACTACTACATACCTTTTCTTTATGCCTTTATACAATTGAAATTTTAATTGGTTTTGCTACTCATTTAATTTTTAATTAAGTTGCATTTTCCTCACAAATAATTGGATATTGTTAATTACAGTGTTTATTTGTAATTGATTTTTATTATTATATTTACAGAATTTTAGTGACTCGATTTGACTTTTGAAATTAACAAATGTAAAAGTAAATATTCAACTTGAAATTCTTCTATCAGGTACTATTGTTTTATTTTCTTGTACTGTTACTTGAGTATCTAATTTATCTTTTATATATAATGTTGCCTAAAAAGTATTGATCTGAAAGTGAAAAAAGTAAAAATAGAAAACATGCTAAAGAGTTAACATAATCACAACAATATGCTATTGATATTTTTTTTAAAAGTAGTTTTTAATGAAAATTAGGATCAATTAAATGAAAGTTTGCATAATGATGTCAATGAGAATGATGAAATTAATGACCCAAATGAACCTAATGATGTGTCAAATGTATCCAATATTGAAAATCTTATTCTTAATGAAGAACAAATAATTCCTCCTAATATTGGCATTGTTCAAGAGCAAATAATTTCTTCTTTGGATATTTATGATCCTAGAAATTGAGCTAATCTTGACAACAAAACAAGAGACATTTTAGTTGAAAAGGGGTCTATAAGAGAAATGAATCTTGTGGTCGTCAATGTCACAAGAACGGTTGAATGGTCTGGCAATTTTATCAATCGAGAAGGATTTTTTTGGAAAACATTGATGTTGGTTTATCATTAATAATTTTGTATCTCAGAATGCTCGTAGAGCCCATTTTTCTTTTTTATGATTTTTTGTGTTTTTGTAGTTGATAACATAGGAGTAGATTGACGAATTTTTTAAATTTTGTTGGAAAAATATTTTATTTGCTTAATGTCATAAAAGATATTATTTAATGCAATTACTAGTATATGATTTTATTTTATTATATTACATTTTATAATTTTTTAAAAAGGCTCAATTTATTATTTCGTCTAGGCCCTATAAATGTCAAGAACGGATCTATCACCTATTACATGCGAGGTTTGAGGATCATTTCCAAGGTCGCATAGTTTTTGCCAGCCCGAAATCCCCTAGTCGGGCGTTCATGTCACTGTCAGTACATTGGCAGGCTTGATATCTCTGTGAATGATGACTTGCACCCACTGTTGGTGCAGATAGAATAAAGCGGACGCTACGTCCTTGATGATATTAAACCTTTGTGTCCACTTAAGGCTCCTATTAGGTTGGTGGTAAAGAAACTTGTCAAGACTTCTATTAGGCATGCAGTCATAAACCAAAAGCAACTCGTGCTTGCGCCTGTAATAACCGAGAAGTCTAACCAAATTCGGATGCCTGAGGCGACCGATGGTTGCAATCTCAGCCACGAATTCTCTCATACCTTGCCTTGAATCATGAGAGATCCTTTTGACGGTAATTTGTATGTTGGAAGATGGTAATGTTGGAACATTGGCAGCAGCAAAAGAAGAGAACAATACAGAGAACAAAAGAGGAGGAAACAAAGAACAATTTACTTGCTCACAAACATGCAGCAAGGAAGCAATTTGTTTACACAAGTGTATGCTTGCTCATTCAATATGAAAACAATACATTTATAGTCAAAATACATCACCAAATACTACCTACTACCACTAAGTAGCCTAGTAACTTGATAAACATTACTTGTACACATAAACAAGCCACCTAAACTAGTCATTCAACACATAATGCATCAAGTTGTCATCAACTTGTTCATTTTCAACTAGTTTGAATACAATGAAACTAAAGAGAAAACCTTGCTGTTACAGCAAGCATAGGTGCTACAACATGTTTACAAGCTGCATGCATTTTAACCAAAAATATCACAGCAGCATGGTTGGCCAATTTTCAACACTCCTCATTGGACTCCATGCTGCAAATACCAGTCATTCATCAAGTTTTTGAACTTGGCAGTCCTTAGATGCTTTGTTTCAAGCTGACTCTACTCAAGCAATTCATTTTCAACCTTGGCTTCATTCTCAACCAAATCTGACTTACACACTTGGCTATCCCAGTCTTTTGTACCAAAGATTTGTTCATCAAATGGAGTATTCTCCTCCTTCACAGCCTTAGTTGACAACACATCTTGCCTTGTTCCTTTGTTCACTACAATCCTGTTTCTTCTTGCACAAACAATTCGTGAGTATAGTTTGCTTGCCTTCATTCTGCCATTTTGGCTTGCACCGACTTGAGCTTGCATTTAGACCGTTCGCCACTTTGGCTTACACCCATTCAGGTTTGCATTTAGACTGTTCGCCACTTCGGCTTGCAATTCGACAGGCTCACACTTTGACAGGCTCGCACTTTGCTTACTGTCTTCAACAGGCTCGCAACTATATAGGGCTCACACATTTTGATGAGCTCATAGCTCGCACTTCTCGCTAAGCTTGCAGCTTTGACATCTTTGCTGAACTTGCAAGTTGCACATGGGAAAGCTCACATACTTTCCTTGAAACTCCTCCTTCAGCTTATTCAAGCTTGTTTGGGAGTCTCACAGGGTTGAGCTGATGCTGTCTTTTCTACAGTAGCCTTCAAAGATGACAGGCTTTAATAGCTTCTTGTCTTTCTTAACAAGCAGCAAAAGAAAAAACAAGCCCTCAAATACTTAGGCTCTGTTACCATTTGTTAGAACATTGGCAGCAGTAAAAAAAGATAACAATACAGAGAACAAAGGAGGAGGAAACAAAGAACAATTTACTTGCTCATAAACGTGCAACAAGGAAGTAATCTGCTTTACACAAGTGATTTGCTTGCTCATTCAATATAAAAACAATACATTTATAGTCAAAATACATCACCAAATACTACCTACTACCATTAAGTAGCCTAGTAACTTGATAAACATTGCTTGTACACATAAACAAGCCACCTAAACTAGTCATTCAACACATAATGCATCAAGTTGTCATCAACTTGTTCATTTTCAACTAGTTTGAATACAATGAAACTAAAGAGAAAACCTTGCTGTTACAGCAAGCATAAATGCTGCAGCATGTTTACAAGCTGCATGCACTTCAACCAAAAATATCACAGCAGTATGGTTGGCCAATTTTCAATAGGTAAAACACCCTTATGCACCTTACCAAATCCACCTCTCCCTAGAACTTCCTTTTCTTTAAACCCCTTTGTTGCTTTGAATAGATCTTTATATGAGAATTGTTAAGATCATGTGTTTAAGATTGCTGCCATTTAATTTTTCTGTTACTAAGTTTGAATAATTCTCCTTGACTTTAGGAGATTAGATTTTTGATTTGTTTGCTATTTTGTTACCAAATTTTTAGCAGATTTTTAGAACTTTTTTTCTATTTTTAGCTTGAACTTTTGTATTTAAATAGTTGAGGTGAGAATTAATTAACATATTCCAGTCTTCAATTATTTTTCTACTTAAAACTTCTCGTCTCTTCTTTTTGCTTCAAATCTCTCGATCAACCATAAAAGTTCGAGTTCTAAACACCAACAAATTGGTATCGGAGCTGTTTTCTTTAGGGATCTGTGAGGTTATTTGCGTGTTAAAATGGAAGGAGGGTCCAGTTTTTCAGTTGCTGCACCACCAGTCTTCGATGGAGACAATTACCAGATGTGGGCAGTTCGCATGGAGACTTACCTGGAGGCTTTAGATCTTTGGGAACCTGTAGAAGAGGATTACGAGGTCCCACCTCTTCCAGCAAATCCTACTGTGGCACAGATTAAAGCACAAAAGGAAAAGAAGACAAGGAAATTAAAGGCAAAAGCTTGCTTATTTGCAGCTGTGTCTCAATTGATTTTCACACGAATAATGTCTCTAAAATCAGCAAAGGAAATCTGGTATTACCGTAAGGCTGAATATGAAGGAGATGAGAGGATTCGTGGAATGAAAGTCTTGAATCTAATCAGGGATTTCGAGTTGCAGAAGATGAAGGAGTCTGAGTTAGTGAAAGAATATTCTGACAGACTTCTCAGCATTGCCAACAAGGTGAGATTGCTTGGTTCTGAGTTGAATGACTCTAAAAATGTATAAAAACTGCTGGTCACTGTTCCAGAGAAGTTTGAAGCCACCATTACTACTCTGGAGAACACCAAAGACCTGTCAAAGATCTCTCTTGCAGAGCTCTTGAATGCTTTACAAGCACAAGAGCAAAGAAGATCCATGAGGCAAGAGGGAGTGATAGAAAGGGCTTTACCTGTCAAGCATCAAGACAACAACGGGTATAAAAAGAAGAAAAATTTTAAGAACTAGTCGACGAGTAGAGAAAATTCATCAGGCAATTATCAGAGGAGTAAAAGAGAAGGTGCCAAGAAATCCTACCCACCTTGTCACCATTATGAGAAGAAAGGTCATCCACCATTCAAATGTTGGAAAAGACCTAACGCAAAATGCTCCAAATGCAATCAACTTAGACATGAAGCAGTGATTTGCAAGATCAAAGGCCAGGTGCAAGAAGTAGATGCATAGGTAGTTGATCAAGAAGAAGAAGATCAATTGTTCATGGTTACTTGTTTCTTAGGTAGAGAATCAAGTGAGAGCTAGTTGATTGATAGTGGGTGCACAAATTACATGACGTATGACAAGGAGCTCTTCGAGGAATTGAGAAACACTAAAGTCAAAAGAGTGAGGATTGGAAATGGTGAGTACTTGAAAGTTAAGGGAAAAGGCACAGTAGCTATTACAAGCTATGAAGGTACAAAATTTGTTTCAGATGTTTTGTTTGTACCTAAAATTGAAATTTGTTTCAGATGTTTTGTTTGTACCTAAAATTGATCAAAATCTCTTAAGTGTTGGTCAGTTGCTGGATAAAGGCTATAAAGTACTATTTGAGAATAAGCAGTGCTTGATCAGAGATGCTAATGGCAGAGACTTGTTCAATGTCAAAATGAAGGGAAAAATTTTTGCTCTTAATCCAATGGAAAAGGAGCAAATGGCTTTTAAATCCAGAGTTAGTGCTACTGAGACTTGGCACAAGAGACTTGGGCACTTTCACCATCGAGGATTGCTTCAAATGCAGTCGAAGAAGCTGGTGGAAGGACTTACAGACATTGATGATGATCTACCTCATTGTCGAGCTTGTAAATTTGGGAAACAACATAGACAACCCTTTCCTAAACAAGCCTGGAGAGCCTCGAAGAAGTTACAGCTTGTTCATACTGATCTTTATGGTCCTCAGAGAACGCCTTCGTTAAATGGTAACCTCTATTGCATAGCCTTTATCGGTGATCTAACAAGAATGTGTTGGATTTTTTTGTTGAAGCAAAAATCAGAAGTTGCTGGTGTGTTCTAGAAATTCAAAGCTAGAGTTGAGAATGAAAGTGGATGCATGATTCAAATTTTAAGATTTGATAATGGCAAGGAGTACACTTCAGAAACTTTTAATAGGTTTTGTGAAGAGGCTGGAATTGAGCATCAGTTGACGGCGCCATACACTCCACAACAAAATGGAGTCAGTGAAAGGAGGAACAGATTCATAATGGGGATGACTCGATGTATGCTTCATGAGAAGAATCTTCCAAAAGGCTTTTGGGGAGAAGCTGCAAACACTGCTGTGTTCTTGCAAAATTGGATTTCAACAAAAGCTGTGAAGGATCAGACGCCATTTGAAGCTTGGTATGGTTACAAACCTTTTTTAAAGTTTCTTAGAGTGTTTGGCTGCCTGTGTTTCACTTACATTCCACAGGTCAAGCGTGATAAGCTTGACAAAAAGGCAGAAGCTGGCATTTTTGTTGGGTATAGCACTGTATCTAAAGCTTACAGAGTCTTTCAACCACACACTGGACGTGTTATTGTGAGCAGAGATGTTTATTTTGTTGAAAATGAGCAGTGGAATTGGGAAGACTCGACCAAGACGAACCAAATTTCTAGTGCACCAAATCGTTTTACCATTGGTAGCACGTTAGAAGAGCTTGAAGATGAAAGGCAAGATGTTTTAGCTGATGATGCACCTGTCAGAGGTACAAGGCTACTCTCCGACATTTACCAAAGATGTAACATGGCTATTTGTGAGTCTGCAGGGTATCATGATGCAAAAAAAGTCAACATTGGATGGCTGCAATGACGGAGGAGCTTTCGATGATCGAGAAAAACAAAACTTGGGAGTTAGTTGATCGACCTCTGGATAGAAAGATAATTGGAGTAAGATGGGTGTTCAGAACGAAACTAAATCCCGATGGTTCAGTTAACAAATTCAAATCAAGACTTGTTGTGAAGGGATATGCACAAGTCTTTGGAGTCGATTATTCAGAAACATTTGCACCTGTTGCCAGGCTTGACACTGTAAGGTTCCTACTTGCTCTTGCTGCACAAAAGAACTGGAAAGTTTTTCAGTTAGATGTTAAATCTGCATTCCTAAATGGAGTCTTGTAAGAAGAAATATTTGTCGAGCAACCTGAAGGTTTTGTAAGCAGAGGCAATGACAACAAAGTTTACTTGCTGAAGAAGACTCTGTATGGCCTAAAATAGGCTCCACGAGCATGGTATAGCAGAATTGATGATCATTTGGTGGGTCTTGGTTTTCAGAAAAGTCAATCTGAGCTCACACTGTATGTCAAGCATGAAGGTACAAACACTTTAGTCATTGCTCTTTATGTAGATGACTTATTGATTACAGAGAGCAATATCGATCAAGTTAATCAGTTCAAATTGGAAATGCAAAAGGTCTTTGAAATGACAGACCTTGGTCTGATGTCTTATTTCCTTGGCATTGAGATCAAACAAAGCCAAGATGAAGTGTTCATCTGTCAAAGAAAGTATGCAAAGGAGATACTTAGAAAATTTCATATGGAAGATTGCAAAGCAATGAGTACTCCTATGAATCAAAAAGAGAAGCTAATCAAAGATGATGGTTCTGCCAAAGTCATTGAAGCTGAGTTCAGGAGTTTGGTAGGTTGTCTAATGTACTTAACAGCAACCAAACCCGACATCTTGAATGCTGTAAGTATTATCTCCAAATTCATGCATTGTTCTAATGAGACTCACATGAGAGCTGCAAAAGAGTTATCAGATACATCAAGGGGACCTGGAATTATGGAGTAAAGTTTTTAAAGCACAGGGAATTGAAGTTGATTTGTTTCTCTGACAGTGATTGGGGTGGCTCAACTGATGATATGAAGAGTACCTCTGGTTATTGTTTTTGCCTTGGATCAGGCATGTTCTCTTAGAGCTCGAAGAAGCAAGAAACTATAGCTCAATCCACTGCAGAGGCAGAATTTATGACTGCAACAGCAACAGTTAACCAAGCTCTCTGGTTAAGGAAGATTCTTGTTGATCTAAACATGGAGCAGAAGCAAAGCACAAAGATTCTAGTTGATAACCAGGCTGCCATTGCAATCTCTAACAATCCAGTCTTTCATGGGAAGACTAAGCATTTCAACATCAAGTTATTTTTTGTTCGAGAAGTTCAAAAGAGTGGTGATGTGTCTCTTTGTTACTGCAAATCTAAAGATCAAATTGCAGATATCTTCACCAAACCATTGCCACTTAGCAAGTTTGAAAGATTCAGGAAGAAACTTAGAGTTTGCAGCATCTAAACAAGGAGGAGTGTTAAGATCATGTGTTTAAGATTGCTGCCATTTAATTTTTTCTGTTACTAAGTTTGAATAATTCTCCTTGACTTTAGGAGATTAGATTTTTTATTTGTTTGCTATTTTGTTACCAGATTTTTAGCAAATTTTTAGAACTTTTGTTTTCTATTTTTAGCTTGAACTTTTGTATTTAAATAGTTAAGGTGCGAATCAATTAACATATTCCAGTCTTCAATTATTTTTCTACTTAAAACTTCCCGTCTCTTCTTTCTGCTTCAAATCTCTCGATCAACCATAAAAGTCCGAGTTCTAAACACCAACAAGAATCTATGAGGCCCGTACTAAACCTCCTAATCTTCAAGAATCTCCATGAATCTCTTCTTCCTTGAGATCAACACAAACCTAAAAACCAATACGAGGACTAAAGTGTTACCTGTGAAAAAAAAGGGCGATAGCCAAAATCTTCTTCAATTGCTTGATTCCTCGATTATTATCATTAACAAATCGTGGAACTTTTGGAAGGTGAGACAAGTCTAGCTCCTTAGCTGAGCCATTCATCTTGAAACTCCATGCCAATATGTAGTGTGATGATAAGACAGAACCTGTGGAAGATGAGAAACCTACATACATAGAGTCATAAATATATGAAGACAAATCCCGATTCAAGGATAAAAGTGGAGTCATTTTTTCATCCCATTGTATTCAACCCAAATTTGTAGTGGATCCTCTCTTATAAGGCTGACATTTATGAACTTTCCCTCATCAGTGAAATACCTTATAGGTGCAGATACCATTGACTTTAGGCCATTGATATCGATGCCAACATGGTTGTCGTTTATGTCATTGAATTCGCTGCTCATAATTATGTCCAGCTCGACCGCCACAATATGATTTGAGTTGTTACCGTTGTTTGATTGATTGAAAAGACCAAGATACTGGCTGGGAAGAGCTCCAGGAATTCCATTATTAGGCGAGACTACAAAGGCTAATCCATGGCCAAACAAAGTAGGGTATTCCGATACAATTGCAAAAATGGATGTGGTGGGAAAAGAGAAAACACTACCATTTGTGGAGTTCTTGAATTGGATTGGATTCTTGTAAAAGATGTGACCTTCTGTTTGCCTTGTAAAATTAGTCAGTTTAAAGAGCCCACTTGAATCTATGCCTGCAACTCCATCAACATTCAAGTAACTATCGAAACTGAACTGACCCTGATTGATATCTGAAGATACAAGGTTCAGGAGGAAAAGCAACACAAGCATGATCAACCAAGACATTATTACACACACAAGAAAAAGGAAATACAATAGAGATTGAGGGTTCTAGTCAGTTTTGTCGCGGACACAAGTTATTTTGCTCTCCTTTTAAGACGATCAGAAAAAATTATTTGGTAAAGGTGATGTTGTATCAAATATGTTTCGGATTTGGATAAGTAGAGTCAAGAAGCTATTCAAGCTATTCAAGAATCCTTCTCATAGACATCTTTCTCAGCACTTGTCCAACATATTCAATAAGACTTGTTGGACATTGGTCAATGAAAACTTGAATATATTTCGCGTAAAAGGAATCTAGAAGTTGATTATATTACTAAGTTGACTTTGGATAACAATGAGGGCCTTCATTTAATTGATGAAATTCTTTAGATTTGATTAGACATTTGTAATAATTTATTTTGAGTAGTTTACCACAGTTGGTGCTTCTTCCCGGATTGGCCCATTATAAAATTGAAAAAATTTTGCATTCGTTTTGGTTGTGGCACTTCTTCCTCCACTTCCTCGTAGATGTTACGTTTTTGTTTTGTGCGACGAGTGCTACCTATTGATCCATCGTTGTGAGGAGAGCGTTAGTGCATGTGTTCAAAATTTGGAGAAGATTGAGTGGTATGGCACTGCAACTCTTTTATTGCTTCCAAATCTTTTTCATACACTAATCTAAGACTACACTTCTTCACCTTAGCTCTGTATCCAGCTGGAGCTGTGAACGCCACCTCAAACTTATCGCATTCCTCATCTGAGCAATCTGTTGTCCATAAATTATTGGTTTCAC
Source organism: Gossypium turneri (assembly GCA_008044935.1). NCBI lineage: Eukaryota > Viridiplantae > Streptophyta > Magnoliopsida > Malvales > Malvaceae > Gossypium > Gossypium turneri. The sequence continues at coordinate 64,866,598 of CP032581.1, forward strand.
GGTAACCATATTTATAGGAAAATAAATCTAATACATCACGCGACCAATAACAAAGAAAAAGGTGATCTTTCATTATGGGCTGGTTATATCCTTTACCCAGCAACTCGCCTCTCCATTTAATCTGTTGACGAATTCTACCTCGAAAAATAGATTCTCCGAACACGATAGGCTCGAAATCCCTTGAAGCATGATTATTAACGAAAATGCAGCAACAAGCAACTCCAACCCATTGACTATCTTTTCGAAGGTTGATAGATAGGGGTATCTTAATTGAAGACTCACTTTTTTGTTTGCTAAACCATTCTGGGATTTCACTTCCTGGGATAATTACTTGAAACATTTTTCTAGAATTTCCAATCGCCTGCAAAACAAAACACAAGTCGTTTGGTAACTAAAATCGTAAATTCTCAAGTATGGGATTTTGTAAGGGAGAAATAAGAGATAAATCGACCTTAAGATATTTTTTCAGCAGTGTTATTGCACTGATATTCGCAGCCAGTTTGAAGCAGTTAATGGCTATAACTGAATTGCATATTTTGGATAGACTTGTAACTACTTCAAGTGAAGAACAACCATCTATAATCACATATGCTAAACTTTTCGGTAGCTCAGACAAAGATTTAAGCTTTATGCAATTTGATAATACAAGTGATTCAAGCCTGGAAAGTTGAGTAAGAGCCAAACGAATGGTGATGAAATTGTTACCACTAAGACGAAGACATTTCAAAGAGGATAGACCGTGAATTTCTGCTTCACCAAGAGTGCACATGTTGTAATTTGACAAATCAAGAAACGAAAGCTTCGAGAGTCGAGTAAGAGATGCAGGTATGCTGATGAAATTATTACCACTAAGATCAAGACGTCTCAAAGAGGAGAGACCAGAAATATCTCGTGGAATATCTCCTTCACAAAGATTGCAGTCCCTTAGTTTTAGCTCTCTTAATGAACTCAAACCTAACAGCGAAGGCAACATCCGAGGCATGGGATTCTTCCTTCTTCCTACGATTACCTTGAAAAGAGAAGACAAATTTGGTCGTAACTTTGCTTGCTGCAAATTCTCCGATAAATTTTCCACTCTATAACAACCGGAAAGATCTAGAGTTTTTAGACGTTCCATTTTCCCATCAATCTCTGGAAACCTTACAAGACTTGAGCAACCCGAAAGAATTAACGTTTCAAGAGATTCCATTCCAATTTTGGTTGGAAGAGTCCTAAGAATTTTGCAATCTCTTAAATTCAAAACTTTAAGGCTCTTAAGCACCCCGATTGATGGATGAACATCCACTAATTTGGTACAACCTTCCAAAATCAAAACTTCAAGATTTGATGCTGTTGTGAAGTCTGGTGTCTTGATCAGGTTTTGAGACCCTCTGAGGTTCATTATTTTCAAGTTAAACAAGGGCTGCTGAAGACCATAATAAATTAGAAACAAATGAGAAAACATAATAATGCTCTTTTTTTTTTTACCTTAATTTTAATAATTTATATTAAAATGAGCTAAAACACAAGGATAAGATGAGTTAATTCTTACTCTATTTCCCTTCCATAGTTGTTGAATGTGATTATATGGTAAAAGAAGTGCAACAAGGTTGTCCGGTTGAAAGTTTAAAGGCAAGTATCTTAAAGGGTATCCTGTCCAATCTAAAAGTCGTAGTTCATTAGAAAGATATTTGAAATCATCACAATTTGAAAGGCAAAGTACTTTGAGCAATCTCAGTTTTTTCATCTTCAAGAAGGTATCCACACTCAAATTGAGCATCTTGTTCGATTCCCTAATATCCATGAGCAAAACAAAAATGAGCTTCAAAATATAGAAAAACATTCAATATCTAAAAAGAAATGTTGCATCAATATTGTTTTTTAAGTACTCGTATCCAATACTTATATCTAATGCACATTCGTATATGAGTATTAAGATATGATCCTTTAAGAACCTTTCAAAAATGTGAAAAAAATAATTTTTAAATTTTTTTTGAATATACTCCTATTAAAGAGATACTTATATCTAACAATCACATCCGATGTTAAATTACCTAACCATAAAAAATTGAATTAATATGTTGATTTATATTTGGTCCAAAAACAATGCATAATTTAGAAGTTAATGAACCAAACAATGACACGTAATTAAAAATGAAAACCATTTTCATTAAAAAAATTTTGATGACATGTTATAATCCAATTCATTGATATACACTTTTACTACATTAAATATATACCATTAATTTTCACAAAAAATATATATATATATATACCATTAATATTTCAAAAATACATACATTTCTCTTTTGATTCTTTTGAAAAAGTAAATATGTTGCTAGATAAATTTCATAATTAAACATTAAAATATTGAATGTCAAAAGTTTTGCTATAGTTTTTTATCATATTTAAAAATAATAATTATTTACGGTACACATAGATATAAGTTTATGTGTGTCTTTTTACCTTTTATTATCGATGATTATGCCTTCAATCATTTTTGTAATCTAAAAAAGATTAAGAACAGACAATAAGAAAATAAAATAAATGGTGAATAATGTAGGATAGAAAAGAAATAGTATGTGACTTTTGTTGAATGATTTACAGTGTTTTTTGTTAGGACATGATGGACGTCCCTTCCCTCCCACAATCTGCAACGTTTTCCAGGTTCATCAACACATTTTTCTTTAACAATTGTTCTTCCCATTTCTTGCAACAATCTATGCATCCACAAATATTGCCATCATCGACTTTTATTAAAGATTTCTTAATGAGAACATCAATTCCAATATCGGGGAAAAACTCACAACTACCCAATACTTTCATTACAAAATCTTTCTTCTCCCCATTAAAGAAGCATGCTATATCTAAAAATATATTCTTCTCCCTTTCTTCCAGTCCATTAAAACTGATTCAAATTTTATCGAGAATTTCTTTATTAGAATCTCTTTTAAGTCTTTCAATCGCACTTCTCCATTGAGTCGCATCTCTACCGCACAAAAAGGAACCAAAAACTTCAAGAGCTAAAGGGAGTCCACCAGCATAATTTACAACATGTTTAGAAAGCTCAATGAAATCATCTTTCTGCACTGTATCACTATGAAAAGCTTTCAGACTGAAAAGTTGGAGCGCATCTTTGGGATTCAGTGTTGTGGGCATATACACATCATTAACTTGGCAACATCGAAGCAAATGTTCGTCTCTTGTTGTTACAATGATTCTACTCCCTAATCCGAACCAATCATGCCTTCCAACCAAGCATTTTAGGTGTTGTATGTTATCAACATTATCAAGAACAACAAGAACCTTTTCGTGAGACAACCTATGGCTAATTATTTTATTTCCTTCATGAACATTGAAAAAGTTGAAGCATTCACCATGAAAGATCTGTGAAAGAAGTTGTTTCTGTAAAGAAACTAGTCCGCATTTGTCTGAAACTTCTCGAATATCAGCAATAAAGCTTTTACCTTCAAAATGAGGTGACATTTGAGTGTAAGCAACTCTTGCAATTGTTGTTTTACCGATGCCACCCATTCCGCAAATTCCTATAACGCGGACATCATCTTCCCCAATGTTTATTTTCAAATACAAATCCTCCAAGCGTTCACTAATACCAACCAAGTCGCTATGAGTAACTGGATATGTCTGACCTAATTTTTCTGATATCTTCTTAACAATGTCTCTAATAAATTCTTATTCATGCCTAAAAACAAAAGAAATTTTAATGTTTTGAGTAAAATTTTGTTGATATGTTTCGAATGCGCTTTCTTTTTCAATGAATCATGAAACATAATATAGTTTGGAAGCAAACAAGAACCAAGAATAAGAAAGCAAGATTGCGGAGCCAGAAGACAAAATTTGCTCTTTTATTAAAATATGACACTTTTCAATTAAACACATAGGATTAGAAAAAAAAAAGTTATACATACATATATATATATATATATATATATCCAAAAAACTAGAAAATAGAGAAGAGAAGAAAGAATTACCTGTTATTTAAATGCCATCCCTTGATTGCAGCCACTTGAATCAAAGCATTTCGCCACCTTTGGATCTTCTCACTTTCTTCTTTGTATCTCTCTTCATGTCTAGCAAAGGCTTCTTCTACTTTCCCTTTTTGTTTTCTTAAATCAGATGGATCAACATCGTAAAAAATTGGAAACACTTTATGGCCGTTGTTGTTATGTTGTTGAACAATCTCAGCAAGCTCCTCCAAGTGTCACGGGCCGCAGTCCAAAGCCCGTGACCATCACACCAAATGCATCCAATGGAGGTCTATTGCTTAGATGGGGATCATTTGGCCCACGAGAACTGGCCCGATTCAAAGAGCTACAGGACAAGCCTGTTAGACTGAAGCCCGGTTGGCCCGATAAGGAAGACATTTAGGCCAACATGGTAACTAATCTTAGAAGATAGAGGGAATCTTATCTTGTAAAGATTAGATTAGATTTGATAAGGCTTATCTTGTAAATCCCTAAAATTAAGGGATATGGTTAAATCTCATCCGTCGATGTAAATGTATCTTGACCGTCGGTTTTGGGGGAGCTCAACTATAAATAGAGAGCCTCCCCCTCATTTGTACTAACTACTGAATTGTTTCATTATTCTTTGTGAATAAGAGAATAGAGAGCATTTACTCAAACACTTTGTGAGCGCCCTTTCTGTTGTTCTTTTGTGTGGCTTCTTTTGGCACAATCGCTTCTGCTATACAAATTGGTGCCTTGGAGGAGTTCTTAAGGAATCCTCACTTGAGTTAAGGCTGACTTCGGCTAGTTTGGACGAACGGATCGCCTAAGGCTGCACGGATTGCGAGACGAAAGGTCTAGCCCCGTGGCAAGTGGTATCAGAGCTATAGGTTCGAACCAAGTGGTATTCGAGAAGGTTTTGAACCAAGTGATATTCGAGTTGGTTCGAAGGCACCGTTGGGATGTCAAGAGAAGAGTTTGAACAAAGGTGGGCAAGGAAGTCTTTGAGGGAGACATTGTCGGCTGTTGAGGAACGCGTGGGTAAACTTGAGGAGTCCATGGAGGATGCAAAAGAGTCGAGCAATGCGCTTGGGGAAAGCATTGATGACTTGAGGGAGTAGTCCAGGGACTTTGTTACCGATTGTCTCACTTCCTAAAGGGATAACGTGCGAGAGTTGCTAGATTCCCAAAGGAAGAAGCTGACAGAGAGAAACGATGCTCTCGAGGCCATGATGATGGCTTTGAAAGAGGAAACAATGGCCACGATGAGGGCTTTGAGCACAAGAATAGAGGAGCTCGAGGGAGAGCTGGCCTTGTGTCGAGCAGCCGTAGGGAATGGAGTGTCAAGTGCAGCACTCAGTAACGAGGATGTCCCAAAGCCGAAAGAGTTTGTGGGGACAAGGTCTGCATGCGATGTGGACAATTTCTTATGGAGGATGGAGCGCTACTTCCGTGCCAAAGGCATCATGGATGATGCGGTTAAGGTAAATACTGCTTCAATGTTTCTTACTGACATTGCGCTTTTATGGTGGCGAGGTAGGACCACAGATAAAAGGCAAGGTGGGATTGGGACGTGGCAAGAGTTCCAATGTGAATTGAAGGGACAGTTTTACCCAGAATTTGCCGAGGAAGAAGCTCGGGCAAAGTTGCAAGGGATAACGCAACGGGGCACAGTTGGGGAGTATGTTCGAGAGTTCAAGGAACTCATGCTCCAAGTTTCAGAGGTGACCGAAAGAGAGGCATTGCTTGCTTTTCAGAATGGATTGAAGCCGTGGGTCAGACAGGAGGTGGAACAAAGAGGTGTCCAAAAGCTGTCGGAAGCCATGACGGTAGTTGAGTCCGTGGTCAAGCTTGGTCTAGGAAAAGACAAGCTTGGGTCTTCCAAGTCCGAGGAAAGGGGCGTATGTGAAATGGATCACAAGGAAGATATTATGGATGGCAATGGCAACGGCGACAATGGTGGTAATGGGAAACCACGAGTTGGGAAGAAAAAACCCAAGAGGAAAAGGGACAAGCTGAAATGCTTTCTTTGCGACGGTCCACACATGTTAAAGAAATGTCCGAAGAAATCCGCGCTTAAGGAGAAGCTGATGGGTAAGGCCTTGGTACTTGGTTCGAGCGCAAGGGGTGTCGAAGCTAAGGAGGCAAAAAGTGAGAAGAAGCCAGTAGAGTGCTTCTTGTGTCATGGTCCGCATAGGTTGCGGAAATGTCCGAGGAAGTCTGTCATCGAGGGGAACGATGGAGCAGACAAGGAGCCCAAAAAGCTTGGTTCGAGCAAGGGAAAAGCTGAAGCCAAGAGGGCAAAGAGGAGCAAAAAGAAGCAAGTAAAGTGCTTCTTGTGCCGTGGTCCGTATGAGTTGCGGTACTGTCCAAAGCAAGCCGGAGTCCTTAGGAAGGCAACGTCTGAGCTTGGTGAGTCGTCAAAGGGGCTTCCACCCAAGGAAGAGGTGAGTTTGTCATCGGACTTAAAGGAAAAAGTTGCGATGAAAACAGTGAAGCTGGGACCAATAAGGCTCGAGATGAGTGAAGCGTCGGAGTTGGCCGAGTCATCGACAAGGCTTCCACCTATGGGAGAGGTGAGTGGTGCATCGAACTTCGAGGAAGAAGAAGTGATGCATGAGGGACAGTTGACCAGAGTAAATGCAGAGGTACATTCCGAACACTTTAATAGTGTGTTGCATTCTAACTTGTTGACTTGGCGAGAACGTAGGGGCCCTTTCGAAGTTCTTGAGCAAAGAGGCCGAGAGACTGTGGGCAAAGCGAAGCCAAGTGTGATGAATCAAGAGGATTCTGTTCGAGTAAAGTTAGAATGTGGACAAGAGAGCGACATAGCTTCTTGTCATCGAGATGTACAAAAGAGTAAGACGGTTCGAGTCAAGAAGCGACGTAAGCCGAGGCAAAAGTCCCGAAGGAAGGGAAAGGCTAAGGCGTCGAGACGAGATCGAGGCAAATCAAGTCAGTGCCATTCGGAGGACGCAACGAGGACGTTGCGAGAATGGGTGGGGGAGAATGTCACGGGCTACAGTCCAAAGCCCGTGACCATCGCACTAAATGCATCCAATGGAGGTCTATTGCTTAGATGGGGATCATTTGGCCCACGAGAACTGGCCCGATTCAAATAGCTACAGGACAAACCTGTCAGACTAAAGCCCGGTTGGCCCGATAAGGAAGGCATTTAGGCCAACATGGTAACTAATCTTAGAAGATAGAGGGAATCTTATCTTGTAAAGATTAGATTAGATTTGATAAGGCTTATCTTGTAAATCCCTAAAATTAAGGGATATGGTTAAATCTCATCCGTCGATGTAAATGTATCTTGATCGTCGGTTTTGGGGGAGCTCAACTATAAATAGAGAGCCTCCCCCTCATTTGTACTGACTCTTGAATTGTTTCATTATTCTTTGTGAATAAGAGAATAGAGAGCATTTACTCAAACACTTTGCGAGCGCCCTTTCTGTTGTTCTTTTGTGTGGCTTCTTTTGGCACAATCGCTTCCGCTATACAAATTGGTGCCTTGGAGGAGTTCTTAAGGAATCCTCACTTGAGTTAAGGCTGACTTGGGTGAGTTTGGACGAACGGATCGCCTAAGGCTGCACGGATTGCGAGACGAAAGGTCTAGCCCTGTGGCACAAGCACCAACTTGAAAAGGCATAAGTTTGTGAAAAAACGATTACCGAGCACCATGATTGCTGAATTGCTTTAAAGAGTTCTGGCGCGATCTCTTCCCCGCTCCCAGCACCAAATCCACAAATCCCCTATCTATCGAAATCCCTAACCAGTCAGAGGCAGAGAGAGAGCAGTTTGTCGATTTCTTACCTGCCATTCTTCAATTGCTTTATTCCTTACAAGGAAAAGCTTCAGTGTTTCGGTTTCTTTCATACTTACATAACCCAGACAGAGAAGACGAAGAAGGTTTGATTTTTTAAAGTTCGATTTTTTTCTTTGCCCGTGTATTTAAACTTTGGGTTTTCTTGTTTTTGTAATTTTTTTTGGTTTGTAATTTGTTGATGAGCCTGAAATTAAGTGAAATCCTCTTCTCCGTGTATAGGGTTTTCACTCCTTTCATTTATCTTCATCGTCGTCAAGCTAATGCTTTCATTTCTCGGCTTATTTTGTGTTCATTTGTCTCCATCGTTTTCTTCTCGGTTTATGGGACGTATTCTGTAATGCTTTCATTTCTTTTATATAGGTAATGCTTTCAATTGTTTGGAATAAATGTCTTGTTGTTGGTGACGATAGGTTGGAAATGAGTTGGAGTTTAGCATAGATTATGTTGACAGTCTTGGAGGAATTTTAGGGCTTATTGTCTCTTTATGTTTCTTTATTTTGCTTACTGTCTTGGATGAATTGTATTGACAGTCTTGTAAATATCATTTTATTTTGCTGCTGACTGTCTGCTTTATGTTTCTTTCCATAGGTTCAGAGATTTATTGTTTGATGAAAGTACTGGGGACTTTGCTTAAATCACAAATTTTATTTATTTGTTTGGTTTTCTTTCTTGAAATTCAATTCTTTTACTTGGTAACAAGTCTTGTAGCTTAGAAAGGAATATGAACACAGAATTTTTTTTTCTGTAGCAGTTTTTTGTTTCTCTATTTTCTGTTTTCTATTTCTGTTTCTGTACCATGTTTTGTTCCTCTAGCCATTTTTTGCTTGTGTAGCTTAATTTATTATCAATGAACAGCATGTTATCTTTTTATAATCTTTGAATTTATAATTTTTTTATTCTTTTACACAAATAATAACACTTCTTTTATTTTAATATGTATTGTATTTTATTTTATTTAATAATACTTAAACTATTATTTTGTTATATATTTTAATCCATACGATACCGGAAAATCATAGCACGTGAAGCTATTAAAAAAAGTAAAATTTCTATAGAAGAATTTAATTTTTTTTAAAAGAAGTATATTAAAATTCAAAATAATATTTGTGCAACGATGATAAACGCCGGCCAATGTCAATTATTTGGTATGCTTGCATGTTTTACTTAATTTATATTCTCGAAATTTTAAAATAAATGAAACCCAATTGTTAGTGTTGATAAATTAAGGGGATTTTGATTTTGACCAACCATCTTTTTTGGACCATGCTATTTTCTTAATCTGGTTGAAAAAAGTATGAAAACTTTTTTTGACCAACCTTCCTCTAATTTGGTTGAAAAAATTATGAAAATTTTTTTGGACTACGCTATTTTCTTAAATAAAATAAATCGCATAAAAATAAAACCGTATCCTTTCATAAACAAATTACTTTGATACAAATTCAAGTTAAATATTTATTTGGATAAAAACTAAAGTTAATTTTTGACACTTCCGAAATTAATATTTTATCATATAAAATAACAATGTAAATTATTTAAATAAAATTCAGTATTTTTTTAGAAAAATACCATATTGGTTTATATTTGAAAAACATAACTTAATTACATTATACATAACTTACATAATGCTTAACTTACATAATTTACATTATACACAACTTACACAACTTACATAACCCTATAATACACAACTTACATAACTTACATAATACATAGCTTACATAATACACAATTTACATAACTTACATAATACACAACTTACATAACTTACATAATACATAACTTACATAATTTACATAATACATAAATTTATATCATATCAGTGGTTATATAACTTATTTATACTTATAAATGAACAACTTACCCGTGTAATTTATTGTCAACATCAGACTTCAAAAATTAAGAAATGGACCGGTCTTGGATGAATTTGTCAAGGGTAAGCAACGGTTATCAGAATGGAGTACAAACTTTTTTAGATTTTGCATTTCAATATGCAAGCCAAGAGAACATGATTCTTTGCCCGTGTAAGAAGTGTGTCAACATCAACTGGTATTATCGTGAAGTTGTATACGAGCATCTAATTGTTGATGGGTTTATCCGAGGTTATAAAAAATGGACTTTCCATGGAGAATGCACACCGAGTACTTCCTCTTCAACGATGGATGTATCTTATCCTGTTAGTGCTTACCATCGGTCTGTTAGAGGAGATGACATGGAAGGTATGTTGCGGGATGCATTTAATATACACAATCATGGTTTCCAATCATTCCCAGCCGACTTTGTGGCATCTGATGATTGTAATCTCGGTGAAAATGCTTTTACTGGAACAGGAAGAAGTGTACCTCATGAAGAGCCGAATGGAGAAGCGGCGAAGTTCTACGCGCTACTTAATGAAATGAATGAAGAACTTTATGAGGGATCAAAATTTTCAAAAATGTCCTTCTGTATTCATCTTTTTCAGTTAAAATGTTTGGGAGAGTGGACCGAAAACTCTTTGACAATGCTGTTAGAGTTTTTGAGAGATATGTTTCCGTTTGCGAAAATCCCTCACTCATACAAATATATGAAGAAACTGATAAAAGATTTAGGTCTTGGGTACAAAAAAATTCATAGTTGCCCGAATGACTGCATGTTGTATTGGGGTGATTGGAAAAGCCAACAGTGTTGTCATATATGCGGCCAATCCCATTGGATGAATAGAAACACAGATGATGGGAATGACGATGAAAATGATGCACAGTCAAGGAAGAAGTCAAATAACATTTTGCGATATTTTTCGCTAATACCAAGGCTTCAAAGGCTTTTCATGTCGTCAAAGATAGCTGAGTCAATGACGTGGCACCATGATGGACGAACCAATGATGGATTACTAAGGCATCCGGTGGATTCTTTAGCTTGGAAATCATTTGATAGTAAATTTTCAAGCTTTACAAGCGATCCTAGGAGTGTGAGACTTGGGCTAGCATCTGATGGATTTAATCCTTACAAAATCATGAGCACTGCGTACAGTACTTCGCCTGTAGTGCTTGTTCCTTACAATTTGCCTCCATTGATTTGCATGAAGCAATCTTCCCTTATATTATCTATGATTATCCCTAGAGAGAAAGGTCCCGGGAATGATATCGACATTTATTTACAGCCACTTATTGAAGAGTTAAAACAATTGTACTCCGAAACACCCTAGAGACTTATTTGACATGGGCAATAGAAGTAGAGATGACATCGTCGAAAGATCAGAAACTTTGCCTTCTTCCAGAACAAAACTTAAATGAAAATATTTCTAGTACTAGTACACAATTTCAATGAGTTCGTCATGAAGTGGACGAAGATATTTATGAATTATGAAGTAGAAAGATTTTACGAGTTTTTAAATATATTTTGTTTATAATTTTAATATTGCTAATGTTATATAATTTAACTATTTTATATGTACTATTATTGTTGTAATTTGTTACTAAAATTTCAACTATCTTATGTGTATTGCAGGAAAAATGCGCAGAAGAATATTACAAAATTTAAGTATTGTCCAGAATACTCTAAATTCCGAAGAAGGAAATAGTGAACAGTAGACAGCTATTGGATCTTCGAATGTCCCGGAGACAGTTGACGAGCCTGTAGAATTTCAAAGTAATGTTAAGTTTATTTTACATGCATGTTGACTTTTATTATTGCTCGTATTTCTCAATTTCAACATATATAATGTATTATTTTCTAGCTAAAAGTGGTGGGACGCGCAAAGGTAGGGGACGTACGCTATTTAAAGATTTATACGATTTAAATCCTATCGAGCGTGTCAAAGTAGGTAGAAATAGTCATGGTCAGCCTGTTGGATCAGAAGCTCGAGTTTTAGCAGGCTATTTGGGCATTATAGCACAAAATGCCAATATGTTGCCCATCAACTATGAATCATGGCATCACATGCCTGATAGAAACAAAAATCAAGCTCTCGATAATATTAAGGTAACAAAACGTGAATATAATTTATATACTTTGTTTTAAGTTTCTTTTATATTTACTTTTTAAACTTTTGTTTTTTAGGAGAGATTTGCTTTACAGGTCTCCGATGCCTACATCAAGAAGGCATTGGGTAAAAAATAGAGAGATCATAAGAGCATTTTGAAAAAAGAATATTTTAAGAAAGACATAAGCCTCAAAGAAAAATTACAAAATGTCCCGCCGAAAATGCTGAGGTACCAATGGGAAGATGCAATTAGATTTTGGAATTCAAAGAAAGGAGAGGTATTACCTACTTCCAAACTCTTATAAACTTTTCGGTTTATAGTATTTATTATATACGTATTAATAATTTCATTATGTAGGACCGTGAGCGAATTAGAACAACTAGCAGGCAAAAACAAAAATTCACGCACACGGCAGGGTCGAGAAGTTTTGCTTGTGTAGCTGAGGCCGAGGTATTATGAATTTATTAATTCTGTCAATTATTAATCAGTTTCTACTATTAAATAATATTTTTTATACTATATTGTAGGAAGCCTCATCTGGTCAAAAAGTTGGACGCCTTCAACTTTTTAACATTACTCATAGAAAGAAAGATGGATCTCCAATGACATCCGAAGCTGGAGAAATTATGGTATATTTACTTAATAAATTTTTATTTATTATAAATATTTATAATGTTTAATTATAATGGTTTAATTCATCGTTAGTAGTTTTAAATAATGTTAATTTATGTTGTATTCCTTTTTATTATATATTTCGTTTCTAACTCTTTAATTTATTTTTTAGGAGAAACTAAAAGATAAGAAAGCGGAGTATAAAGCGATTGCTTCAACTGATAGTTCTGTTAATTTTGAGGACATCGATAACAGAATTATTAATGAAGTTTTAGGTCTTGAAAGGTACGGTCGGGTTCGATTTCAAGGATCTGGTGTTACCCCGACCCAATATTTTGGATCCAGCTCGCAGCACTACATGCCTTCCGGGAGTTAAGCTCAAGCTGAAGTTCAGAGGTTAAGAGAGCAGATAACTCAGATGACTGAGATGCAAGCTAGCACAATTGAGCAAATTGCTCAACTTAAAGTAGATGCAGCAGCGAGGGAGGTGACGACAGCAGCGAGGGAGGCGACGGCAGCAGCGAGGGAGGCAGAGCAAAATAGAAAGTATGATAAACTCCAACAACAGCTTCAGACTATGATGAAGATGTTCCAACAGTCGCAAATGCCGCCATCTTAGACATTTATTTTATTCTAACTTTTAACATTATTGTAAGAATATTTTAAATTATATTTCATTTATAAAATATATCATATATCTTTCGTATAAGTTAGATTTGCTATTTTTGGTTGGATTTTCGTAAAAATATTTGCTGTTTTTGGTTGAATTTTATGCAGGAAGGGTTGGAATTGGTGAAAAATGTAGGCTGACAAATATACCAAAATTAGCGGCATTTGTAAAAAAAGCGCCGCTAAAGGCCAAAACTTATAGCGGCGTTTACAAAAAAAGCGCCGCTGAAGGCCAAGACTTTTAGCGGCGTTTGTAAAAAAAGCGCCGCTAAAGGCCAAGACTTATAGCGGCGTTTGTAATAAAGCGTCGCTAAAGGCCAAGACTTATAGTGGCCTTTTTTTCATATAAACGCCATAAAGTTTTTCGGCATTGTCAATAGCGGCATTTTTCCCTGCACTTGTGAAAGCGCCGCAAATAGTTTTAGTGGCGCTTATAAGCGCCGCTAAAGGCCAAAAAAACGACACTAAAAGTCTGTTTTCCTGTAGTGATATTAGTGCATACTTTATATTCATATTTGAATAAATATTAAAAATAAATGTCTAAACATAAATATTTTATAAAGAAAACATAAACTGAGGAGTTGGAATAATATTATTTGTACTTCAAGCCATGAAATTTAAATGATACTTTATTAGAAGGGATTAAATCTATTTAAGTACCTCTAGGATTTATTTTTTATCTTTCAAATATATAAAAATAGTTTTGATTGATTAAATTGATCACATAAGTTGGTTCCAATAAAAATAAAATAATTTTTAACTCAGTTGAAATTATGATCGATCCTTATTAAAGTATTCTCATTTTATCATTACTTGCTTTGTCTCAATTTTTTTCTCATAATTTTGTTTTAATTTGCCTCATCTTCAACCTATAAATAAAATATAGATGTAAGTGAATATATATATAGTGGAAATAAAATTTTAATAGAAAAAATGTGAAACTAATCAAAATGTACACATTTCGATTATGTAAAAGGAATGAATTAAGTGACTAAAATTTTAAATGGTATAAAACATTTGAGATATGTACATGTTGAATATGAGTATGAAGGATATATCACATACGCAAAAAAAATTAATGGGACAAAGTTGGTTAAGTAGTTTACCACAGTTAATGCTTCTTTCTTGATTGGCCCATTACAAAATTGAAAAAATTTTGCATCCGTTTTGGTTGCGGCTTTTCTTCCTCTGTTTCCTCATAGATATTACGTTTCCGTTTTATGTGAGAACTGCTACCTACTGATCCATTGTTGAGAGCAAAGTGTTGCTGGATGTGTTCAAAATTTGGAGAAGATGGAGTGGTATGGCACTGCAACTCTTTTATTTCTTCCAAATCTTTCTCGTACACTATTCTAACACCACACTTCTTTACCTTAATATAAGGTTCACCTTCTCCAAATTCGGCACTGAAAGACAACTCAAGCTCATCGCATGGTTGATCTAAGCAATCTGTTGTCCATAAATTATTGGTTTCACAGTCACCATATTTATCCTCCAAGGAAAATGGATATGATTGATCACGCGGAAAATAACGAAGAAAAAGGTGATCTTTCATTATGGGCTTGTCAAAGCGTTGACCTACCCACCGGTTTCTCTGACAAATTGGTCGACAATTTCTACCTCGAAAAATAGATCCATCACAGTGGATATACTCTTCCCTTGAAGCATCATTATTGACAAAAATGCAGCAACAAGCAACTCCAATCCATTGACTATCTTTCCAAAGGTTGATAGGTAGGGGTATCTTAATTGAACAGTCACTTTTTTGTTGGCTAAACCATTCTGGAATTTCACTTCCGGGCATCATAATATCAACGATGCCACCATGAAAACAATCTCTTGGATATCGAACCGCCTGCAAAATAAAACACAAGTCGTCTGGTAACTAAAACCATAAATTCTCAAGTATGAGATTTTGTAAGGGAGAAAAAATAGATTAATAGACCTTAATATGTTCTTTCAGCAGTGTTAATGCATTGATTTTCTCAGCCAATTTGAAGCAGTTAATGGCAGTAATGCCACAACCCACTAAATTGCATACTTTTGATGGACTTGCAACTACTTCAAGTGAAGAACAACCATCTATCCACACTTGTTTATTTGTTGATAGCGCAGGCAACAATTTAAGCATCTTGCAGTCTGACAATTTAAGCCATTGCAGCCCGGAATGTTGAGTAAGAGCCAAAGGAATGGTGATGAAATTGTTACCACTAAGATTAAGACTTTTCAAAGAGGATAAACAAGAAATATCACTATGACTATCTGCTTCACCAACAGTGCACATGTTGCAATTTGACAATATAAGATATGAAAGCTTCGAGAGTCGAGTAAGAGATGCAGGTATGCTGATGAAATTATTACCACTAAGATCAAGATACCACAAAGAGGATAGACTAGAAATATCACGTGGAAGATCTCCTTCACAAAGATTGCAGTCCCTTAGTTTTAGCTCTCCTAATGAACTCAAACCTGACAACAAAGGCAACATCCGAGCCATGGGATTCGTCCTTCTTCCTTGGATTACCTTGAAAAGAGAAGGCAAATTTGGTAGTAACTTATATGATGGTCCCTTGCGCCCATTGAAAGACAGAACTTTAAGATTTTTAAATTGAAAAATGAAGGATGGTGGTTCTGTTATGGCTGTTTCACTCAAGTCGAGCTCTTCCAAAAACTTTGCTTGCTGTAAATTCTCCGGCAAAGTTTCCACTCTATAACAACCGGAAAGATCTAGAGTTTTTAGACGTTCCATTTTCCCATCAATCTCTGGAAACCTTACAAGACTTGAGCAACCCGAAAGAATTAACGTTTCAAGAGATTCCATTCCAATTTTGGTTGGAAGAGTCCTAAGAATTTTGCAATCTCTTAAATTCAAAACTTTAAGGCTCTTAAGCACCCCGATTGATGGATGAACATCCACTAATTTGGTACAACCTTCCAAAATCAAAACTTCAAGATTTGATGCTGTTGTGAAGTCTGGTGTCTTGATCAGGTTTTGAGACCCTCTGAGGTTCATTATTTTCAAGTTAAACAAGGGCTGTTGAAGACCATAATAAATTAGAAACAAATGAGAAAACATAATAATGCTCTTTTTGTTTTTTTGTTTTACCTTAATCAAAGTTTAATAATTTTTATTAAAATAAGCTAAAACAGAAGGATAAGATGAGTTAATTCTTACTCTATTTCCCTTCCATAGTTGTTGAATGTGACTATATGGTAAAAGAAGTGCGACAAGGTTGTCCGGTTGAAAGCTTGAAGGCAAGTATCTTAAAGGGTATCCTGTCCAATCTAAAAGTCGTAGTTCATTAGAAAGATATTTGAGATCATTACAATTTGAAAGGCAAAGCACTTTGAGCAATCTCAGTTTTTTCATCTTCAAGAAGGTATCCACACTCAAATTGAGCATCTTGATTGATTCCCTAATATCCATGAGCAAAACAAAAATGAGCTTCAAAATATATAAAAACATTCAATATCTAAAAGAAATGTTGCATCGATATTGTTTTTTAAGTACTCGTATCCAATACTTATATCTAATGCATATTCGTATATGGGTATTAAGATATGATCCTTTAAGAACCTTTTAAATACATGAAAAAAAATAATTTTTAATTTTTTTAATATACCCATATTAAAGAGATACTTATATCTAACAATCACATCCGATGTTAAATTACCTAATCCTAAAAATTTGAATTAATATGTTGATTTATATTTGGTCCGCAAACAATGCATAATTTACAAGTTAATGAACCAAACAATGACACATAATTAAAAATGAAACCATTTTCATTAAAAAAATTTTGATGACATGTTATAATCTAATTCGTTGATATACGCTTTTAGTACATTAAATATATACTATTAATTTTCACAACAAAATATACCATTAATATTTAAAAAATACTACATTTCTCTTTTGATTCTTTTGAAAAAGTAAATATGTTGCTAGATAAATTTCATAATTAAACATTGAAATATTGAATGTCAAAAGTTTTGCTATAGTTTTTTTTATCATATTTAAAAAAAGTAATTATTTACAGTACACATAGATATAAGTTTATGTGTGTCTTCTTACCTTTTATTATCGATGATTATGCCTTCAATCATTTTTGTAGCCTAAAAAAATCAAGAACAGACAATAAGAAAATAAAATAAATGGTAAATAATGTAGGATAAAAAAGAAATAGTATGTAACTTTTGTTGAATGACTTACAGTGTTTTTTGTTAGGACATGATGGACGTCCCATTCCTCCCACAATCTGCAACGTTTTCCAGGTTCATCAACACATTTTTCTTTAACAATTGTTCTTCCCATTTCTTGCAACAAGTCATGCATCTTCAAATATTTGTTGTGTTCATCGACTTTTAGGAGAGATTTTTTAACGAGAACATCAATTCCGATATCAAGAAAAAACTCACAACCATCTAATACTTTGATCACAAAATCTTTCTCCTCCCCATTGAAGAAGCATGCTATATCTAAAAATATATTCTTCTCCCTTTCTTCCAGTCCATCAAAACTGATTCGAAGTTTATCGAGAATTTCTTTATTAGAATCTCTTTTAAGTCTTTCAATCGCACTTCTCCATTGAGTCGCATCTCTACCGCACAAAAAGGAACCAAAAACTTCAAGAGCTAAAGGGAGTCCACCAGCATAATTTACAACATGTTTAGAAAGCTCAATGAAATCATCTTTCTGCACTGTATCACTATGAAAAGCTTTCAGACTGAAAAGTTGAAGCGCATCTTTGGGATTTAATGTTGTGGGCTCATACATATCATCAACTGGCCAAGATCGAAGCAAATGTTCTTCTCTTGTTGTTACAACGATTCTACTTCCTAATCCGAACCAATCGTGCCTTCCAACCAAGCATTTTAAGTGTTGTATGTTATCAACATTATCAAGAACAACAAGAACCTTTTTGTGAGACAACCTATGGCTAATTATGTCACTTCCTTCATGAACATCGAAAAAGTTGAAGCATTCACCATGAAAGATCTGTGAAAGAAGTTGTTTCTGTAAAGAAACTAGTCCGCATTTGTCTGAAACTTCTCGAATATCAGCAATAAAGCTTTTACCTTCAAAATGAGGTGACATTTGAGTGTAAGCAACTCTTGCGAGTGTGTTTTACCGATGCCACCCATTCCGCAAATTCCTAAAATGCGGACATCATCTTCCCCAATGTTTATTTTCAAATACAAATCCTCCAAGCGTTCACTAATACCAACCAAGTCGCTATGAGTAACTGGATATGTCTGACATAGTTTTGCTGATATCTTCTTAACAATGTCTCCAATAAATTCAGATTCATGCCTAAAAAAAAGAAATTTTAATGTTTTGAGTGATATGTTTCGAATGCACTTTCTTTTTCAATGAATCGTGAAACATAAAATAGTTTGGAAGAAAACAAGAACCAAGAATAAGAAAGCAAGACCTGTTGCCGAGCCAGAAGACAAAATTTTCTCTTTTATTAAAACACTTTTCAATTAAACACATCGGATTAGAAAAAAGAAAAAAGTTATACACACATACATATATATACATATATCCAAAAAACTAGAAAATAGAGAAGAAAAGAAAGAATTACCTGTTATTTAAATGCCATCCCTTGACTGCAGCCACTTGAATTAAAGCATTTCGCCACCTTTGGATCTTCTCACTTTCTTCTTTGTATCTCTCTTCATGTCTGGCAAAGGCTTCTTCCACTTTCCCTTTTTGTTTTCTTAAATCAGATGGATCAACATCGTAAAAAATTGGAAACACTTTATGGCCGTCGTTGTTTTGTTGTTTAACAATCTCAGCAAGCTCCTCCAAGCACCAACTTGAAAAGGCATAAGTTTGTGAAAAAACGATTACCGAGCACCATGATTGCTGAATTGCTTTAAAGAGTTCTGGCGCGATCTCTTCGCCGGCCTCCAGCTTTGGATCATCCCTGAAAGTGACGATCCCACTCCTCTTTAGAGCAGCATAGAGATGATCGGTGAAGTTTTTGCGAGTATCTTCACCTCTAAAACTCAAGAAAACATCATATTTCTTTCTAGAAATGTATGAGGAAGTTGAAGGTAATGACAACATGACGATGTTTGAGAAGAAAAATATATATGTGGATTTAGTGTTCAAAATCAGAAAATTGATCGCTCAACAAGCCAGAAAGAAACTAGAAACAATAAGTATATGAGAGTGAAGATTGAGAAAAACAGGTGAAAATTCCAGGGAAGAATAAAGGACGTTTCTAAGCAATTTCTCTATAACCTTTTCATTTTCGAAAGAATACGAGTAGGTGTGGACTTTGGGTGATGCATGTTCTTTCCAGGAAGAATCCAAGAAGGTGGGTGTTGACAAAATGGGGCCTACAATAATTCTAAGTAATAAGTAGAGTGTTGGACGGTTTGTGTTTTACTTTCATTTACATAATCATATAATTGTCTATATAACTATATATTAAAGGAGTATTTGGAGACACCTGTCCAGGGAGGACAATGCGTTATTTTAAATTCGGTCCCTCACATTTTGCCTTTTATATGATTAAGTTCTATTTGAAGCATTTAAAATTTTCATTAGGTGCAGATTAAAATAACTTATATTTACTCACCATCATAAAATTTTATGTATGAATACAATTTATTAATTTAATGTATAGGATTTTTTTTTTCTTTTACATTATAAGAAAACGTTAGAATTTCAATTTTAGTTTTTTTATTATGCCTAAATTTAAGATTTAATTTCTAACCTAATTTAATCATATATGTTTATAATGTTACTAGTTAGACATATAATTAATATTGTTGACTTTTCTATTAGTTATAGCATCATAAAGATGATCCGTGAAGTTGTTGCGAGTATCTTCACCTCTAAAACTCAAGAAAACATCATATTTCTTTTTAGAAATGGAGGAAGAAGTTGAATGGAACGATAACATGAGGATGTATGAAAGGAGAAGGATTTCTCAATCTGGTGTTACAAATCAGAAAATGGATCGCCCAATATCCACAAAGAAACTAGAAAAAGTAAGTATATGAGCATAGGGGTCAAAGATGAGCGATGGGGGTTGTTTCCAAGAAGGTGATAGTTGGCAAAGTGGAGTCTACTTTAATTACAAGTAATAATTAAAAATGTTGGACGGTTTGTATTTTACGTATTTAATAATTAGCAATGTTAATGGATTGATGTTCTCAGCCAATCTGTAGCAGTCAGTGGCTCTAAGGCAATCAATGCCGGTAGGGCAGGCCAAACACGCTAAATTTAAGATTTTTAGATTGAAAAGTGAAGTATGGTGGCTCTGTTATGGCTGTTTCACTTAAATTGAGTTCTTCTAAAAACTTCGCTTGCTGCAAATTCTCTGGTAAATTTTCAACTCTATAATAACCAGAAAGATTAAGAGTTTTTAAACATTTTATTTTTCCCATCGATATCTGGAAACCTTTGAAGATTTGAGCAACACGAAAGAATCAATGTTTCAAGGGATTTCACTTCAATTCTGGATGGAAGGCTCCTAAGACTTTTGCAGTCTTTGAAATTCAAAAGTTTAAGCCTCTTAAGCACTCCCAATGATGGATGGATATTTACAATTTTAAAGTCTCGGGTATTGATCAGGTTTTGGGACCCTTGAAAGTTGATCACTTCCAACTTATATATGGGCTGTTGAAAACAATACTTAAAAAGCAATAAAAAAACATAAATAAAAAAAACCTCAATTTTGTTTTTAGATTCTTATCATAATCAAATTTCAATCATTCATCTTAAAATAAGGTAAAACAAGGATCAATGAACTAATTCTTACTCTACTCCCCTCCATTGTTGTTCAATGCGAGTGTGTGAAAAGAGAAATGAAAGGGTCTCATTTCCAATCAAAAAATTAACTAACGTATATGTATATAGTTCATTGCTTTTAAAGTTTTGTTGTACAGGGATCGGTGATCGGCATGGGAATTTTACTTTTACATGCAAGAAGTAGAAGAGAAGAAGAACTGGACAAAACGCTGGAAATACCGAATGTCTGTATGTGTATGTCTGTGTGTATATATATGCTATTAGCTCTAAGTTTCTCTCTATGTGTGTATATATTGGTGTTTAATTTTGATCTTAAATTATTTCTATCAAGTTTTTCTTTCCATGTTGTTGCAGTAAAGAAGCTGTGATTCCTATATGTTGCCGACGGTGCAGGGTGGCTGTGTGGTAGTGCCAGTGGGAATCCCGTGTGGGAAATATGCTTGCCCATCGAGGAAGGTGCAGTACGCAGCTCATTAACATGGTGTGGGATCATTAATACATAATATGTGTTGGAAGAGTTGTTGAAACCTTTTCTTTTTATCTGTTTTATGTTGGATCAATTTGAGATATAATTAATCTCATAATTTGCAGGTTGTTGTTAAGAATTATTCTCATCTTTTATCTATTGATTCAGTCTTGTTTGAATCGGATTGATCGGTCGATTAGATTAGGAACTGACAAAGTATTGGTTCTAAGAGTAATTTTAAATTGATTAGATTGAAAATTGATACGAACTGATTCAACTTGTTAAAAACTAAATGAACCGAAACTCTATTTTTTTTTTTTGAAATTTCGACTGGATTAAAAAATAAATTTGAAACAAACAGTCCCTCGGGCTTTAGCCCAACATCTGGATCCTAAGAAAAAACTGCAAGAAACAGGCTAACAGCAGTTTACCCCACCTAAGAGTAAAAACAAGAATTCAAAACCTCCAGCCGAACGGTACAGTTGTCCTCATAAATTCTTCTGACTTTTCTCTGCCCCAGACAACTGAAAAGTAAAAGCAAATCCCCTCAAATCTTTTTGCTTTCTGATTGCTTTTACAACCGGCATTAACTCTTTCATTTCAATCGTCACTCCAAATGCCGAACCCCATCATCTTATCCCCTTTCTTTCTAATCCGAATAACCAAGGCGATTTGGCTCTGGTTCATCACAGATCGATCTTGAAGTCTCTCCCACCAGGTACTGCTCCTCTCCCTTCTGTAGTGATCTTTTTGCTAATCTATGCTCCTCCACATTTTCAGATCTTGGGATGAAATAGAATCTGACTTTTTGAAAGAACTCTTTTAAGCTTTGAATGTCACTGATTATTGCTCCTATTTCTGATCTGTCTCGACTTCCACTTTGACATTTTGTTATCACTGTTCTTGAGTCTCCTATTATGTCAATAGTATGATATCCCAGCTGGATCCCTAACCTTGTTGCTTGAAATCCTGCATGTGCTTCCGCTGCAAACGGAGATGCAACATTGTCATGAAGGAACGATTTTGCTTCAACGATTCTGCCCTCCTCATTCTTAACAATAAGACCTGATGCAGATCTGTGGTTCTGTGAGTCAAAAGCCACATCGAAAAAGATTAACTTATTTGCCCCTTGTACACTCTGTCTAGGCCTTGCGCTGACTTCCAAGGTGATTACCCTTTCCTTGATTCCTTCCAGTTCTGTAATGTAGCTTTTAATTTGTTTTGATATATCCCAACTGGTGCTATATTTATCTTCATATATTAGCTTGTTCCTACTTGTCCAGATTCCCCACAACCCGCAGCAAAATCCCATGCACTGTTCATTTGTCCCTACGCTGAAGACCCAAGAAAGCCAACTCCATAAATCAAAGTGGTTATTGTTAAGTACACAGGAGAAATTTAACTGACTCCAAATTTCTTTCACTATAGGGCACCTTTGGAAGACGTGGAAGCTATCTTCTTCTTCCTGACTGCATCTCGAACAACGGCCTTCCGTCATTACACTTTTCAACTTAAGATTAGAAAAAGTAGGAATGTAATTCCACGCTATTTTCCACACTGTAATTTTAATTTTTGAAGGCATATGTAGATTCCATAGTTTCCTGTAAAAGTTTTTAGAATCGGCCTGTAAATAATCATTAAGATCTACTGTAGACTCCTGTAATAGTTTATAGGCGCTTCTTACTGAAAAAATCCCAGTTGCCTCTCCTCTCCATACTTGGATGTCTTCGTGAATAGTCTTTGAAAGCGGGATCTGCAGTATCTTCCTTGCAATATCCGTATTAAAGGTACTGATAATCAAATCTCTGTTCCATGTTCTACTTTCTTCATTTATTAAGTCAGCTACCACTCTGATGCTTTCACTACTGTTGTTGTTTTGTAATCTGTCTTCAGTCACTCTCGGCACCCAGCGATCATTCCATATTGAGATATGGTCTCCTACCCCTACCCTCCAGCACAATCCATCCATCAAAAGTTTTTTTGTCGACCAAATACTCCTCCAGGTAAGTGAAGGTAGGTTACTTAACGAAGCATTCATAAAGTTCGTTCTCGGGAAATATTTAGCTTTTAAAACTCAGGCTAACAAAGAACTCGGATAATTAATAAGACGCCAACCCTGCTTAGCTAATAGTGTTATATTGAACTTATCTAAACATCTAAAGCCTAAACCACCCGATTCTTTTGCTAAGCAAATATCCTTCCATGCGCACTAATGTATCCCTTTTTTCCCCTTGTTTTTCTGCCACTAAAATTTTGCAATAATACTCTCTAATTCCTTACAAAACGATTTAAGGAGTAAAAAACAAGACATTGCATATGTTGGTATAGATTGTAAAACTGCTTTGATGAAAATCTCCTTACCTTCTTGTGAAAGATATTTGATGCTCCAGTTCTCAATACGTTGCCTGAATCTGTCTTTCAAAATCTGGAAAGCTGCCTTTTTCCTCCTTCCCACCAAATTAGGTAGCCCTAGGTAAATCTTCGCACCCCAAGAATTCGAGTAATTGTACGTCTTTCGCCCTCCTGTGAATTGCTGCTGAAAAAAATCGTAGACTTCGAATAATTCACTTTTTGACCTGAACAAACTTCATAATGATGCAGAATCTGTTTTAAATGGATTGAGCTCCTCTCTGTAGCTTCCCCAAATAGCATACAATCATCTACAAAAAGTAAATGTGACACCTGCGGTCCACTTCTACTTGCATTAACTCCTCTTACTCTGTTCTACTGCATTCCTAGCTTCATGAGGCTAGATAGACCTTCTCCACAGAATAAGAATAAGAATGGACTCAATGGATCCTCTTGTCGAAGTCCTCTAATGGGGGAAAAAGTTTCTCCAATATGTCCATTAAGAACCACCGAATAAGAAACTATATTCACACACCTGAATAATGAAGCCACCCAATCAGCGTCGAATCCCATTTTCTTCATCATTTCTTCCACAAAATTCCATTCTACCCTATCATACGCCTTACTCATATCTAGCTTGACCGCCATAAATCCTTTCTTCCCTACCCTCTTCTGTTTTAACGTAGGGAGTAGTTCGTAAGCCAACAACACATTATCCGAGATTAATCTCCCAGGCACAAAAGCACTTTGTGTAGAATCAATGCACTTGTCTAGTACTTTCCGAATACGATTCGTAATAACTTTAGCCATTAATTTGTATATAACATTACACAAACTAATAGGCCTAAAATGTGTCATATCCACTGGATTTGATATTTTAGGGATTAAAACAATATTTGTTTTATTGATTGATCCAATCTCCATCCCTCCATTTAAATGATTGAGACAAAAAGTAGTTACCTCTTCCACAATAATCGCCCAACATTTCTAATAAAATAACGCTGGAAAACCATCTTCCCCTTGTACCTTCGTGGGTCCTAATTTAGACAAAGCCTGCTGGATCTCTTCCTTTGCGTATCTCTCTTTTAGCATTAAATTGTCTTCATCCGAAATACAATGAGAAACTCCAGATAGAACATGCTCATAATTTACTCTTCTGCCAGTAGAAAAAAAGTTTTTGGAAGTATGTTCTGGCTATCATTTCCATTTCATTTAGATCGTCTGTTTCCCTCCTGTCATCATACTGCATTTTACATATCAAATTCCTCTGTCGCTTCTGTGTTACTTATTTGTGGAAAAAAGCTGTATTTTTATCCCCAAGTTTTAACCAGTTGACCCTCACTCTTTGTTCCCAATACCGTTCGTCTTTTTCAATCTCCAAATTCAGTTGGATTTTCGTATCAATCAGATCGACTAAATTATCTTCATCTCTTTCAGCCTCTAATAATGTGACCAGTTTTGAGGATAACGATTTTTTCCTTCATTCTCTAGAAATTCGAACATGTCTAGCCCATTGCTCCAATCCCCTTTTCATACTATTTAACTTGCTCAAGAACTCACCCTCAGAATGCTCCCAAATACTTTTCACCTCATTTAAGAATGATTCCTCCAGCACCCACCATGCTTCAAACTTGAAATCTTTTTGTATTCTTTCTCTACATTCCTTTTTTGTATCAACCAATAAAGGACAATCATCAGAAAACGTATGTGGAAGGTGTTGAATTTGAAATTCAGGGAATTTTTGTAACCATTCTTCATTCGCCACTCCTCTATCTAACTGCTCTTGGATATTATTTTCAGGAAGATTCCCTCTTTCCCATGTAAACCAATTTCCAATGAATCCCAAATCAGATAAGCTGCACTCCTCTAATGTCTTACGAAAAACTTCCATTCGTCCTTCTTCTCGCGGTAAACCACCTTTTTTCTCAAAACTATACATAATTTCGTTAAAGTCTCCACAAACCATCCATGGTAACTCCCCAGCCGTGCCTAAGTGTCGTAATAGATTCCATGCCTCTGCTCTTTCTTGTGGATATGGGGACCCATAAAAACCAGTAAACCTCCATTTGCACCCTTCTTCTGCTTCATCAATGATCACATCAATATGTCGTTTTGAAAAATTTTGAAGTTGAACATTTTTCCCTTCTCGCCAGGCCAAGCATAGCCCACCTCTAGAACCATCTGAACCAACATCAATGCCATTAAAAAACCCACAACTTCTTCTAACTTTTTCCATATGACTACTATTAATTTTGTCTCCATAAAGAAAACTATATAGGGATTATGCAACTTTAGTATATACCGAAGTCTTCGAAGTGTCCGCGGACTCCCCAATCCACGGATATTCCAACTTAAAATTTTCATTGCGATCGGTCGGCTTGCCTCTTGGCAGCCGCCGATAATTGATGACTAACATCCACTACTCTCCTGCTCCTTTCCGCCAAAATGTTAGTCACCTCTTTGGCCAATGCATCTTCCATCTCCCTTCTATTTCTCTTTTTGCCCTCCTCCCCAACAATCACTTCATCTTCAAGATCATGTTCCATTGAACTATTCTCCAGATTACCACTCCAATTCCTATTACCTTTCGCTGTGTAATATTCCCTCTTGTCAAATTTATTCCCAAAACTAGATCAAGAAATTCTCTACTGCCCCTACTTTCTATTGGACCCCTGGCATTAGCCCCTATTCTGCCTTTCACCATTACTTCCTCTCCCTTGTCCCTCGCTTTCTTCTCGTAACCATACACTTGTCATCGTTTGAGCTCGACGAGACTGTGCCCTAAGTGATAAATCCCACCCCATCTCTTTAGCTTCCACTCCTACCTCCATCCTTGCTTTACAAAAGGAATCATTGTGGCCCAAACGACCACAATAAAAGCAAAAAAGTGAGAGTCTTTCATATTTAAATTGAACATATGAGCACTTTCCATAGCACATTATTTGTTTTTTCCTTTTTAATGGACGCATTATATCAATTCTGACACGTATCCTCATGAAGTTTCTACTTTCTTTCCCCATATTTGATCCATCATATACCATAAACTCCCCTATGAAATTCCCCATTTGAATTGCCAAATTTTCAGATACAAAACCGATTGGGACATCATGTATTTGGACCCATGAAGATGAGTGCATTAGAGGGATCTTCAAAGGATCCTCCCCCCTTTGCAACTTATGGATGATCAATAAGTGATTGTTAAAAGTCCAAGGTGAACCATTTAAAACCCTTTCAAGATCCATTATGTGAAAAAATTGAAATAAATACCTTTTCCCCCCAAGATCTCTAATTTGGACTCCCTTCACCGGATGCCACACGTTTGCCATTGTACTTCTCATTGCTGGAAAATGGACAATGCTTGCTGTTAAAAAACATCCTACCAATTGCAAAACTTCCACTTCTCCATTCGTTTCCACATCAGATTGAATCTGGAGAATTTCGTCTTCCTCCTCCTTCAGTGATAATCCCGCAAATTCTCCCTCCATACTAACTCAGAGCCTTAGTAGAAAACGTGACAAGAAAACTTGGATAAAGCTATACCGTCACAACAAGATCAGAACCAAAAAACCAAAAAAAACCTAAAACTGCTAGAGAGAGCAGACAGAGACGTGCTAACTTAGCAGACTTTTATTTTAACCTCTCTATTTTTTTAACCGAAACTCTATTTTAACTTTTTTAATTTTAATAATTTTTAATCATTGGACCAACAAGCTAATAACTTATCCAATTCGACTAAAAATCTGATTTAAAAAACATTAAATTAATTTTAGCATAAATTTTATTTTATCGGTATTACTTTATAAGCAGTGGATAATGGAATGCTATTAGTTTCTATGGATATGGTGTGGAGGTAGTAAATTCAGCAAACCCTGGTTCCACCATCCATAATAGCAAGCCATGCTATTACAAAAGATTTTATTCAAAATATGACTCGAATAATGTTGTATAAAATATTTAAAAAATATTAGATTTGTTCAAGAGTAAATCGTTCAAGTCCAAAAGCTCTTTCAAAATTTAAAAGGATTTGAACAAAAATAATTAGGCTTAAATTGGGTTTGGGTAAATTAGGCTCGTTGAAAATATGAGTTAGATTTAGGCTTTAATATTCAAAGCTCAAGCTCAACTCAACTCGACCAATTTTTAAGTTTATCATTTATTATTTTTCATTTATTTTATATATTATACGATTTATATCATATGAAGAAAAGTGAAAGAAAAATTAATTCATTCATTTCATGAATGGGACCACACAATTCGGAGAAAAATAAAGATACAACAAACACTCACTGTCACTGATAATGGACAAGTTCTTTCAACACAAACAAAGACTTCAACATGCCAAGAATAGAACATTACATTATGTTAACAACTGATTTTGTCACGACTCAAACACGACATACCTAAAGTGACTATTAGCAACTAACATGATAAGAAAACCAATCATGAGAGTCCAAAGTGAGGGCAAAATCAACAAGAAAACTAAGTATTTACTAAATTGAAAGGGAAGACGATAAATCTATCCTTAAAAATTCTTGCAAAAACAAGACTACTAACAAAAGCAATACTAATACTTGTACATGAACTTTTGTTATACCTATCACCCGGGCCTGACACATGACACATCTAGGAGACTCCATCTAGACAATAGAGAATGTCCTACATCTACCCACTCATCCGGATTGCCCTCGATCGATCTACCTCCTAGCCTACTATAGACCACTTGCTTATATAGGAAACACTTCCCCTTCTACTTAGCTACTTGCTCACCATGGTCTAGCAACTCGCTTTTCAGTGTGAACATTCTCTTGAGCAATCAATAAGACTCATTTGTGCATAACAATTTCGTACCGCCTAGATGAATACCATAATGGACCCCATAACACACGATCTTCAAGTGCTCCATGATGGCAACCTTCTTTGTAACAACCTGTCATATCACATAACCCATTATATTAATATATGTTAGCGTAATAATATAACTTTAAGTAAATAAGTTTAGATTTAAAATTAAATTATTATGAAATAGGATAAATGGAATTTTTTTTAATGTAAATATGTGAAATAATTTGGAGATAAATCTCAAAACTAGACATGAACTTTGGTCTAATGTGCAATTTTACACATGAAATTTTGATTTGTATCCAATTCTCACAAATTATTAATATAGTATAATTTTATGTTAATATATTGCATACAAATGCAATTATATTTATCCAATATAAATATAAATTGATGTATTTTATTTCTTTAAATGTATATGATTTAACCATAATCAAAGTTTCATGTATCCATTTGAATCAAAATCAAAGTTCCACGTGTATAATTACACTAAATCAAAGCTCATTTATTAAATTGACATTGAATCAAAGTTAATGTATAATTTTGAGATTTATCTCAATATTTTAAGACCTACATAATAAAATAATATAAAATAATTAAAACACATAGTTCTGCTGCCATCAAGATTATATATACATGACACAAATAACAAATATGTTAAACTCTCACGTAAAATGAATTATTACCATGTCAAATTTTATTTAAATTTATAGTACTTCGAAGAAAAAAACAATGTAAATATACATATTAAATGAATATGAGAAATTATGTAAAATACAAGATGAATATAAATGTTGAGTATAGTGGTAAGTCACATTATATTTTTAAAGAATGAACGCGGATTCACATATTATTAGGAGGATAGTCACAAGCCTCAAACATAAATAATAAAAGTAATATATTGAATAACTATGACAAACTATATAAAATATATTATAATATATAAGTAATGTAAACATGACATACATATACAATATGCCAATATATATAATTAATTTTTAATGTGTAAAAAAATATATAAATTAAAATAAAAAAATAAAACTCCTGTAGAGAAAGAAGAGGAAAAGGAAACAATAACTATATTAAGAAGGTTGCATGATAAAGGCACTAACTTTGGTACCTACCTGGTTGACCATTAAAATCATCGAGTTTAGGGATGACGACCCATTTTAGATAAGTTTTGACTTTTGATCATCTAAAATTTTAAGGATTGGTTTTGTAATTTCTAAAAATTTTCTTTTTATTATGATTTGGTATGATGGTGTGGTTTTGATTAAGTGGCTTTAATGGGTGGCTAAATTAGTTTGAGTTAGGGAAATTTTTAAAATTTTCCGAATTTTTCGGGTTTGAGTTGAGTTTGATTTTTATAGTTTGGATATTTAAAATTTTAAATAATAAATAAAAAATGTTTTAACTTAATTTATTAAATTTCTAAATTAACTCAAATAAATTCAATACGAAACTTTATTTCACTTAATTTAATTTTTAAAAAAATTTAAATTAATTTTTATTGATAAATTAATACTTATCAACTTAATTGATTTAACTTTTTTTCATTTAATCCATGCGTACCCATTAACTAAGTAAGCCATATATGAACTAACAAGACACTTGTATTAAAATCAAAGATTCCATTATTCACGTATTTTAAAAGGATATATATTTTAATATTAAAAATATTAAACGTTTGATGAAATTTAAGTTTCACTCCTAATATATATTGGGGATTGTCCGTATAAACAATTAAATAATAAAAGTGGAGAAGAACGAACACAATTATTTTACGTAAAAAAAACTCTTCTAAAGAGAATAAAAACTACGGATAAAGGAGGCTTCGGCTTAACATTAATGGAGTAAACAAAACAAGAGTACAATGAGAACACTAAAACCCAAACCCCGATTACAAAGTTCACACCCAAAGCTCTCACAAAAGGGATTTCATAAAATCATCTTAAACTCTCACCAAAACTACATATGTAACTACATCTTGTCACCTTAAAAAAAAGAGTCATTACTGATTCGCGTTTCAAAATAGAGATAACCTATTTAAATAGATAGAGAGAGAAGGGCTAAAATGACTAAAATATCACTGAAGTAATCAGAGTTCAACTGAGAGAATAAGAAGTCCTGCTTGGAGTCTAAAACGCAACTACATTAGGTGAGATATCGTCGCGACATCATGACTCTCCTCTTCGTGACATCGCCCCTACTCCTACCTCAAGAGATCTTTGCTCGTCCCGATGACCCTCGTCACGACGTTGCCGCTTGCTCATCTTGACATCATGCTTGGAGTCTAAAACGCAGCTACATTAGGTGAGATATCGTTGTGACGTCATGACTCTCCTCTTTGTGACGTCATGACTCTCCTCTTCGTGACGTCGCCCCTGCTCCTACCTCAAGAGATCTTTGCTTGTCCCGATGACCCTCGTCACGATGTTGTCTCTTGCTCGTCGTGACATCATGCGTCTGTTTCTGATAAGTGTTTGTAAAACGTCAGATAAATGCGAGTCACACCCCACAATATAAATGAAAAAAATTTATGTAGGCATATTTTTAAATTTTTTTTTAGATTTATTGTGAGTTCTTTTTGTAATTTTTTATAAAAATATAAAAGATAAAAAATATTTGTTAGTAATATTTGTTAATTTGTAAAAATAATACGTTTTTAATTATTAATATTTTATTCACTCGTGACATGAATGAGATTTATATACATATATAGAGAGAGAGAATATTCTATATATAAAGGAATTAGAATTGTTAAAATTAAGATAGATGGACTAAATTTGAAAGAAATGTGTACTACAAGGACTACTTAGAGAAGATGATCAATGAAGAAATGAATAAATAACCTTTTTTATTTTTTGTTTTCCCTTAAATTAATTATCACTGCTGAGTGCTGACTAAAACACAGACTTTCCTTTTCTTGTAACCAAAAAATCCCCTCGAAAGGCCAAAACCCTAAACCTCTAAATTTCTCAATTTTCTTTCATTTCTGCTTTCATACAAGGTTTATTTCGAGCCAAAAGTTACAAATTCCTACTGGGTTTTTTTATAAAATTTGAAGCTTTTAGGGTTCTTTTGAGGCTTTTGTTAATTTTGGAAGATCGAAAATTATCTCTTTTCAGCAATGGGAAGTAGAAAAGAAGAAGAAAGAAACGAGAAGATAATAAGAGGTCTCATGAAACTGCCTCCAAATCGTCGTTGCATTAACTGTAACAGCTTGGTAATTTTTTTTTTCAAACTTCTCTTCCTATTTTTTAGATTAAAAAAAGCTTTTGGATTGTGGGTTTCTGTAGCTAAGGTCGGCTAGTGATGCTGGCAAAATATGGTAAAGTGGAAAAAAATGGTTTCTTTTTTTTAAAACTCTCTTGGAAGTATTGGTTTTAGCAGATGGGTATTATAATTAAGCTTGAAAAGAAGAATAGGAGAAAAGAAAATGAGATAGATTTGAGGTTATTAAAAAGGGTTTTTGCAATTGGGTTTTCCTTTTCTTGATTGTTTTGTAATTAGTTTAACTACCGTTTTGATAGTCAATGTTTGTTTGGAGGCTAGGAAAATGAAAAAGGAAAAATTAAAGATGATGGATTTGGGGTTTAGAAATGGTTTTTGAAATTGAGGTTTTCTTGATTTCTTGAATGCAATGCATCTCTCAATAGTGATTTTGAAGATGGATTTAGATTAGCTTTTTATTTATGTTTTAATGTAAAGGGTTTTCTTTTTTCAAGTATCCCTTATTTCTTTGATATTAATTTGTGGTTATTGTTGCAGGGTCCTCAGTATGTTTGCACAAATTTCTGGACTTTCATTTGCATGACATGCAGTGGGATTCAGTGAGTGTTTTGTTTTAGTTATTTCAGTATCTACTATCTTGACTTGGAAATTATTTCACTTTGTGAACCTTTGCGTATTTGGAAGTATTTAACTTCGTCAATGCTCTGTTACTTGAACTCGGGTGTGAATGTCATATATGGTATGTATCCAACACGGATAAGTTTTCCGAGGTTTTCCATATTTTTGGAGGATCCTTCATATCCCCTTATCCTTTTATCGGACATGAGTGTTGGACACGGGTACTTGAGATGAAGAATAGGGGCAACATAAGATCGATGCCTTATGATTTCTGAAATTTAAAGTTTTTTGCAGCTTTAGTTATTGCTTATGTGATGATTTTAAATTTCACTAACTGAAAGGAGTAAATGCATCATTCTTTTCTTATTTGATCCTTGATAATTCATTTCTATTTACTTTGCGTGATTATGTTGGAGTGACACGTCACCACATATCGAGACTTTCAAATCTTTACCCCTTTTTTTTGGTCTTTTTCTGGATTCATTTGTGTATTGTAGTCGTGAGTTCACTCATCGCGTAAAGTCTGTATCAATGTCAAAGTTCACTAAACAGGAAGTTGAAGCTCTTCAGAATGGTGGGAATCAGGTTTGAACTACTGTTACATTTGTTTTTATCTAAGCAAGATTGTGATGCCTATTATAATACCTTTTTTTTTTTTTTTTACTTTTTTTAGCGTGCACGAGATATTTATCTTAAGGATTGGGACCTGCAGAGGCAAAGATTGCCGGACAGCAGGTTCAAAATATGTGATTTCTCACTTAAAGTTCTAGGCTTGTTCTTGATAGGTGTGGGATTTTCTAATAACTCTTTCTGATTGCAGCAATGCTGATAAAATCCGAGAGTTTATAAAGAATGTATATGTGGACAGAAAATATGCTGGAGGAAAATCATCCGACAAGCCTCCTAGAGACATGCAGGTAATTTCTTTTGATATTAGGGTTTCTTTGAGTTTTATTTGAGTACACCTTTCTAGATCCTGGAGCAGTTGTTTAAATGTGGGATTCTTAAATGAATTTGACAGAGCAATAGAAACCATGAAGATGAAGTAAGACGTGCCAGTTCTTATCATTCTTATTCTCAAAGTCCACCATATGATTATCAATATGAGGATCGGCGTTATGGTAAACAAGTTGCTGCTGCACTTTCTAGGAAGCCTGGTTCAGATCGAGGACACTATGTGGGGAAAGTTTCTAGTTTTGTCTACAGCCCTGGTCGCTTAAGTGATCAAATGTTTGAGGACAGGTTTGCAAATGAGGGATCTGCTCCTAGGGTTTCAGACTACTCTGTATCTAGTGGAGGTGATCCATTCGCATCTGGTACAGGGTCACCGAATTACCGGAAGGACATTGGATTTAGCAGCCCAACTTTTCAACCTCCAAGAGATGTTTTAAGTGAAGATACACATCATCAAATGATCAATCCTTCTCTGGACCCAAGTTCCCAAAACAATGGTGGAGGGATTCCACCCCGACAGGTCACATATCTCATACTTTTAATTAGTGAGAAGTTTCTTTTCAAGTCCTTCACTACATCTCAAAATATATGATATTTGAAGGATTGTTATGGGAACACCATGCTGACTTTGATGTACTCTAGTGGGAAAGTTCCATATGGTGATTATAAACATCAAGAAAAGAGCTCAACCTTCATGATAAATCATGTAGCTCATAACATATCTAAAAATATTGCAGTTGAGCCTCCGGTTCTTTCCATCATTTCATTCAAAATTCAGACATGATGAATGCTTGGTTTATAGTGAGTTGCTACCTATGAATGCACGATGCATATACAAAGACCTATAAGTATATTCTCATTTGAGAGATAATATCGTTGTTTCTTGTAAGTAGCAATGTTATTTTTGCTTACTTTTTGATTGGTGGAATATGAATCTAGCTAATGTTCTTAATGTGTGTTATTAAAAGAACGCAAATACAGGTTGGCATGACCATAATGTTACCGAATGTGTGAAATGCAAGTGTTTTCAAGAAAAAAACTGTTCTTCTTTGTTTGCAGTAGTAATACATGCATTATCATTTGCAATCTCAACACTACTTTTATATCTTAAATCATCTTGTCATATAAGCTGACATCAGAACTCTTCTTTTATCTAGAGAACTAAATCCATTGAAAGTTATGGGTCATTTGATGGCAATGCCATGCCTGTCAAGTCATGTAGTTCAGGCATTGGAATTGGACCTGATGTTGTCTCTGAACCTGAACAAATTGATCAGTTCGATCATACTAAAACATCTACTATTATGCAATCATCTGTTCCTGTGAATTATGGTGC
Organism: Gossypium turneri; assembly: GCA_008044935.1. Taxonomy (NCBI): domain Eukaryota; kingdom Viridiplantae; phylum Streptophyta; class Magnoliopsida; order Malvales; family Malvaceae; genus Gossypium; species Gossypium turneri. The sequence continues at coordinate 64,901,181 of CP032581.1, forward strand.
CCTGGATCTCTTTAATACACCTGAGGCTTCTGCTTCTCCACCACTAGATTTTTTTCAGTTACCTGCAACATCATCAGAATCTTCCAAAGATTTATTTCAACCTACAGCTGTATCTTCAATGCCACCTGGGGATTTATATAAACCTCCCTCATCTACTCCGTCTATAGACTTGTTTGCTGAGATTGCTGAGCAGCACCCCGCTACAAGTTTTGATGGAAAATCACCTGAGTTACCTGTACCTAAAAATGAAGGATGGGCAACATTTGATACTCCTCAGCCTGCAGCATCTGATCCAGTATCCAAAAATCTTTTACCTGCTGTGATGCCCAGTGATGAAGATTTGTCAGTGAAATTTGACCAACAGTCATCCATAAACACAACCATGCAGTGGTCACCTTTTGAAAATTTTAGTGCTTTTGGGGATACTTCAGCAATGTCTACTAAATGGCAAGATGGACATGAGGGTCAAGCCCCCCCTGTTGCAACTGGCACTCAGGTAAGCCATTTCACATGCAGTTTTGTGAAGAATAAGAAATAATGATGCTTTAAGCATGCATTTATTCAACGGCTTTATTGCTTGGTCTACATATGGTTACGGTTTGAAATATAAAATTTTCTCTCCTGTCAATTGCATGCTCAAGTGACCCTTTGTCTTTGAACAGTCATGGAATGCTTTTAATGATTCGGTTGAATCACTTCCTCTTGAACCTCTAGTAGTAGCATACAAACATATGGCCACCACTGATGAACATTTGGGCTTAGCAGTTTCAGAGGTTTGCTACTTTTATTTCTAATTGTGCCAAAAAGTTCACATTTCTTGTATTTATGTTTAAAACATCTATTCTCGCAGAACCATGATAATTATGGCATCCAAGCTGCTGACTCCCATATTGGTTTTCCTGCTGCTACTCTACCATCAGAGAATGGCATAGCACCATTATATGCTCCATCAATGAATCCACTTCCGGTTTGTTCTTTTAACTTACTGGTTCTTTTGTTCTTTATATCATATGGATTCTGATTGAGCTCTTCTTTAATCTAATTTAGGTTCTAAACTTAATTTTGCAGGGAGAGAAAGAGACGCAAGCTGCTGATCTTAAACCCACCAACCCATTTGATCTTCCTTTTGATTCTGAATTGGAACAAAGTGATATGGTATATCATACACGTGTGTGTTTTATAACATAATATATCACACATGTTGATCATTCAATATCTTAGGTTTTTTTTCTTTCTTTCTAAAAATGGTTAATCCTTTTGCACTTGTCCTATGGAGATGGATTATTTGGTTTGCTTATGATTTCTTTCAATGGAATATTTACTGTGATTTTATATTCGTTATTGCATGCTTTTGTTCACTTTGTGTTTGGTTGGTTTTTCTGAGAAGTTACGCTCTTTCAAGGCCAAAGGTTATGGGGGAGAGAGAGATGACATAATCTTTGAGCCTTGCTTTCAATGCTAATTAATGGTTTTCAAGATCAATGGTTTAGGTTTTGTAGGGAGAAGAGACAATCTTTTGTTTTTATGTTATACGGCAGATGTAATATTTATTCTAATCAACTTCTTACTGGTTTATGGCATACTGCAGTTCTTTGATATGAGTTCATTACAAAGCACACTTCCTAATGCTCAGTTGCCTTCCACCTTACTTGGTGTATCGCAACCGTGGCTTCCTCAGAATCCCGCACCACCACAAGGTAGGTAGTTAATGTTGTCTTCTCGGAAAAAGAGCCATAATTATTAATTTCATACTTGGCTAATGGATGTTATTTCTGCAGGTGGATTAGTCTACATGTCAGGCCAAACACCAAGTTCGCAATTACCGTAAGTTGTTTTATTATGTTATAGGTAACTTCACATTGACAATACAATATTCATACACAAGTAACCATGCACGATTATATGCAACTTCTATATTAACAGGAATGTCCCAGCTCAAGGTCCTGTTGCTTCCATCGGAGGAAATCCTTTCGCGTAGAAACTACTTGGCAACAATAGCTTTTTTTAGTACATTTTCAGTCTGGGTAGTTACCTGGTTTGCCAGAATGTAATCAATCTTTCAGTGCGTACATTAGAACTAATTCTACCGTGAAGTGATTCCCATTTTTTTTCCCTTGGTGAAAAATAATACCATTGTTGAGGCTGAAAATTCCGTTTAGTGTTTTGTGTCTTGGAGGCCTCATGCTTGTATGTGATTCACTTGTTAGAAGCACCCAGGAAAGAGTTGTAGGGGGAGATAGGCTTTGGTTTAATGGTGCTTAGGGTGACAAAGATAGTATAATGGTATTGTAATTGTTTGCAACTTTCTATTTCTGACTGTTTCACTTGCAAATTTGGAGAGGTTTTTAGCAATCTTGAACCGGTTTTTGCTTGAATCCTTCTACAGGTTATGCATACTTGCTTTTACTTTTATTCTATTATTTTTTGTTTTGATATTAGACTGCAAAAATTGAAGTAATCTGATGCGTGGTGTTCTTCAAACTGTAAACATTTCAATGGCTTCCTTCACGTCTCAATTGATGATCTGATTGGTATTTTCTGCTTTGTAGCTTCCAAAATTTGGTGGTTTAGATTTAAGAGAATTTGTGTGGTTTGGGAACCAATCTGGTTGATCTATGAGTTTTTTTTTTTTTTTAATAATGTATTTATTTTGAACCCAACAGATCTGTCAAACTTATGATCTGATGGTTTGGGTTTTAAAAAACATTGCTTTCAATGGGGCCGGGGTTATTTATGAAAATGTATTAAAAATAATTTAGGGAGAAATTATTGGGGGTTAAAAAAACTGAGCAGTTTAAATTTAAAGGATTTTTTTCTACATTAATTTCGAATTTGAAAATGAATAATTAAGGATAATTAATCACGTCCCTATGCATGATTTTAATTGGTACGATAATAATGTTTACATATTTTGTTAATTTAGCTTTAATTCTAAAAAAATTAGCCTCAACATTTACGACTGTTCTTGCATGCTAAATTTGTTAAATCATAATTAATTTGACAACATGTGTAAATTATGAGAGCTAAATTTGTTATTATACCACTCGTATTTATATAAAATTGATGAAAATTATTAATATTGTAATTAATTGTCCTTATTTGTTCACTTTCAAAATTGAAAATAATTAAACTGTTCTGATTTTTTTGAGAGGGACCAATTTACTCAATATTGAAATCAAGAGGGGCTAGAGAGGTCATTTTACCTATTATCCATTAGTATTTTTCAGATCTGTCTATATTATATTTAAAAATAAAATTATTCAAATATCAACTAATCAGAGTGGCGCAGCGGAAGCGTGGTGGGCCCATAACCCACAGGTCCCAGGATCGAAACCTGGCTCTGATAACCAGAGAAGACTTCCTTTGAAATTTTTCATTTCAATCTTTTTCTGGGCCGGGCCGGTTCACAAATGTGGGCCAAGTGTAATGATTAGCTTTCTAATACACTCAACTCATGAAATAGTTCTACTTCTAATTTTAGTTCCTCCACTATAATTAAATTCCTAATTTACTATTTTTTTATTTTTATAATATTCTTAGTTGGTCTGAATTGAAAACGTTAGTTGTTGTTATGAAAATGGTGTGATTTATAAATAAATAAATAAATAAATAAAAACCCTTCAACATTCTATTAATATGTAATTTATTATTATTTAAATATGGTCCATTAAATTATTTGACAAAATAACAAGTTCATGTTATTACTTTAATGGTAGAGACTAACGGTGCTATGAATTTGGATTTTATAAAAATAGAGAAATTAAATTATTTAAAATGTAAGTCTGAAAAAAATTATTCCAAAAAACTAGAAGGGTTAAATCTTAAATTCAATATAGTAGATGGATTAAAATCATAATTAAAGCCAAAAATTTTAAATTGTATAAATCATATGAGAAAAATAAACTAAATTAAGTTAATACTCAATGTTGAGACCTAAATACCGTATTAGAAGTTGGCCAGTTTGTATAACTATGTCTACAAGCTAATGTTGGGATTTAAGGCGGAATACGAGGTTGAGGTGATATCGACAAACAACGATTTTATCAAAGATAAATAAATCTTCAGTTGATATCAATTTCGAGTTTAAATCTTATTAAAATTAAAAGAATGCATTACAATGGATCTAATGTGCATGATTTTAAGGGATTGCACTATCTCTAAAGCAGTAATAGAACATAACAATGTCCCACATGAACTGTTCTACATTAATGTCTTTTTGCATAGCTTCATAATTACAACATAACAAATTATTGGCATTTCTGTACTTGACAAAAAGATTGTCTGGAAAATTGAAGCATGATGATTTAAATCAATCCTTGTAATGAAAAATTGCTAGCATGCTAGAACTAATGTTTTGTAATTTCATTTCCCTTACTACCAAGACATCAGAAAAAGTGATAGATACACAATATATGAATCTACTTATACCATATTTATTTGGTTCTGATTCTTTTAAAAATATTTGTGTTTGTTATTGTGTCCGATATATATATATATATATATATATATATATATATATATGAATATAAAAGTATGATGCTTTAAATATATATGTTTTTTAATAAAAAAATGACACGCACAATCATATCTAACCCTTCTTTTGAACTCACATAAAATAATATGAGATGAATATGTTTTTAGGAATATACAATAAGTATATTGACTTAATCGACCTTCCAAAAAATAAAAACTATAACATATATACATAATAGTCAAACTAACTTAAGTCAGATCAATTGGATCGATGAACCGACTTAATCGAAACAAAAAACTAGAAATATTATATTATTGGATTTGGGTTTGGGGTAGACCTGTCCATGGGCCGAGCGGCCCGACTCGACCCGACGGCCCGCCTGAAATATGAGAGGGTTCGGGTAAAAATATAGGCCCGAAATATGGGCTTGGGCAAAAAAATAGGCCCGTTTAAAAAAATGGGCCTAGCCTCAAGCAGCACTTTTTTGGCCCGGGCCCGGCTCGGCCTAGCCCGAATATAATAAATATATATTTTTTAATTTTAAAATACTTTTAAAATATTTTTATTTTTATTTTTTTATTTTTAAAATAATTTTTTAATGTTTATTAAAAAATGGGGCGGGGCGGGGCGGGCCGGGCTCGGGCTTATGATATTTTTCCCTGGCCGGGCTTGGGAAAAATTTCAAGCCCATATTTCGGGCCGGGCCGGGCCCAGGCCTAGGAGACGGGCCAAAAAAATTTTCTGGGTCCGACCCGGCCCGGCCCATGGACAGGTCTAGTTTGGGGGAATGTTACAATTAAAAAAAAATAAAGAATATTATTTTGATTGGATTTGGTTAGGTTTGAGTTTTGAATATTAGATATATTTATTTGGGCTTGGGAATATAATAATGAATTTGGGTTTTGAAATTAAATTTAAAAAATATATAAATTTATTATATGGGTTAATATTTGATACATTAAAAGTATATATTTTTTATTCCACATATAGTTTACCAAATATTTTCCCTCGACCTTACTTGTGAAGTCTAAAAACTCCACAGATAGAGTACCAAACATTTTCTCTTAATATATTCATATAAAAATCGGTTAATTTCATTATAGATACAAAAACTGACAATCAATTGACGCAACATAATTTAATCATTTCTTCAACTGATTCAAAACTAAAACTGAATTAATCGAATTGGATTAATCAAATTACCCTGATTCAGTGTATTAATGCAATTTTAACCACATTTTGCTGACCTTTACTCCATTTTTGTCAAAAATTCATTCCCCTAAATGCAAAGAGACAATGAAGTTAGGTATGTACTTCCAGCCCAAGTTGTAGTAATGGAGAAAAAGAGAAGAGGAAAATGGTAGCAATAAAAACAAATCTCCTGGTGAAACTTTTGGTGCGTTAATAGTAAAAATGTTCCTAGGTTAGATCGGGTCAGATTGTGGTTTTGATTTACTCAAAATATCCATTTTATTATTTAAAAATTAATATTTTTATATTTATTTTTTATAAACAATAAAATAAAATAGACCAAATTTATTCAGGACTAAAAAATATAAACTCAAACTTAACCCGAAATGAATTGAACTGATCGAGACAATCAATCTATGACCCGTGAACACTTTTAATAAAAAAGCCTAGGGGAGGTTGTTTAGTGAGGTAGATGTGTCTCTAATTGTGTGCTAAACTTGCTAGACAAATGAGATGCAGCTTCAATTATTGCCATCTTTTGTCAACATTCATTCCCTTAATGCTAACTTACAAACATCATTGAGGAATTTGTAGCTTTGGTTATTATAAAACATCAATCAAACGTGAAATAAGGGGAGAAATTATGGGAAAAAGAACCTTTGTAAATTAGATAGTCAATCAAGTGAAGTGATATTTATAGTTTAAACTTGAAAAAAAAAAAAAAAAAAAACCATGGGTGGCAACACAATGTAGAAGAAAGAAAATTTAGATGTTATATTATAGTAAGCTCTTAAAAAGTTTTCAATAATGGCGATCAGAATTCTAATCCAATTAGAAATTTATATATCACATTATTTGTTTAAGTGTGAAAGCATGTTTAAAATTTAAGAGAGAATGAATAAAAATATTAAACTCATTTAAAATATAGACTAGACTTGAGCTTTAATATTTTGAATCCGATTCTTGCCTCGTTTGGCTCATTTTCTAGTTTGTAATATATTTATATATTATATAATTTGTATCGTATGAGAATTATTTATACTATACTTGTTATGATATTTCCCGTTACCAATCCGCGGCCAGAGAGGAGGGCTCGCGAGGCTAGCTCGCATGTCCCTAGGTGTTCACGGGTAGAGGTTGTGAAGTTAAACAAGTGGATCAATGAACACGTGTTAAGTTGAGGACAACATACGTGTTGGCATGTATGGAGCCTATAGCCTAAAACGTCACTTCGATGAATAGCCTTATAAATACCCGATTCTCCTCAACTTGAAGACACACAGTAAAATACTCAACAATACTATAGTGCAAATATTTAAAAAAAATATGTTAGGTTATTTAAGTTTCTAAATTCAATAAAAGAAAAAAATATATATTCTTTTGTACCAATAACAAAGACACAACTGATATATAATTTTTAGATTAATCTTTTAATCTTTGATGTCAATTATTTTAAATATTTTAATTAATTATTTTGTATAACATATGTTTAAAAACTATTTTTGAAAGTTTTATAATTAAATTTATTTGTTTTATTTTATTAATTTCGATTACTAAAATTCAAAATATGACAATTTTAATTAAAGACAGCAAGTAAAATAGTAGTAAATATATATTAAATAAAAAATGTATATTTTTAAAAAATAAAAAAAAATATTTGGAGAGGTCTAAACGTACTTAAATTAACTATTTACAAAATTGATACTTTGTATAATTTAGTCTAACCTATGAGTATCTCTAGAGATCTTTTTTACCATTTTTTAAATGGTGATCATGATGATGTCTGTAATTTTGAGAGTGAATCACATAGGGTTCCCACCACAAACATTTTTACATTTTCATAATTTAAAAAAAAAATTAATTTTAATTTAACTGTCCACATTTAAAGAAATAAACATAAATTTATTTATCTATTAGATAAATATAATCATTTGTGTATGCAATTTGTAAACATAAAATAATTCTATAATGATGATTGTATAAATAATTTATAAAAATTGAATCAAATAAAAATCTAACGTATAAAATTATATGAAATCAAAATTCATATATTCATATATAATTTTGAAATTTATTTCAAACAAAAATACATGTTATTTAAGATATAATAAAAAAATGGAACATGTGATGATATAAAAAAGACTTACTTATAAGATTAAAACACTTGACCAATAATATATATCAAAAGTAACATCTAAAAGAAAACTAGTGTATAAATTTTAATGGGATGTAAGTTGATGTTATGTCACAAGGCATTAGATCTAACATATAGTCAAATAAAGAAGCATATATATATATATCACCTCAATAGGCTTCCCTTTCAATAATTTCAACAATTGCTGCGGTTTGATGTTGTCATTTGGAGACAAAGAAGGGACAAAACTACAACTAAACTTCACAAACATTTGCCCAACCCATCCCATTATCTCTTTGTTCTTTGGGTACTTCTATTTTTTTTTTTTTTCCTTTTTTTCCTTTCAAGTTGGGTTTTGGGTTAATAAAAAAAAATTGTTGGTTGCCTTTTCTGCACTTGAATTTGATAAGTTGGTGAGTCAGGAGATTATGACTAGACAAGCTTTTCACAATTTTTTTAATTCAATTTAGTTCGGTTTGATCGATTTTATTATTTGGCTAATGTAAGCTTTGGATTTTGAATTTGGTATTTGTTTCTATTTTGGTATCTCAGACTTGGATTCTGTCAAGATTTCTAAGTAATGACATGATATAATCTAAGGGAGGGCAATCGGTTTAATTGATTGATTGGATATTTTTTATTTAGTAATTGACATAGGGTTAATGGGTTGGTTTTAAGGTTATTGGGTTGGGTTTATATGATTGGGTTGGGTTGGGTTAGTTGAGAGTTTTTTTTTTAGGTTTTACAAATTTATAGATGTGAAAGTTTCTGTTTTAAAATATAAAAGCTTTTATTAGGAAGCTTGAGAATCAAATTGATAGAATTTGTAAATGTAAAGGGTTAGATTTATTGAATTATTTAGCATTATGATCAAATCGATAAAATATGTAAGTATTGAGAATTAAATGTATTATTATATTAGAAAAAGCTTCCTATTATCAATTTAACGACGGATGACCAAATAGAAATGAATTCAAACGTTAATACTTAAAATTGGAAATTTTGAAAAATAGATGACCAAAATAAAAATACGGACATAATTAAGTAACCATTTATATAATTTATCCTAATTATACTCAACACTTAAAATGAAAATGAAATAATTAATAACTTGAGCGACAATTGATAGTAAGATGAAGAAAAGATACATGAACCAGGCAAAATAACGAATCAAGTCAAAATCATAAAGGGAAAAAATTATTTTAGTGTGGGCTAATTATAAATTTTCCGACAATATCTTTTTTAATAAAAATAAAATAAAATAAAAATAAATCTCACCAAAAAGAGACTATCAAATTTGGGTATTGCATCATATATATTCATAGCATGATTTAAAAGGGACCACAAATTAAATTGATTCTCTAAATTTCATGATAAGATAAAACTGTTGATGTTGTTTGATTTTAATTTTTATATCGAATTTCATTTTTCGAACAAATCTTGCTTGATATTTATAAGAGTTTGAACAAAAATATTATATATACATGAAAAATGAATTATGAGAAAAAAAAATTAGACTTATTTAACATGTGGATTAAACTTGAATTTTGACATTTAAAATTTGAATTTGACCCGACTTGTTATATAGTTATTTAATACGTTATACAATTTTACTTTTATAAATTATAAAAGTTATATGATAAGTAATAATATTAAAAATACCTTATGTTGCTTGTAGTTAAATTTTAATAAAATAAAAAATAAATTAAATTATTCAATATTAAATAAAAAATAGTTATAAATAATAATATGGGTTTTGATTCATTTAAATATTCGGGTGATTCGAGTAAATTTTGAATATTTTAGGTTAGGTTGTCTTTGGCAAGTATGAAGTATACTAATACTATAAATAAGCTTGATTCAATCCCGTCCCAAGCTAGCTCATGAACATTTCTAATTGAACTATCCTTTAAAAATATATGCAATTTTCTTTCTTGATAAATACAATATCGAGAGAGAAAAATGAAAGATAACAAAATTCGAGCTCATGTCATCAACAACATCTGCAAATAGTATGCATATATATTTTCAACAAATAACTATCATGATAAGGACTACTCTTTGGATAAAAATTCAATATCTTATTGTTTTAGGTTGATTAGGTGAAATCTAGAGGATTAAATTGAAAAAATATATATTAATTTGATAAAATAGAGATCGGTTATGTCTATAATTTCGTTATTAAATTTTGTTTGATTGTAGCTTTGGATTACAAATTGTTATGCTCAATTTTCGGAATATTTGCTAAGCTTTATTAGGGGTTTTTTTTTTTTTCTGATTTTATGGACTGCTAAACAAAGAAATAATATAAAAAAATGATGAAATAACAACCCCACTTTCACGAAAATGACAATGCTGTCACATTAGTCTTGTTTTCATCAAGGACTAGAACCCACACCATGTGCAACACTATTACTAATATAATGACCTAAACCAGGTTCGACTCAAATTAGGATTAAATGGAAAAACTGTACTTTTAGCCCTCTCAAAAACTAATAATTTAATTTATGTCCTTTAACCCCTTGGTTAAACAAAAAAATTACAATTTCAACCCTCCAAAATTAGTAAGTTAGTACTTTACCTCCTTAAATGTTTACGATTTTATCTCAACCCTCAATACGATTTCTGGTTTCGTCCCTACAAATAACCCGAAATTATTTGAACTGAAGTGTCAAACCCAAATGAAAACAAAAACCTTTAAAGTAATCTGAATCCGAAATTAACCCTAACTCAAAAGTATTCAAACCTAAAATAAATTAAAAATGTTAAAACCCGAAGTAATCAACATAATCAATCTTTTATGATAGCTAAAGTTATAAATGCATGCAACAAAACAAGGGTTGGCCCATCAAGCAATGAAAGTGGAAAAAAAACAATGGGTGATGGGGGAAACTAGTTAGACAAGAGAATAAAATGGTGGGACACAAAGATAATTGGACTTCCCAAAAACTATGCTAACGGCATTCAGCACTAAACTATGATTTCAGTCATTTTCTTTCTCGTTAATTTCTTCCTTTTTATTGTTTATTACTTTTTAAGAAACCCTAAAATTTATAATTTCTTAGAACAAAGTTAGTTTAAGGTTTAGTCAAATTATTATAAAGTTTAGGGTTGAATATACGAAGGTTTGATTGTCATTGGGATAATGTTCGTTATGTTACATATGTAGCTAATATCAATGAAATTAATTTGTTTATGATTTTGATGTAAAAACAAGATAAAAGCAACATTGCTTTTGGTAGAATGTTAAAACAGAGATAACTTGAGTAGATTGAGTCTTAGCTCGGTTGGCATAGGTATTATTGTTAATGTAGAAGGATGTAGGTTCGAGTGCATTAAAACGCATAGTCCTCCTATTTATGAGTTGGAGAGGGGCAAGGGGTAGTTCTAGGCATTGTGTAAAATAAAACAGATATGACTAGAACTTATGATGAGATTATTAAAAAAGACAAAGATTTAGAAGCTTGAGAAGAATTTTTGAAGAACTTTACAATATAGCTTTGAAAAATCCTCAAAATACACCCTTTGGTCTTAATTTGCCAAAATAAAGAGGCAAAACCTATCTTCAAGAGCAACGTCACTTGAAACAAATCCAAGATAAAGTTTCAAAAACCCTTGCAACAAAGGTCTCTTCAATCATGTTCTTGCTACATAAAGGAGATCAAATATGTTCTTCAAGATCAAGCATAAAAGACTATTGGAGCAAACTCAGCTATTTAAGATAAGTCTTAAAGGTCATTGGATTAGAAGTTACTCCAATCCTATCTCGTCAATTCAAAGGAGGTCAAACTTGTTCCTTAAGATCAGGTCTCAATAACTCTTTAAGTGACTCTTGTTAATTTAATAGCAAGTCTTAAAGACCTATTGATCAATCCTCAAGCAAAGTCAAGAAAATAACTTTCTACACCTATTTTTAAGATCAAGTCTTGACGACCCTTGAAAGAGATGGTATTCATCTAAGATTGAGTCTAGATGATCTTTAGATTGAAGCTTCATGCAAGAAAAGAATCAAAAAAAAAAAAATTCTTTGTATTCAAGAAACACACATAGGTTGTAACTTTCAAGTTTAAATAAAATAAATTTTATTTGCCTTTCAATTTTTAGGTTTTAGTTTTTAAGCAAATTTTTTGTATACAAATTTTGGACACACTTGGTGAGGCAATTTCTGCCATTCATCTCTTTTCTTCGAATTTTAAGTTCATCAAATTTTCAATGGCTCCCAAGAAAAGCCTTTCCAAAAATTCAAATTCAAATCTCAAGTCTTTTTTAAAGTTTCAAGAAAAAATATCGGCAATAACACTTCGCTAAAACTCATCATCAAAATTTGAAGTTGTGGCTGTGATGGCAACCACTATTGTTTTCCTTAAAAAACTCATCATCAGGGGTTCAAATCCCACTAAGGGCGAGACGCTCACGTTGCCTCTTGGTGGGTGACTGTATGTCCACATACGGTCGAAGCACTCCCCTCCACGAACCGTCCATGACTCTTCGTGGGGTGGGGGACAAAACCCCGCCCCAAGGGAAAAATACCTTTCGTTGTTGAGGAACCGGGTCTGAATCCTCAAGGACGACACTTTAAAGACTTCTCCCGAAGGAGTCATTCCCTCCTCAACAAATATAAATTTTATATATATTATATTTCCTAAGTCATTTGGTGAAAATATGGTTGAAAATTTTATCAAACATTTTCAAAGACTTGCAATATACTAAAAAATATGTTTTAAATGTATTTTAATTTATCTAAATGTTTTTGGGTTCATACCAAAGTGTTCTAAGGTTTTTCAAAAGTTTTTAAGGGAATTTGGTATGCAAGTCTAGAGACATTGCCCAATATATCTAGAGACATGTCTTGAGACATAAGCCAGTCTTTCTCGCGAAATAGCCTACCAACAAGTATATAACAGTTATTTTTCAGTCATGTCTCAAGATATCTTGCCAAGTCTTGAGATATACGTTGCAATGACCGTTTTTAAGCCCGAAATTAATTCTTCCAACAACAAGAATTCATCCCCAAGGACCATAAACATCCACAAACTTGTTCCATGGTATAAATACACTTTAAGAACACTTCAAGACTAAAGATAAAGGTATCTAAACATCAAGATCAAGAGAAAAGTATTCAAATCTTGTAGAGGTCTTATTGTTAGATCTTGTATCACTCTCATTTCATTTCATTGAAAGCTTAATTTTTGTAAACACATATTGTGGAGGTCTCTTTGTTTACTCTCATTCATATCACCAATTGTAAATTAGGAGGGTTTTAGTTAAGCCATAAAACTAAGAAGGGTTCTGGTTTAGCCATAAAAGCTAGGGGGAAAGGTTCTATCTAAGCCTTAAGAAAAAGATTGTTTTGTAAAAGTTATACCTTTTCCTTGAAGTGTATTAATTCTAATAATGAATTGGGAAATCCTTAATGGTGGAAAGCTAAGGTAGTGGAGATAGGCAATTGGGGCCAAACCATTATAGACCGAAATGTTCAAGCTTTTCTTTCATTTTCTTACCATTTAGAAAAGTTTGTAGATAGTTTTGTAAAAGTTATACCTTCTCCTTGAAATGTATTAATTCTAATAGTGAATTGAGAAATCTTTAATGGTGGAAAGCTAAGGTAGAGGAGATAGGCAATTGGAGTCAAACCATTATAAATCGAAGTGTTCAAGCTTTTCTTTCATTTTTTTATCATTTAGAAAAGTTTGTAGAAATTTTTTTAAAACACTAATTTACCCGTTATTCATATTTTCGAGCCTTACACATTTAATGCACAATAAATGAAAATGGCCAATCTATTTTCTTTAATGGTCCAAAGATTAGTAAAAACCATCTTCTAGATAATGTTATCGATAACCTAAATGAGGGAGTACAAACTAGAGAGAAGTCACAAAAAATAGGATATGGCCAGAGGTATGTGGAAGATGACTTGTTGATAGGTGTATAACGAAAAATAAGACATTGTCATTTTACTAAGAAATTTTTTTTAATAATTACCTTATATGAAGTTTTTATTTTCCTTTTTGGATGGGTTCATGACTTGGTTGAGTTAAAAAAATTTCGGTGATTTTATTATATGCAATGATTACCCAAATATTATGGATTCTTACTCTCTTCGTTAATGCAAAATCTAACTTAGTGGCTCATGATTCATTTCTTTGTTGTTATCACTACCCTCAAACCCTTACAATTAATGATGTTATTGATGAGAATATTGAATGTGAGAATCAAGAAAAACAAGTCTCACATGAAATTCTTGAGGACAATGAAACTGAAACTGAACATATTCCTACTATTACAACACCTGTTATACCAGCTATTGATGAGAGTAGTATACCTATTATTGGTGATATTATACCGTCTACTAAGACACCTGATCTAAGTATTAATGAACTTAATAATGAAGACATTGTCACTTTAGTTAGCGATAAAGAAAGTTGACTAGAGAATATGTGAGGAAAGAAAAAGATCTATACGTGTCATCTTACTAAGGGGGAGCTTTCACTTTGGCCCTTTTTTAACAAAAAGGGGGAAGAAGTATAGGAGGTGATGATTGGTGGTAGGGACAAAGCCCTTCTTTTTGGGGGCATAATTGAATTATAAAAATTTAAAGGGGTTAAAGTATAATTTTATCATTATATTAACTTATTATTTCATAATTTTTAAAGGGATCAAATTGAAAATTTATCAGTTTAGGGGTCAAAGTGTAATTTTACCCTTGTATTAACTTATGATTTTAGAATTTTAAAAAGATTAAGAGGAAATTTTACTATTTTGGAGGGGCCAAGGCTCTTACCTGCCTCCTATCAACATCATCCTTAATTCATGGTTGGGTTGGACATTTGAATTGTGATGATTATGGTATGTATAAACTACTTCTAGTACTTTGATTCTACTGCTAAATCTATGAATTTGGTTTATTGTTCATGTTGCTTTATTGTATTGGTTTTCTTATGGATGTTGGTTATTTCCCCCTAACAAGAAGTCACCTCTTTTGGGCATTTCTAACAAGAAGGAGAAGAAGCAAATATAGTCATGTAGCACACCTTTGATGAATTTTTGAGTTTATGATAGTCTACTATGCTACTGCTTTTCTGATATTTTATTACGGAGCTTAAGATTTTAAGTAGTTTTACTTGATGATTTGAAGATGCAACACTTAAGGAGGAGTTTATCTAATTTTGGTTATTTTAACTCATTTGATGAATTGTTATGATTTTCTAGTTTCCATTATTATTTGATGTATGAAGGTATTGAATAATAATTTGCTATAAGCTTTGTCACACCCGGTTTCCTTTAAACCCGAAAACTAGGGATGATTTAGGGGTTAAATTGAAAGATATCATAAGCTAGCGGCCTCTTTTGGAAAATTAGGAAAAGTTAGAAACAAAATTGGACAAGGTTGAGAATAGATTATATATGGTTCGGTTGAATTTGAACCAACCAGTCCTTTACTGGGGGACAAAATGATTGTCAATGGATGGTTCCTAAATGGTTGAAGACCGTGAGAGAGAGGGTATACAAATAGTTGAGGAAAAGACTTCCAGAGAGAGAATTCTTCTCATTTTTTTGTTTTACTTTTTTCTCTTCTTCATCTTCTTCTTGGCTACTTTGAAGAAGAGATAGTTATAGGAAGCTCTGCATGGAGCGATGATCATGAGTTTTGAATAGGAAGAGTTTTGATGCATTGTTGATATCATTTCCTTCTTGTGAGAAGTGCTTACAACCTCCGGTAGAAAGGTGTTTGAGAACATGAGGCTTCTTATGTGTGAGTCCACTTAGAAGTGTACAACACTAAGGTTGCTATAATTTTAGAATTGATTGGATTGTACTGTTGACTTGCAATTGAATTAATTATTTAGGCAAAGTTCCCTAGAGGTAGATTTGTTCATTGAACTCCGTAAACAATTCTTATGTGTTTATTGTTTTATACATTTGTTTGAAAGTGTCTTTTGTTGTACTACAACACTCCAAACACCACCATGAACAACACTTTGGATAATCAGGACTCTAATCATAAATAATTAAAAAAATGAAAAATGTAGCATAGAATCATACTGGTAGCTAATATTGATTCCTTTATGTGCTTCATGGAAAATTTTTTTTTCCTAATTGAATGAAAAACCCTCAAACTATTTCACTTTTTTGAGTTAGATACCTAAAATGTTTTTGTCGAACTAGGTACCTAAACTACAATTCTGTAACCATTATAGGCCCCTATTGTTATCTCTGTTTAAAAAAACCCTTTAGCCAATCAAGAGTAGACACATGACATTTTTTTTAATTTTTTTCTTTTCTTTTCTCCTTTCTCTCTTCTTCTTCCCACAATCTTGCATTGGTTTTTCTTTCTTTCTTTTCTTCTTTCCTCTTTTTCCTTTCACATTCTTTTTTTCCATTTTTTCTTTTTTCTTTTCTCTTCTCTTATCTTCTTCTTTCCACAGTCCTATAGATTTTCTTTCTCTTTCTCTTTCTCTTTGTTTTCTACTCTCTTTATTCTTTTTCTTCAATGGTGGCCGATTGATTTGTTAACCCGTAGTTTGGCTGTTGAGCATCCCTAATCAGGATTTGGAAAATAGTGGGCAGAAGAAGGGGGAAAAACAAAGGAAAGAGAAATGAAAGGAAAAAGAAGTGAAAAAATATGAAGAAAAAAATAAGTAAATAATAAAATAAATATGTCACATGTCATAATTTGATTGGTTTGAATTTTTTTTTTTTTGAACGAAGGGTAATAGTTGGGGATTATAATGATTATGGAATTATAATTTAGATACCTAACTAAAAAAAGGGTATAGTTTGAGAGCTTTTCATTGAATGAAGCCCGTCCTTTTTTAGGTTTAGTGGGTGACGTTCTCTAAGGATTAAATTGAAATATATATATATATATATATATATATATATATATATATAATATCATCTTAGTAAAGATATCAATGTGATGAAATGGAGATCGGTCATTTCTATAATTTCCTTCTTAAATTTTGTTTGATTGTAGCTTTGGATTACAAATTTCGTTAATAAAGATAACAGTTTAGTTATACTCGATTGCCAAAGTGGGACTTACAATGAAAAATAAAATCTTTAAGTAATGAAATAACAACCCACTTACACGATAATGACTGTGCCACATGAGTTGTGTCTTCATCAAACAATAAAACATACAAATATTTTCCTTTTTATTTTAATCTTATAAACATAAATTAACTATAAATAATTAAATACATTAAAACCCTAAACTCGAATATAAAATGTATCATTAAACAAATCATGTTAATTATATTTAAATATAAGTGTAATATATTATTTGATATTTGTGTTAATTTTTTGTTCAGCGTGATACATATATTTGGCTAAAGTAATAAATTTTAGTATCTAAAGTAATGGTGAAGTTTTTAGTATTTAATTTGAGTTTTAAGATTGATTTGATGAAAATTAATTACTAATATTATCAAGTTTGAATGTCTCATGATTTTTTCAATTGTAAATTTGTTTAATTTGTCAAATACAGTCTCATCAATGTTTCATCTAATAATATAATTAGCAATTAACTTTCATAAAATCAGCTTTGAAACTCGAATTAAACATTGTTATAATAGACATTGATAATGGCAATCGAATGATCGCAAAATAAGGAAAAATAAGAACACGCAGATTTTATGTGAAAACCCTTTCGAGGAAAAAAAACCACAGGCAGAGAAGAAGAAATTCACTAATGTTGAAAAACGAATAATACACATCTATTTAAAGGCTGAAAAACTCTATTCTAATTAATGTCAAACAGAAGAAGTGCAATTCTATACAGATTCTACTTGTGAGGCATGGTACATAAACTTTAACAATCTCTATCTTGACAATTAACGCCATTACCTTCAGGTAGGTATCATTGGACAAAAAAGCACAAATATCAACGTGACAAATTTAAATACCAAATTATATATTAAACCCTAAATATATGCATAATATTTTTATTTCATATCTAAAAGTATCAAATTTGTGATCTTTTATACATGCAACAAAACAAGGGTCCATTCATAAATTAAAAAAAAAAAAAAACCCCTTGAATTGTTATAACTTTCTAGTTCATTATTATTTAAAATTTGTTATCTCGTTAATTAAATATTATTTTTTAAGAAACCCTAGAATTTATAAGTTCTTAGAACAAAGTTAGTTTAGGTTTAGTCAAATTATAAAACAATGTTTGAAGATACGAAGTTTTGATTGTCATTGGGCTTCGTTTACTAAGAACAAGAGGTTGTCAATTATTAGTTATGTTTTATAGTTAATAACAAACGTCAATTAGAACAATTTGAGTTTAATTACATATTATCATGATTTTGATGTTCTTAGACAAGAAAACAACTGGATATTAATGTGGAAACAAGACAAAGAATTGCATTGTTTTTTGCTACAATGTAATGACTCAGTTATTGATTAATTTGTTTTCATTGCAAAACATCACTAAGATATTCTTAGGATAATTTGTTTTTCCAACTTTTACTATATAGTTTATTTTTCAAACTTATTTCCATAATTAATTGATTATCTACATAAAAAGTTGAATTTCAAAAAAGAAATTCTAAATCCATGTCAAACCAATTAAATGTGTTTGTATTTGATACGTAAAAAGTGTATGAGTTCATGCACGCTGAATAAATTATAGAATTATATGCTATTATTATATCAAATAAAAATCCGCTAAATATGTTTTGGTTTATATCGGACACTCGTTTAACATAAATTTCAATTATGTTACCTTATTTTCACCCCAATCATAACGTAGATAGGGGCAGGCCAACAGTAAATATATCTTTTAATCCCTTTAAAGTTTATGAAATTATAAATTAGTATAACGATAAAATTATACTTAAATCCTTCAAAAATTTATAATTTATTTATAATTCTCCTAAAATAATTTTTTGGCTTCACTCCTAACTTAATATTGTATAAAAAAAACCTAAAAAAATATTTTCACATATATTTAAATATTCATCCAAATAAACCCTAAATTAGACATGTCTTGTCACCCAAATATTCCATATATTTAAAAGAAAAAGGTGAGTCAAATAAAGTTGTAAATTTGTGATGCCTTAATTTTGGCAAGCTCCCCTTTTCAACAAAGACTGCTTTTTATGTCCTTTTGTGATGTGTTGTTACACTGTTCCAAGAACAAACATAGACCTAACTCAAATTCTAACCGTCGTTTAATTAATTTTCTTCCTTTGGATTTTTATGAGTATAAAAAGCTAACAATTAGTGTTCTCTTGTTCATTGATGTAAAATGTTTTAACACAATGCAAATCATGCGGCTATTGTCTCCAATTAATGTCTTTTTATACTTGTTTCATTTTCTTCCATAGACAACCTCTAACCATAATCAACAAATTCAAATATAAAACATATTATTACTATATCTATAAACACCAAATTTTAATTATACTAACACGATGTTGATTGAGTTTTAGCTAAATTGATGCTATTGTAATTGTTGTAACAACGAAAACGTAGGTTAGTACATGTTTAAGAGCATTTTCCTTTCAATTTAAAGATGGAGGAGCTATTACGAGTAGAAATAGAC
Source organism: Gossypium turneri (assembly GCA_008044935.1). Lineage (NCBI taxonomy): Eukaryota > Viridiplantae > Streptophyta > Magnoliopsida > Malvales > Malvaceae > Gossypium > Gossypium turneri. The sequence goes on from CP032581.1 coordinate 64,920,537, forward strand.
ATTGTAAAAAAAGGATTTTAATGATACTGGGCCTTTTAAATCTAGAATAATAATGACTCCCAACTAAAAATCAACTCATCTGCAAACTTTCTTCTTTTGTATTCAATTTCCTTTGAAACATATATTTTTGTAAAAATTTTAGTTTATTAACCATGAGGTGTGATGTAACGGTTGTTTACCTCATCCCTTAACTACGCGGTCGAGGGTTCGACCTCCACTCATGGGAATGGAGCACATTTCATGACCAGATGTTTACTTTTTCGGAGAGCGCCTAAGACAAGAAGATTAGTCACCGCTACTAGTGTTGGATACCCTGGTTGCAGTATAATAAATTGTAGTTTATTTTTATATATTTTTATTCACTTAAAAAAGGATATGTAAAACAAAATCTTTTATCTTTTTTAAAAAGGGTTGATTTCATCAAAATCCCAAGATTATCACCCATATTTTAAATTGGTCCCTAAATTTCATAAAATTTTAATTGAATTTTTAAAATATTAGTACGTCTCAATTAGGTCATTTCATCAATCTAATCATTAGTTTAGGCATTAAATATTAGTTCAAATCTAATACGGAGCATTTTTGCCTCTAATTAAATTAAATTGATTAATAAGAGATAAACCAAAAAATTTCATCCTTTTAAAACTATTTTATAAAGGTATCATATTCTTTAAGTATTATTTTATTTTAATTAATTTAAATTAATATGAGAGAAATAAAAAATAAAAGAGTTTAAGAAGTTATATTCTATAAGATCTCTCCTTTACTTGACTAACATACCTTATAATAATAATTCACCTCTAAGTCATTCAACACAACTTCACAAGTGCAAAAATCCAAATATTCAAAAATCAAAGTTAGAAGAAAGATTCTAAAGGCTAGAATCTTTCTCCAAAATCTTAAGAAATTTATGAAAAATAAGAACTCGAAGAAATCAATAAGAACATTGCATAAATTCTAACAGAAAAAAATACTCTCAATCTTGTTCAACCAACAGAAATAAGACTAATTGGTCCATCAATATCAAGTCTAGAAGACTTTTGAAGCATGATCCAAGATCAAGTCTCAAAGACCCAATAAAAAATAATGTATATCTTACCAAACGCCACTCTTTTATTTAGTCTGGGACTTAACCATGCACATTAACCTCACCTTCCGATGATGGCAATATGACACTATTAAGAACAAGTAGACTAAATTCCTTTAGTCCTTACTCAACTTCCGCTGAAATGCTTATTAGCTCAAACTGTCATTCCACCTTCCAGTGTTAGTGACTGCAATAACACTTCCGTGTTTAGAACATTCAAACCCCCAAGATTAAACAATAAAAACAAGATTTAATAAGATAACATTTAACAAAGCATTCATTATACTTCCATACAGTAGAAAACATAGAGTAATCACCAGCGTTTTCAAATAAATAATTATATACATATAAATAACATAGTATTCAGTAACAGTTCATTAGATAGCAGTCTCATTTTCTAATTTAGATCATACGGACCTTATGGTAGGCCTACGTTCGATTTGAACGGCGATTACAACCCTAAGAAAAAATTTCGATTTTTGGCCTACACGCCCGTGTGGATTACACAGCCTGGGTGGCTGACTCGTGTGGTCCACACGGCCAAGCACACGCTTGTGTGGTCATCTTAATATCAGACACGGTTTGTCACACAGCCTAGCACACGGCCGTGTGGTTCAAATCTATGAGTTACACGGTCTAGCACACAGCCGCACACACGACCGTGTGGCTCAAAACCCAAAATGTCACTCACACAGCCTAGAAAAATGCTCGTGTCTTTGGCCTATGTGACTCTAATTCCAAAATAATGAGTTACACGGTATGGACACACGCCCGTGTTCCTAGCCCGTGTAACCCTAAATCTAAAACAGCGAGTTACATGGCCTGTCATACGGTCATGTGGCGTCGATAGCCAAGTTTTTCTACGTTCATAATTCGTAGAGAACCGGGTTTTCGTTACACACCTATTACAATTTCGACGTGGAAGCAACCGGAATGAATCATATACCTAAAAACGACAATCCAAAGGCCAATTAAGCAATTATTCACAACGAAACGCTAGGATTAGTGTACAAACCCAAAATTGTGTCAAAAAGTTCAAAATAGAGCCCCCACTCAAAAATCATCCACTTACCTCGTACGTAACAGCGAATTACAGAACTAGTACGTTGAAGGAACTTTTCTATCAAGACCTTCACCTAAGAAAACCCCAATCACACAATTAACGAAAATTCAAACAATCAACAATAATTTCTAACCTCGAAGAAAAATAAATAAATTTTGCAAAAAGAAAAGAGAATAACGACATAACTTATGCAATAACCTTTCAATCGAAACAACGAACAACGTAGAATTTCCAATTAAACCCGATAACAGTTTACGAAAGTAAGCAAAATGAAAAAGGAAAGTAAAGTAAAAGAAAGAAAAATGAAAAAAAAAGAACGGTGAAGGGGAGAAGAAAAGAAGAAGAAGAAATGTTAAACGAGACTTTTAAAAACAACACAAAAAAGAACTAACAGGCTTTTACCGAGTAGCATAAAAATTTTCCTTAATGCATGCGCATAGGCTCGAACATAAGACTTGAAAGTATATAAAAGCTTAACCATTGAACTAGCAAGCTCATTCTTGACAGAGATTAACACGAAAATAAACTTATGTCAAATGTTCAACAATAAGGGTCAAGTCAAACAAAATAACAAATTTTTTCAAAAGTGAGGTTTGAACTCCTAACCTCTAGCACACAAATAGAGCACTTAGCCACTGATACAAAGACTTAACTTTATCAAAATTTAACAAACAACACTCAAATTCTTGGGGCATTACAACACCACCACAAATTGGTGTGATTGGATGGATGGACTCCTGTAGTCCTATATGGTGTGATTGGCTGGTCGGAGATGGTGTGTAGCGGATGGGGGTAGGACATGTTATGATATGATATGATATGTTATGATACGTTATGATATGATAAGATATGATCAGAATGAAATTTGATACGATATGAGATAATAAAAGATATGTTATGATTTGAACTCCAATATGCTATGACTTGTTCGTGTTCTGCTGTATATATATTTGTACTGAAATTATGGGCCAAGTCACATACTGAGCTTAAAGCTCACGCCTTGTCAGCTTCATTTCAGGTGATCCTCAGACTTAGAATTGGACAGCAACTCTGAAGCTTAGATTTCACTCTTTCGATTTAAGTATGAATTAGATTATCTTTTGTTATACGGACTTTTTATGGATTTTTCAGACATTTTTACTTTTATTCTTGGTTGGGACTTTAACTTTGGTTTTGGTAATTGTTTAGTAATCATACTGTCTAAAACCGGAATGTTAATTAAAACGGCATAATTAACAAAACACTATAGTTTATAAGTCAAGGGTTTAAAATGTTTCCGCTGCAAAGTTTTCAAAATTCAATACAATGTTTTATAACTCTATTGGTTAAGCTACGGGTTTGTTTCAATTAAATTAATAAATAAGGTTTTCGTCAAAATGCTTTTACGCAGTATTCTAACTACCTACATTCTTAATAAAGTAAATAACTTTATACTCTGGAGATAAATTAAGTTTTTACGTAACCCTTTGATGATGTTTTTACATAATGATGTAACATTCATAATCCGACTGTAACGTCTAGGCCTGGTTTGAGGTGTTACATGACACCCTTTCAATCTTGCAAATCTTGTCGAGACAATTCAAAGATGAAAATTTTTGGCATCCAAAGCAAATCAAGTTCAAGACTTGGCCACTTTCTATCCTCAACAAAGATTGTGTACGTGATCAAATCTTAAGTAAACATTTGTAGAATGAGAAAATGTTGGACCAACCAAAATTCGTTTTGTCATTATTATTTATCTTAAATTAAATTAAATTGACTTAATAGATCAACATAAAAATCAAATACTTTTAGAACTTTTTTTTATAGATACATCATATTATTTTAGGATTATGTAATCTCTAATTAATTTAAACTAATATTAGGTAAATAATACATAAAATAGTTTAATCGTTGTAAATCACTCAAATGAAGAAGTTATATTTTACAAAATCTCACTTTTACTCAGTGGCTAACACTATGAAAAGCGATCACCTTTAAATCATTCTACACAAATTTACAAGTTTAGAAATCTAAACTTGATGAAAAAATTTTAAAAGGTAGGAGCTTTCTCCAAAATCTCAAGAAATTTTTGAAAAACTGAAGAACTCAAGAAAATCATGAAGTACGTCGCAACGGGTTTGAAGAAAACTACTCGCGCTTACCCTTAATCACTCGCGCAAATCCATTACAGAAATCAACTAGCTACATCTAACTTGCGAAACTTGGAAATAAGGCAAAGAAAGTTCAGACAAGTACGAAAAAAACAAAACAAAACAAAACAAACCCATAATAATTATTACTACCGTATGCTCTTAGAGTCAGTTTGGCATTGTTATTGTAGTTGAGAAGTGCTTTTAGAAAGCTCAGTTTGAAAAAAATGCTATGAAAAAGAGTGATTTGTTAATTTAAATTGTTTAACATTGCTATCACAAATTATGATGGAAAGTTAAACCTTATGTTAGAAATTAAAAATAAATTAATTTAGATAATATTTAAATAATGTAATATAATTATACATGAAAATACAATTTAAATATTTTTAATAATTAATAAATTATTTGTAATTTTAATTATATATGAACTATTTTAAAATTTTAAATATAATAATAAATAATATTTAAATAATTTCATATAATGATATAAAATATAACTTAATCTAAATTTTTAAATACATTTTAAAGGATTAATACAAAATAAAATATTTTAATAATTTGCACTTCAAAACACAAGAGTTAAAAGCCAAAAACATCTAAACTTAACTTTTGTATTTGTGTTTTTAACCCCCAAAATCAAGTGATTGGCATTGCATTTAGTGTTGGAAAACCACTTTTTCACTTCTAAATGCAATGCCAATCCGGGTTTTCATTAGGTGGATCGACCCACCACCAGTTTGCATGTATAGTTTTTTTATATACAAATTCAAATTCACACATGCACATGTACATCTACATACACATATACATACACATACACATATACATACACATACACATACACTACCACACGGATGTATCTTTCAATCGAACTTTAATCTCAATGAATGAACTCATTTTAACCGATAATTCTACCGCTCTAATTTTACTAAAATATCCTTCTTACCTCCTTAAAACACCTATACAACTTCTCACTGTTTCACAATGAAGACCATTTTAGTCATTTCGAAGCACCAAAAAGGGGGTGGGCCCCACACAGTCCACGATCTCGTTAAGGTAAACACAATGGATGCTCACCAAGAAATCGTTACTACGGTTTTCTTATTTTATTTTCTTTCCTTTTTATAAAAAACAATCTCCACGTACACTGCACACGTGTTCGGACACGATCTGCCCGCACGTGTAACGGACTTCCACTCCTGTCGTCATTAAAAGGTTCCCTCCCTCGATAAACTCCAAATTTCTAAAACGGTTTTTCCACTAACAGACAAAATCCATGCATGTGCTTAAACCCACTTACACCCATTTTTAATTTATATTTTATATTCATTACTTATTCTTTCTTTTTCAAAAATATACATTTTTAATTTAAAATTAAATCCAAGATCAATAAAATATTTTATTTTAACTATGAATTCGTTAAATATTTGATTAAATTATCGATTTTTAATTCGTCGAACTAGAATTTTAATTTTTGAAAAAAAGGGCTTACAAAATAAATATAAATTAAATTTTTTTATGGGGAAAAGCAAATAATGGTACGTTACAAATGAAAACTTGTTGGTTGACATGAACAGTAGTAGAACGTGTGCTATGTAACTGTTAAAAAATGGCTGATTTTTCTAATGAGACACTAATGTGTGCACGACCGTAACGTACCACTTTTCGAACTATGTGCTGAAAATAAAATAAATTTTCTTTTCAAAACTAATTTAAAGTAAATTAAAAGTATATAAATTATTAGTTTTAAAAATGATTACGAATTTAGAATATATATAATTACATTTGTCTTAATCCGTTTTTCGATTTGAACTTAATTCTGTTACCATTTCTGATCATTATAATTTAAGAAAAATAAAAAAATTACATCGTCTGTACATTGAACATATATAGAAATTTGTATAAATAATGGGGTGAATTTGTTATTTATATAGTGATGTATTTGGTATCAGCATTTATGTATATTTATGGTGAATTTATTATTTAAATTTAAAAGGAAAATCATATAAATATAATCAAGTAATAGGTATTATTAGTATTTATTTCAATTGCTGACTCCCCAATGAATACATGATTCCCATGGTCAAACAAGCAAAACAAAACAAACCCATAATAATTATTACCACTTTTGAAACCAAAAGGGCAAAAAAAAAAAAAAAAAAAACAAAGTCTCCCTAAATACGTTACAACCTAATCTGCAGTAGGCATTTTTCTTGTGACACTGCTTTCTCTTCCATGCATGATAAGTGTGACAGTTTCTCCATTTTCACAACAAGCTTTCTTTTTGCATATATAAATATATATATATGTTACATCACTATTTCTTTTAGTTTGAATCATTTAATAAGTATTAAAAATTGGGAGGTTTTATTTGGTAGTTATATTGTATAGTTTGGTTATGAATCATGTAATCATGAATGTAATTACACCTGTTCAAGAATTAGGTCACGACTCGAGCTTGATTCGGGTCGTTCAAATAACCCATTTTGTTATTTTTTGGATAGATATAAATGCAACTTTTATCTTTGTAGGATTCATCTCTAAATTATATCTTATTTACAGTGATTAAACTTGTATTGGATATCTAACCTAAATACATACACTATTAGTATATAAAAATATAAATCTATATTTATTTTATTAATACAAAAGTTTAGCTAGTTGAATATAAGATGGACCGTATGCATGATTCAATGTTGCATTTTATAATAAGATGAAAGCCGATAGATGGGCAAAAGAATTTAATTAGTAAACATAAAATATGCAATTTTTTTTTTAAAATGGAAGAAAAAATTGAGAAAATTATGAAAGCATAAAAGTGGGACAATGATTTCAATAGTCAAAAAGATTCAAAAAGGAGAAGAATTTATATAATAACTGATCATCTTTAATAGGTTAGCTAACGGAACATTGCCTTATTAAAAGTATACAAAAAAAGATAATTAAAGCCACCTAAAAATCATGTCAAAAGCAATGAAAGAAAAGGGATGTTGAATGACTCACCCCCACCAACTATCAAAGTAGCAAACATTAATTTATCATTATTTTTTCAATATCTTGTTTCTCATCACTTACACCCTCCTATATTGCTTGGTTAGCAGGTATTGTATCCATAGATGTATTGTTATTATGTTGATACGTATCGGGATCAGTTTGTTTATGGTATATTGAGATAATTTTCAAGGTATATAAGTGTGTTTTTTTATTATTTAAAACTACAGAGGATTCAAGGTAGAAGTAATTGTTTCTATATTGATCAGTACATCATATTCCTTAAAGTACACGTTGATACGATCGGTTCTGATGAAATTTTACATCAGAACAGAATCTAAAATTTATTGTTTCGGATTTACAACTGAAATGAAGCATTGATGCAGACAAGGCCACGCATTTTGAGCTGTCAAATCTTTGATGATTCAATTGTATATATTTTCATACCACGTTAAATTCGAGATTAAATTCTATCATATCAAGAGCATTTAAGTTAGTAAAATCCTTCTAATAAGTTCGCTTCCTAAAATTTTGTCATGTATAATTAAATTAATCTTTAAATATATATTAAAACATATCTTTTTTTTACACAATGCTTAGAATTACTCATAGTCTCTCCCCAACCCATAAATAGGTGGATAATGTGCTTCAACACACTCGAATACACATCATCCTGCATTGGCAACAATGTTCATATCAATCGAGCTAAGACTCAATCGACAATTATTTTTTATCTTTTCAAAACATCTAAATCAAATAAAGAAATTTATTCATTAAAGAAAGAAAGAAATTGTAAATAGTGATTGGACTGAAATTTATTTTCTTTTGTTAAAAGAAAAGGTACATTGATTAAACTATTTGATTCCCCTAATCCAAAAAGAATACTATTGTTGATTGTGGAAAAACCAGTCAAGCACTTGATTTAATTATCACCAATCACTTTCTTAATCAATTAATTTATTATCTTCAAATCTATTGCATTTGAGAATAATAATTTATACAATTTTTTTTGAAAGCTCTAAGTGGTGGGAATCATTAAGTTTTTTTTCCATGCATGTTAGTAGGGTTTCTTTCTTTTTCTTTTTTGGTTTTTTTTAAACATAATATTGCCACCTACCATTATTTTGTTGCTTACGAGCTCATTGCTTTTTTAATTTGCATGCAAAGCTACATCTCGTAAATGAGGAACAAAAGAAATGAAGTTTTGTTTTGTTTTGGCATTGCTTTTGTTGTGCCCAATTAAGATTTAGATACTTTTACAAAGGTAAATTTAAAAAAATTACATCTATATATATATATATATATATATATTAATCCCAAAAGCATGGTACTCAAGTACATTATTTTAGGAAGGAGAGAAAATCTAAAGTTGTAACTTTAGATGACCTCTAATTGGCTTTTGTATTGATTCCAAATGAAATATAATATTGAAGTTGGAATGCTAAAAAATTAGTCATGATGGTAAATAATTTGTGTTAATTTTCAATGCTAGTTGATATAATTAAGTTTAGGGTATAGACAGGGGTGAAGTCAGAAAATCTTTTTAGGGGGTCAAAATTAAATTGTAGTTTTTATGATAGTAAAGATGCAATTTCATCATTTTAAGAGGTTATATCTTTATAATTTTTAAAAGATTAAATTAAAATTTTATTATTTTTGGGGGGTTAAAGTGTTATTTTACTTTTACTAATTTAAAATTTTAAAATTTTTATAGGGTCTAAATGAAAATTTTTCCATTTTAGGGGGGCCAAGGGCCTTGCCAGCCCCTAGCTATGCCCCTCGGTATAGGTGAAGTCATTTGGTCCCCTTATTAAACGAGAAAAAATTATTAATCATTTAATTTAAGCTTTTTAGTTATTCGAATAAATGAAAAAAATGGTATTTTTTATTGTTTCTGAAAATTAATTACATAAACTAAACCTTTTTAAAATAAAAAATTAACACCCTTCAAAATTTTGGAAATTTATCTCGTCTCCATAGACAATTCGTCCCTGCTTTAAGATTTGAACATAGCATCCCTTTCCAGGGGTGAGCAAACGATTAATTTAATCAGTTTGATTCTATTTTTCAACTTAACTGGGTTTAACTAACCTCATATACAATAATTGAACCAATTGACTTATATGAATAAACTAACCTAATTGAATTGATTTAACATTAGCTAGTTTGATCAGTTCACTGCCTTATTTAAAATAAATTTTAAAAGTTAAAGTATTAAGTCAATCGATTCAATTATGAAATTCAATAACTAATAATCAATCAATATAATTAAATAAATAAATCCTACAACTAATTTAACCACTAAAATTAACTGATTTAACCGACTATACTTTCCACTATCCATACGCTTCTTAACCAAAAAGTAAATATATATTTATGTTACATAAAATTATTACATTTCTTAATCCAACCATGAATGTTTAACCCATTAATTAATTGAATTGCCATGAATGTTACATTTTTTAATTGAATTGTTCTTAAAAATGAGAAAAATGTAAATGGGTTCATTGTTAGAGTTACGTGATCAAAATTCTTGTTAAAAGAAATACAGTGGTAAAATTAAAGGATCATATGGTATAAGTAGAATCCGTATAAAACTACACTTTGTCTATTTAACATTAATTAGAATAAGATTTTTCAATTTTAAATAAATGTAGTCGAAACTCCTATTGTATCATTCAGTTTTCAACATTAGTGAATTTCTTCTCGTGGCTTTTTTCCCCAAAAAATTTTCCCGTAAAATCTATATGTTTTATTTTTCTGTTTCTTTTTACTTTGCAACCATTCTATATTACCATTATCGACGTTAATTTTAACGTGAAGAAAAAACTTTGACACAACAAAGATATATTATCAAATAAATAAATTTATATTAATCACATTACATTATTTTATAAATAAACAAACATTAATTTTTTTTATAAAATTTTAAAGATAAATACAGCCAGCATTGTTTTGTTAATACGTCATTGACATCATATTAATTTATACAATTTTTATTTAATGCAATAATGTATAAATATACAATCAATAAATCACATAGTAAACCAAACATAAAATTTTATCATTTATTTTTTTTAAATAAAGAATTAATAATAAGTTTAATTGGCAAAGAGGGAACTAACATCAAGGGAAGACACATTGTTTGAAATGGACAAATCTATGTCTGTGTTGGGAACCTCTCCTCTCATGCCTTATTGGGCATATCGTCACTATTTTTTATGTTTTTGAAGTATTAACAAATTCCAATGTCCAATTTTATGTCAAAAAAAAATTGTTGTTATCATGGAATCCTATATACTATTTTCTTGTATTTTTTAATTTATAATAAAGTTTTAAATGTATATATATTTATATAAATTTTAACATATATAATCAAATTGATTAACCATTACAAAGTATAAAACAGATATAATTTAACAACGATATTTCTAAACACAATTTACATGTGATAAGATTTAAAATCATTACAAATCTATTGATTAATTATTATAAAATGTAAAATGAACATAATTTAGATCATTATACTCCTGAACATAATTCACGTATAGTAAACTTTAAGTAAAATAAAATCCAGCCAAAACCCAAAATGTCAACTTAAATCATATAGCTAAAGTCTCATTGACCACGCTCATTCAAAACCTAAAATGTCAACTTAAATCATATAGCTAAGGTAAAATTGACCACGCTCATTCAAGTTAACAAAAAATGAGTTTTTTTTTTGTCGATTGAATCTTAACTCGATTGGCATGTATATTGTTACTAATGCAGGAAGACGTGAGTTTAAGTGTGCTGAAGCACATTATTCTCCTATCTATGGGTTACGGAAGGGATATAAGTAGTTCTAGGTATTGTGTAAAAAAATAGATACGATTAAAACTTATAATAAGATTATTAAAAAAATATTTCTTTTTAATTTGAAAAAAATTAAATTTAAAATAAAAGAATTTAAATGAAAATGGTTGGAAAAAGGACTGGTAAAAAAGAAGGGAGGAAATTAAAGGTAAGTGGGAGAGTTGGAAATTACGACTATGAAAAAACACTTTTTGAATAAAATTTTATTAAAAGCAAAAGTGTTTGACAAAAAGACAAATAGATTCTGGTTTTTGCTTCATTCCCCGATGTGAAACAAACCCAACACCCCCCCCCCCATCATTTTTATCATTTTTCTCAATTTTTGTGTTTTCTATTTTCCTAATATTTTCTTTTCTTTTTCTCATAAAATATTATACTTTTATTAAATTTTTTAACCTTTTCAATAATTTTAATATAAATTTTAATATTTTTTTAACAGTCTCATTATAAGTTTCGATCATATATGTTTTTTTGACACAGTCTTTAAACTATTCATAGCCCTTCCCCAAACTATAAATAGGAGGATAATGTGTTTCAGTTCACTCGAACTCATGTCATCCTGTATTGGCAACAATACCCATGTCAATCGAACTAAGACTCAATCGACAAATTTTAACATTTTTTTTACCATATAGACTTGATTTTAAGATTAAAATTTTTTAAAAAAAATGAAATTTAACTTCTAAAAGTCATCATGTATCTCTTATTTGAGTTTCACCAACGGTCTCTTTTAACTTCTAAAAACAAAATCAATCGAATAATAGTTAGATGGGTCAATTTTACATTCCATTCATATAAATAAATTTTAATTTTTAGGTAAATAATAGTTGATGTCACTCAATTATGGTTTTTTTTTCTTTTTTAAGTCACCCGATTATAAAAAATTATAAAACAATCATTCAATCATTTAGTTTTTTTTACTTTTTTGTTCATCAATTGATTATCGTAAAAATAAAAATACCCAAAAATTCAAGATAGCTAACTGACAAAAAAGAAAAACTAAATAGTTAAGTGATCATTTTGTAACTTTTCATAATGTGAAGACAAAAAAATTATAATCGAGTAGCTATCAATATAATTTATCCTTAAATTAATTAAATCAAGGAAAAAAAAAAAACAAAACCAACATCAAAACCAAAACAAAAAAAAAAAAGAGAGAGGGACACACTCCCAACACCCACACGAGCGGTTCTCCAGTTGCATGCAAAGCCCCAGCCTTTATTCTATTTTATTTATTTATTTATTTATTTATTTCCCATTTTTGTAATAAAAAAAAAAGCAGTCCCCTTCAACCCCTCCCCCCTGCCCCTGGACCCATTTTCCATTGCCTTTTTAAGCTCAAGAACTAAGACCTTAAGGAAATGTAAAAAAAAAAGTGAAACAAAATCAAGAACCGTGGCCTCTCTTCTCTTCTTCCTTTTCTCCCTTTGATTTTCAACAGATCCCTTTTTTTTTTTTTCTCTTTTCTCAGACATTCATCTCTAATGGTTGAGGCTTGAAAAGTGATAAGCTTAGCTTCTTTGATCTTTGATCTTTGATCTTTGATCATCTGTTTTTTGTTTTGGGTTTTTGTTTTCTGGGTTTATCCTGGTTTTTTTTTTTTATATATAACAATGAGTCCTCTAAATCTAAGCAATGACTTTAACTGCTACAATGGTGGTGAGGTCCAAGAGATGAACTTTTTATCACTCCCTTCGATTTTTCCTCATCAAATAGGGAGAGATACTAAAAACTCTGAAATGGGGTTTCAGATTCCAACCTCTTTAATGGAACAAAGCAATAAAAGTTTGAGCTTTGATCCATTTCAAACCAGGGGAACCGATGGAGTTGTTGCTGCTGGTGATGGAAAATCTGGGTTTTTGGGTGTTGAAAAAAAGGGTCTTTCTTTGAATTTAAGTGTTGAAAATGAAAGTAATAAAACCCCCGGTGGTAGTGTCAAAAATGGACACACTAAGCTTTGTTCCAGAGGTCATTGGAGACCAGCTGAAGATGCTAGATTAAAAGAGCTTGTTGCTCAATATGGTCCTCAAAATTGGAACTTGATAGCTGAACATCTTGAAGGAAGATCAGGTTTTTCATTGATCTTCGCTATAAAATTTGTATCTTGTTAGTTTCACATGTGTTTGATCTTATTCCTAAATGATATCTCTTTTTTTTGCAGGGAAAAGTTGTAGATTAAGATGGTTTAACCAGCTGGATCCAAGAATCAATAGGAGAGCTTTCAGTGAAGAAGAAGAAGAGAGACTCTTAACAGCACATAAAGTATATGGTAACAAATGGGCATTGATTGCTAGATTGTTCCCTGGTAGAACAGATAATGCAGTTAAAAACCATTGGCATGTGATAATGGCAAGGAAACATAGAGAGCAATCAAGCATTTACAGAAGGAGAAGACCATCATCATCAACATCATCAGCTTCTTTCCCTAAAGGATTGGATTTGACTGTTCGAAACAATGCTAGCAGTGACCAATCCACCATTTCATGCAGCAACTCAACCAGTACTGATCTAGCCCTTACTCCTTCATCAACTAAAAAAGTAGTACCACCCCATCAAATTTTCGCCACTTTTAGTGGTGTTCATCAAAAGGGTATGTATGTTTTTTAACTTTTTTTTTTTTCCCTTGAAATGATCACTTTTATTTTCATTTTTTTACATATGAAAGAAAATGATTTGCAGGTGAAAAAGTGAAAGTGGGGAGCAGTGGAAATGGTGATTTTGGCAAGTATGGTTCCCAACAAAGACCAATGGGAGTGGTTATGGGTGTGGACCAATATGCTAACTCATCAGATTCTAACTCAGAAATTTCGGCAACTGAGTCAGTGGGAACGAATAGGACCAACAACTCCCAAACTGCAATTGGAGATGACAAGATCAACATGCACTTCATTGATTTCCTTGGAGTTGGAGCTTCTTAAAACACCAACCATTAGTTCTTTTTTTTTTCTTAATTTACTTTTTGTGTTTTTTTTCTTTTTGTTAAACTTAAAAGTAGAGAAATCCAGCTGAAAACAGAAGAGGAAAAAAGGAGCAAATTGAGTCCACTATGCTTCTGCAGTTGGTTCATCATTTTTATAATTTTTGTACATACAGTTTAGTCCCATATATATACATCTTTATATATAATATATATAAATAGTTTTTAAGAGAATGAAAATAGAGAAGAAGATGACCGATTACTTAAAATTATGGATATTGCTATTATCACAATCTTGAATTTCTTTTTCACAATTTTACTATCAGATATTTATTGTGTCACACGTGTGTGTATACATATATATGGAAATCATTTATTTAAATTATGTGTATATTTAAAAATAAAACTCAATAAATAATTAAACATGTATACGTAGAACACAATGCGGGTGAAAAAATTAGATAATAGTATAGATATACAGAACATTACGTACGCGTAAACAAATTTTATGTAAAAAATTCATGAGACCTTACTTGATGATTTAAGTTCAAATCTCATTACATAAAACTTGTTTGGAGCAATTTTTAAAGCCCCCATCTAGTACCGGGTGATACGGAATCAAATAATGTCGTCCCCCTTTCCCTCGATATTTTAACGATAAAAAGGGAACAAATCACATCAATTGCATATTTTTTGTAAATTTAAATTTTGTTTTATAATTTTTTGTATAAAGGTATGAAAATACAAAAAAAAACCCCTATAATAATATTTATTAATCATTTAAGATTCGGGGTTTTTAGTATTTTCTCTAATTGAGTTTGTGTCGAGTTGATTTGTGACACTAACTCAGTCACGTACTTAAATAATAGTATAGATATATAAAGTTAATTGCATCAAACATCTCCAAACTATTGATCAAATTCTAAATCAATCCTTGACTTTTAAAATATTCTAATTTAATCCTTAAACTAAAGTATCATTCC
The DNA here is from genome assembly GCA_008044935.1 of Gossypium turneri. Taxonomy (NCBI): domain Eukaryota; kingdom Viridiplantae; phylum Streptophyta; class Magnoliopsida; order Malvales; family Malvaceae; genus Gossypium; species Gossypium turneri. The sequence goes on from CP032581.1 coordinate 64,935,568, forward strand.
AATTAAGTTCTTTTGTTAATCTAGTCTCTAATTTTGGCATTAAATGGTAGCTTTGATCTAAAAATATTTATTGATTTATATGTGTTTAAAAATTAAATCATGTTAGATAGACATTCACATTTGATGTTAAAATTATAATTGAAAAAAATATTTTAATTTAAGGATTCAATTAAATGTTTCAAAGTTTATGAATTAATTTAAAATTTGATTCGAGGACGTCTAATACAAATTGTTATAGTTTATAAGTAAAATTATAAAAGTTAAAAACATAAGCATATGTTTGATTTTTACCATATTATCAATATATTAATGGCTTAATACATCACTTGATGTTCGAGTTTGGCACTTTTTTTAAACGAGGTATTTGTGGTTTTTTTCCAATGTGATACTTGTATTTAGAAAAGGTTATACATTTTGGTACCCAAAAGTAATAGTGTCAACTTTTTAGTATTTAATTCAAATTTTAAGGTTGAACTGGTGAAAGTTAATTACAAATATTAGTTAGTTTTAATTTTTCATGTTTTTAATAAATAAATTTGGAGTTAATTTTGAATTTATTTACTTTGTGTTTAATTTGTTAAATACAGATTTTGTTCAGGTTTTAAAGTTGATTTAATAAAAGCTAATTGCTGATATTATTAGTTATTATGATTTTTCATCAAATTAACTCTAAAACCCAAATTAAAGACTAAAAGTTAACACAACTATCTTTGAGTACCAAAATGTATAACTTTGTCAAATACAAGTACCACATTGGACCAAGAAAATGCAAATACCACGTTAGAAAAAAAATCAAACTCGAGTAAAAAATAATATATTAAACCTATATTAATATATTGTCATCAAAATTGTTAAAGATGTAGGGGTATTCTTTTATTAAGGCTTAACACATAAATTGGTACTTAAATTATACCATTTTTTTCCATTTTGATATCTAAACATTTTTTTGTCATAAGTGGTACTTAAACTACTTTTTTTTTCCCAAGTTGTTACTTTTGTTATATCATCTATTAGTTAAATTGTTAAGTCTTTCTTTTTTTTTAAATATTTAACCCACAAATTAGTACCCAAACTATAGTCTTTTTCTAAGTTGATACCTAAACCCTTTGTTTTTTTTTTTTTAAATATTTAACCCGTACCCAAACTATAGTCTTTTTCTAAGTTGATACCTAAACCCTTTGTTTTTTTTTTTTTTGTCACAAGTGGGACCTAATCTAATCTTCAACCACCCATTTTACACAAAAATATTATATTCGTTAAGAAAATTCCAGCTAATAATAAGCTACCACATCATATAAACTTTTAAAAATTATTTTTAAATTATTTTATTTTCATTTTTTATTTTTTCTCTTTTTTTCTCTCTTCTTTCTTTATAATATTTGGTAATGCCAACGATACTCAAAATTCTCCCTCCCAAAATCGAGACTGACAAAAAATTCTATTTTTGTACTTCATCGTTTACTTAACCTGACAGGACCTAAAAAGTTCTTTCATTAGTCAAAATTAGTGTTTTCAGAATTAGACTGAATCAGCTGATTGGATCGGGAACTAGCCAAGGTATTTGCTTCTGGGATAAGAGTTGAACCAATTGACCCACGAACTGATATAAACCGATTCAATCACGCTGAAAAATCGATTGAATCAAATTTCTCTATTTTTAATTTTTATGAACTTTTTAATAATTTCTTAGATTGAATTGGATGAACTGAACGAACCAAACAACTCGAAAATGAGTGGCCTAATCGATTCGGTCATCAGTCCAATTCTAAAATGTTAATCAAAACCATGAAATTAAAATATTCACACTTGTAGAACAAGCTCAAAGTGAGAGTAAGAAGAAATATATATATATATACATAAAGAAAAAGAAATATACATACATACACATAGAACAATATTTTTTTAGTCTTTTTTTTGCTGCACGATAATTTTTAATTGATTACCTTTTTTAAAATAGACTTAATAATTTGACTAACGGTTAAATTAATAGAGTTATCAACTTGGGAAGAAAAGTAATGTAGATACTTATGACGAAAAAATTGTTTATGCTCATCTTGCTATGAAATTGAGTGATAGAAACTGTGTGTAGAGTGATGATTAGAAGGATCTTATTTTGATAGGTGACCCTATCTCACAGGACATATGAACTCGTTAAGTGTAAGTATAACACCTGCTTGTTTCGAATTAATTTTTTGATATTTTTTTTGTTTATGACATAACAGTCAAAAGGAAGAAAAAAAATCCAAAGTTTGTGTCATGTCTCTAGGTTGAATGAATTGAATCTACCCATTTTCAATAACAGTACATTGTCGATTTGATTGTCTTTGACCATGTTTTACACAAGCTCTTATTCCAACCGACTAGCAATTACTTCCATCAATTTTCTTTTCCTTTCCTTTCTTTTCCCTTTAGCCAATCAGGTTGAGATGTGTGGTTAATTAAGCCAGGACCACATTGATGAAACATGAAACACTATTTCATGGCTACACCAAAATGGGGTCTACAAATCTGACATGCATCAATGTTTCTATTATATGGATAAAATTATTTCATACATTCACTTTACAATTATTCTTTTAACTTTCATAAAAAAAATAAAAAAACCCTCATATATCATAATTGCTATTTAAAAATAAATAAATAAATTCATTAAATACATTATTTTTTAATTTTATTTGTAAATTTAAAAACCTCACCTCAATTATGTCGATTGAGTCTTAACTCAATTAGGATGGACATTGTTTCCAATATAGAAGGAGTTGAATTCAAGTACGTTGAAATGCATTATTCTAGTCATTGTGCTAAAAAAAGCAGATATGATTAGAACCCATCATTAAATTTTATAAAATAAACTAAATATTTTTACCAAATGAGTTAAACTTGGAAATTTTTTAGATATGATTTAAGTTAAGGGCATTTAAGTTTATTAATTTTTAATAAATAACCCACTTCAAAATTTAATTTTATATTTAAAAATTTAACTTATTTTTTAAAATTAATAAAAACCAACTACTCACTTAGAAGATATTTTATTTTTAAACTTTAACTTATTTTAAAATGATAACAAAAAATATTTCTTTTCACATAGTAAATGTGATGAATTATATTTTGGGTCTGAATATGAAATTTTAAAAATGGGCTAGATTTTGGTCCTTGCATCAAACTAAATCCATCAAATGGGCTTTAACCAAGTGGGCTTTTGCCTCCCTATGCAAGGGTCTATCAAAACCAATATTAAAAATTAAAATCTATACTACCCTTCTATTATATTACTAAATTGATATTAAAAATATTAAAGTAATATTAAATAGATAATGTCATTGTAATATTTAAATTAATTTTATTAGCTATACACCAATTAAATTAAAAATTAGCCCTATAACTAAATGCATTCACATAAAACATTTACACATTTTCATGCAAGTAGTAATATTAAGTAATATTGAAAAAATTTTACTTTTTAGTATTATTTCCATCACACACAAAAAAAAAAAAAGATTTTCATTATTACTTGATACCTTCACCTTTTATTATTATTTGATGCTTGATATATATATATTTTTATTTTATATATAATAATGCTTATTTTGCACAATTGTGTATATTTATTATCACTTTTTGATATGTTATGCCTATTAACTAATAATTATTTATATTAAATGTGGATTATTAGTATTGATAAATTTTGACATATCTATGAAATAGAGTGCTAAAGTAATATTTTCTTCGAAATATTAAATCATATTCAAATGAAAATCGAATTGCTGGTGGCTGTTGGATTAGCTAAGAAAATGAAGGGTTTTTGCTTCTCTTTCTAACTTTAAATTGGGAATGCTAACCTCCTTTGTTTGCTTGTAAGTACTCCTCTTTAACATGGAAATTGAGAGGGCTGGCAAAGGACCTGACAATGTACTATGGAAGATTTAGGACTAACTTGTAAATTTTGTAAAAAATTTAAGGATTTTTTTGTAATTTTATAAAAAAACAAAGGCCCAATTTGAAAATGTTGTAAAACAAGGGAATTTATTATTTTTTTAATTTTTGTTTTTTTATAATTTTTATAATAAATAACATTTAATTGTAATATAATATATTTAAAATTAAAATAAAAATAGGCCTAAAAGTTTTATTGTCCACAAAATAGCTTAAACTCAAATTAATGTCATTCAACCTTAGCAACCAAAGCCCAAATTTAAATAATGTCCAAAATTTTACTTGTAAAATCAAAGTGATTTATCCCAAAACAATCATTCATCCCAAATGCAAAAATAATCAAATTTGTTACAATCTAAATTAACTAACTCTAATGAAATTTGATGTCTACAACAACTTTATGAAAAAAAAGAAGAAGCTATAGTTGAGTGACTTACAAAAATACTAAGTAATTAAGGAGTTCCTTTGTTAATGGATGCCTTGTTTAAATACATCACCAAACATCCTTTTGTTAATCCAGTTATCTAGAAAGTCCACTTCTGTTTAACCTCCTATTTCTCTCGGAATGATTCTGCTCATTCATCCCTGCAAACGAACTAATGTCTCCCTCCAGGAAGATCTTGTCCACTTGTCTTTGTGAACAGGCCACCTACTCCTTAAGGTGCTTGCTTTTTTGGTGTGAACACTCCTACTATGAATTTGCCCTATAGGTCACCGAACCCAACCTGAACATAACAACCATGTACCACATCAACACTTCCAAGCACAAGACTTTCACTATATATACCCTTCAGCACGATGAAGAAGGGATTGACCCTTGAGCATAGACAACAACCTAATAGCCCTCAACCTTCTCCTTTGTTCTCTCAACTTCTTTCCACCTTACTTGGCATACCTCTTCTGGCTCTCCTCCCCTATTGATACCCTCATCAACAAACTCTAATTATGATGTGTGTACAAGTACTGCACTTTTATACACGGGGAGGTTAGGGAATAAGAATACCCTTCAAGTATGAACGAAGGAGAAGAAGAAGAAGAAGAAGAAGAAGAAGAAAAAGAAGAAGAAGAAGAAGAAGAAGAGTTAAGAGAACAATTAATATCCCAGGTTGCTTTTATCATGTTATCTTTTTTATATACAAATGAAGGCTTACAGGAATTTTAAACTAGCTAACAAACTCTAATTAACAACTACAACAGACTTAATATTTTCTTCTTTAAGTTTTCATATATAAATCTCTCATTCTCAAAACAAGCCTTGTCTTCAAAAATGAAAACATTATAATTTCATTTGCAAACCACATAAAAGTACGTTCAAGTGGGTGTGTAAACTAAGCTACCAATCATACATCTTGTTGGAGGTAAGAGTATTTGTAGGATTTGACATAAAATGATGTCGCTTCTTGATTTTTGTTTGATTTTAGGACTGTAATCCTTGTGTGGTGGTTTGTAAATTATAACTTTGCAAAGTCTAACATTTGCAACTTTCTTTGCTCCAATTTTGTAGCAATAGTAATTTCATAAAAGAAACATTCCATGTCAATGATCCCAAATGGCAACAATTTTGCATGTTTGCACATATGGTAAAAATCATATTCTTTTTTAAACCATAGAGCAAACCCTTGAGCTTTTTCACATCAAAGTTTGTATTGCTTTTGTTTCAATAAATTTATCTAATAATTATATGTTTTAAAATATTTGAAGAATTAAGAGAAGAGTTTGATAGTAAATTTCAATTTCTTGAACAAACTTGGGGAGTTGAGTGAGACGCATTAAAGGTGAGTATATAGGGTGATAACAGATTTCCGGTGTAAGATTTTTATGGTTGATTCTTGAAGTTGGGAAATTGCAAAAGCATCTTGAAGAGTTTTAAGCTTGACATCTTGACAAATTTTTGTATAGTATTCTCAAGCACATTCAAGAGCCAGTTGGTTGCATACTCTTCATGTAAATGTACCACTCATAACAACAAGGTAAAATAGATATAATATTCAGCAACAATACCTGTTTACTTGAGATTTAGCATCTTTATCATATTTGTTGACGATTAAAGCTTAAGAGATCTTGTTCAAAAGTTGCTAAGGCCTTTTTCTTGTTAACATCTTGCTTGTGTAACGTTGTCGTTGTTTCCTTCAATGATTCTTTGATGGATTCATCAAACTTAAAGTTTAATAACCCGACAGTTTCAACCATGGGAGGTGCCAAGTTCGGAGCTCTGATACCAATTTATGCATGTACAGGTACCGCACTCTTATATACAAAAAAGTTAGGGGAAAAGAACAACTCTCTTAAGCAAGAAGTAAAAAGGAAAATAGGAAGAAAATGAATAAGAATATGAAAAGTTAAAAGAAAAGATAGTTCAGAAGAAACATTGGTATTCTTAATTGCTTTTGTTATGTTTAGTTATCTTCTTTATATACAGATGAAGGTTTACAAGACTCTACAACTAGCTAACATATGCTAACAACTCCAGCAGGCTTAACATTCACTTCTTTAGTTTCACACACACACACACAAACTGTTATCTTTTCTCCACTAATTTTTCTTTTTCACCTTTTATTTCTTCAAATCAGAAATAAGTTTTATAGATTCGATAACATAGCTTCATCCTCCGCACATATAATTCTCAGCCATCATAATTTCTTATTGAAGAAAAGTAAAATATTAGGTTAAACACTTAAAAATGCATTCCTAAACTTTGTGGATGATAAATTGATCTCTAGATTAGAGAATCAACATTATATATGATTTGAGGGAAACAATGCACGATGCATGAATTAGAGTGTTAAACCCTAATTAAAAATGTGAAGGGTAAAAAGTCTTTTACTTTTTAACGTGGAGAACAACAATTTATGATTATGATAGCCCACAAAAAGCTCTCTAACCGGTGGAAATTATAGAGAATCACATCAAAGTTTCGAGAGTGCACGAACAATACATTATGGAGGAGAATGTTAAGATTATTGTGTCATATTTTTTTAAAAATCGATGTTGTGAATGGCAACTTAAACTAGGTCTAGGTTAACTACAAATTTAAATTAGATTTTCATTGTACACTGAGAGATCTACCATGTGCATCACTTAATTATCATATTTTATGGGAGAATAAAAGGATCATATGTACTTATGCTACAACCAATGAATGACAAAATCAGATGAAACCCCCACTCTTTTTTTTCTTGTTTTCTTCGTGGCACCTTGAGAAACAAAACCACTAATTTCTTTTCTCAATTTTGTGTAATTAAATTAATTATCTTTCTTGTTTGTTTCACACATGGTTTTTAATACAAGTTGGTTTTAGATGAATATTACCATATCAGGTAAGTCACACCAGCTTTTCTTTTATTTTAAAGTTTTGGTTAAAATATTTGATAGGTCTCTGTACTTTGTTTAAATTTAGAATTTAGTCTCTCTATTTTTTAAATTTCAAGATTTAGGTCCAACGGTTAATATTGTTAAGATTATTTTGTTAAATTCAGGTTCATTATAACATCATTTTTTTAATTATATTGCTACTAACCGAGTGTTTCTTTATATATATTTTAAATTACCACAACAAAAAATTTAACAAAAAAAAATTATCACTGCTAATAATTGGACCTGGATTTTGAAATTTGGAAAGTAGAGGGATTAAATTCTAAATTTAGAAAGAGTACAAGGACCTATAACATATTTTAACCTAAAATTATTAGATTATAACACATTTACGATGTGGGTGAATAAATATATTTATGGTGATCAAATTAATTTTGATTGAAGTGGTAAAGTTAAATATTTAAAATTCATTATGTCATGTTGGTCGAGTCTTAACTCGATTGGCACTATGTCAAATTCATATTCAATAATGGATTGAAACAAATGTTAACAAAATTTTTATGGTTGAAAGATGAAGCATAACACATTTGAAGATTATTATACGTAAAAGAATACAAACCCAAGAAAATAATAATGATAAAAATAAGATTAACCATATTTGTAGAAAAATCCAAGAAAAATTGAAGAAGGCGTTTACAAAACACCCATTGGATTCCCCGAAGTAAGTTGACGAATTGTTTCCTTTGTCAGCAAAAAAATAAAATAAAATAAAATAAAAAGAATCTAAAATGAAACAAAGAAAGGGCAAAATTTCATAAATTCACATGCCAGCCAATAATAATTGATATTTAACTGGGGAATTTTCACATGGGGGAGAATTTCTTAGTAAATGTGCCCTATATATATTACGATTTTCTCGAGAAATTAAATTACAGTTTTAACAATTAAAATAAAAAATGGAACATCCGTCTGCTTCAGATTGGTTATATTGGTCGGTGTTGAAAGGCCAACTTGCTTTGCATTAATCATTTCTTTTGCTTTGGATTTTGGATTTCTTTTATTTTATTTTCATTTTTTTCACTTTCCAGTTGATGGGGGAATCCACGTACTGCCCATGCAATTTCTTTTTCACTAGTTCCTAAGAATATTGCTGAAAAATAAATGGGTTTTCTAGGTTAAATTAAACCTTACTTTCCTGGAAAATCTTATGAAAGAACAACTGTAATTTTTTGGTTCTTTTCTGGAATGTTGCAGCTGGCTTTATTACTGTTATTATTACTTATTACCGACCAAACATAACCATCCTTGTTGCAACTTGCAACCATTTATTTTATTTTCTTATTATTTTTCTAATATGGTAATGCATTTTAGTTTTTATATTCCGTTGATGCTTCACCTCTAAAATGTAAATTTTAATTTAGCCCCTAAAATAGTAAAATCATATTTTATCTCCCATAAAAAAAATATAATTTCATTTCGGCCCCTCATTGAAATTTTTTAGCTTCATCCCTATCTTTAAAGTTTGAATGCGATATGTTTTACTATTGCATCCAACACTTGTTAATAAAATAAAACATAAAAACGTTAATTATGGTATAAAAGTTAAAATATTATGATAATTAAATGATAATTAATATGTTATAAGTTACGAATTTGTATATGTTACTATTTTCCATATATAACTCTTACATGAGTGTATAGATGTATAAGAGGCTTTACTTTTTAGCTCTAACCACATTCATTTGAAAAAGGGAGCCATGAAAAATTGCACTTATGGTCGTAGAAATTTTCTCAGTTAGACGAATTTTATTTCATAAATAAATTTACTTCAAGTTTTTACATATAAAATTATATCGAATTAAAATTTTCAATTCAAGTTATTAATTAAATTAAAGTTTATGTGAAATTTTAGAATATATATGTCCAAGGATGGAATTTGAGACTAATCTCAACTGAAGACTTAAACATAAATCCTTTATAACTCAATTGGTTTGCTTGAATGCCATAAAAATCAGCAGGATTCTATTTATTTGTTCTTTTTATCAAATGCGATATGAAGGGAAGGGGATGAAGATTAAGATGATAGTGATTGAACCCATATAATAGCTAGGACTAACATGTAAACATTTGATTTTGCATTGTCAAACAATAGCTAGGAACCAGGTGGAGAATATTGTTGGTTTAGCAAAGGTTTGTGTAGATTTATGTAAATATTGAGGTTGACTAAAGTTCCTATAAAAACAAGAGAAATTATAACCAACCAAAATGAACAAAAATAATAATATTTAGGGTAAGAGATATAAATAAGAACAAAACAGAAAGGGCAATTAGGGGGGTCTTGTAACTCTTTGTTGCTTAGCATGCCATGTTTATCATAAATTTCTCCCACTAGTTTCCAACTCTATTTCCTCCTCAACTTGTTCTTGAAACCTGTAATAATCAAGCACATATATATTCTTTTATGTAATTGCCAAATATATCTCACTTTTACTTTGTGCTTGATAGGGTAAAAACACATGAAATGAATAGATATAGGGTGACAACATTAATTTACCACCCTACCATGTAAGTCCTTAGCCTATGGTATTAGAATTAATTTCATCATGCTTTTTTTATGGTAACAAAATAATCATTTACTTAATGTTGAGACCTAAACAACATGAAATAATTAAAACTACACACACTTTTTTAAATTCCCATCATAATGTTCTAAAAGGGTGTCTATATAATAAAGAAAAAGTTCAAATACACCATAAATCCCTGTACTTTTTGAAAATTTGAATTTACTCTTTTTACTTCTCGCATTTCAAAATTCAGGTACAATTGTTAATAGTGTTAACATTATTTTGTTAAATTTAAGTTCATTACAACGTCATATTTTCAGTTACATGGCTATCGAATGAGTGTTTTTTAAATATTTCAAAATGTCACACCAACAAATTTAACAAAAAAAGAGAGTAATAGTGTTAACAATTAAACCTGAATTTTGAAACCCGACAAATAAAAAGACTAAATTCCTAGAAATAAAAGTATAGGGACTAAATTCCAAATTTGTGAAGAGTGGAGGGACTTGTGAGACATTTTAACCTAGAGAAAAAAATAAATTATGTTCCAGATGAACTTACAAGGAAATAGCTTTCACCATGGAGCAAACTCTCAAGCAAAAAACCAAAGTCATTCATGGGAAGAGGCAAACCAGAAGAGTGGACCAACATTACATCTTCACCAAACATAGCTTTAATGTCAAGTGGACCCCTTGGAACTTCTGTTGGGACTCCATTGATGAACACTGTGATGAACCCTGAAACAAATCCCAGTAAGCGTTTAATTAACTCAGCATTCAATACCTGCTGCAGATGTTTAATATTTGAACAAAGTGTAAAAAAGAAAAAGAAAAAAAAAAGTAACACTTTAGGTTTCTTCAATCATTAGTTTCCCCCATGTATATAATCTCTATTGCAAAGCCAATAGAAAGGTTCTATATGAAAAGAAATAAAATTATAATAATAAAGCAACATATAGCATATTTATGGGGTACAGTGCATAACTCTATTTTCAAACAATATGGAACACATTGTTACATCACAAGAAAGTTACTGTTTCAGATATTTTTTCATTATTCATGAATTGGGTTTTAAAAAAAAATATTTGCATTAAAAGAAATGAAAATTACTGAACCATGCAATTTACCAGATTGATACTGCAAATTTGAAGTTTCTGAAGGGCATAAAACTGATGTAATGTTTGAGCTTTCTCCATTTCCTTGAAACCCCATTTGAGAGGACATTGAGAGAAGATTTCCCATTCCATCATCATTCATAACACCATATGAAGAAGAAGGACCAATTAGGAAAGAAGCAAAGTTTGGAGGAGAATTTGCAAACCCCATAGAAACCTCCTTATTTTCATACTGAATTGCACCGCCGCCACCACCGTTACCGAGTATTTGTGATTGGTTATTCCTTTGTTCTCGTACACCGGCAGCTAACAGCTGTTGTCGTTGCCGGCGACGAGACCTCGAACGTCGGTTTTGGAACCAGTAAAAGACATTAGCATCACCAACAGACCCAAATTTCTCAAGCAGCTTCCTTATTCTCACAGTTTCATCTTTAGGAGGGTTAACCATGCCACTATTGAAGATGGACTCTAGTATGAGGATTTGTTCTGGTTTTGGTGTCCACCTTGACCTGACTGGTTCACTTCTCTCTGAACCATGGCTCGGACCATTAGGGTCCGGAGCTTGATCGTCCATTACTTTGAAATGAAGAAAATAATAGTGCAAAGAAATGAAAATAGTTCCTTCAAGCTGAAACCTAGGTTTAAGAATATAGGACAAAAAAATACCAAAGCACATGAATACACAGTCTAGAATATATTAGAGAGCGTGAATTTATATATAAGACCCTGATGGAATGTTGCTTTCTAAAGTTACCATATCACCCTTATCTTGTTTGGACATCATAGACTTGAAATTACTTCTTTGCCTATCAAAGCTTCTCAAAGCTTTTCCAGGATATTCTCTATATATATATCAATAAATGTTGGGCGGAGTCAGTAGGGGTGATACAGATGAAGCCAAAAAATATTTTGAGATTGAAAATTAAGTTTTGATAAGAGTTAAAATGTTGTTTTACTGTTGTATTAGTTAATATTTTTATAATATTTTAAAAGATTAGATCAAAATTTTATTATTTTTCGAGAGTTGAAGTGCAAATTTACTATTACTAATTTAGGGTGCCAGGGCCCTGTTTGCCACCTCTGTCATGTCCCCTGACTAGTGAGGCATTATACTCTTAAAAAGAGAACTTATGTTTGAACTTTAGAAATGACGTTGTTGGGAGGGACAACCACGAATCCTAAAAGGATTAGTCTTTATAAATAATAAAACGAACATGGAAGATACTTTAATTGCCAAAACAAAAACAAAGTTATATATATTTATATATATATATATATATATATATATTTGCAATAGTTAGAGTTTATTTCGATGGCGGAGACGGATTTGGCTCCCCTCTATTATTATTTTTCATTAATTATTATGCAATACATGTTTAATCAAATTTTACATTTAATGTATGGGTCTTACTCGTTTAAATAATATTGATCAATATTTTGGATATTAACAAAGAAAAAGTATATACAAATGTGGAATCTATTTAAAACACGTGTATTCCTATAACACATATAACTTAGACCTAACAAATTTTAAAAAAAAAAAAAACAATGAATTAAAATTTAGGAGGGAGTTTTTTTTTTAATAAATCAAATTCAAATCCAAATTATCCGTAATTTAAAAACTCAATTAAAACATTATAAAATTTAAAAATCAACTCAAATTAAAAATAGATGATATAATCAACCTTAAAAAATGAACTTCAAAAATTTATAAATTCTTCCCTTATCCCTAAAAAACTCAATATTTTGTTGCTCTTAATTCCCATCTAGCTAAGCTAGCCTTCCTTGGTTTAAGGAATTTGTATCCTATTATTCATACTTTACCATATGCTTTTCATACCTTGAAAAAAAAAGGTGAAAAGACCTACTGTTTGGTGGATTTAGACATTTTGTCTATCATATATTATTTTGGATCAACATTGAAACATAATTAGGTAGTGGTCAAGAGAAATGCCAAATGTTACACATTTATGTCACCCAATTAGATTCCAATAAAAAACCTAAGCTAAATATTGACCATATTATATACCCAATATTATTGTACCTAACCTCTTCTTAATTTCTTGTCTTCAAAATAATTTCATTTTAAATACAACCACTTATAATGCAAAACCTAGCTTAACAATATTGAATAGAATTTTAGATTATTTCTAAGTCCCATGTACTATATATTAATGAGTAATAGCACGGCACATCATCAATAAGTTAAACAAAAAATATGGAGGGCTGGTAAATAAATACTGATAATTTTATTTTAACATTAAATGTAGTTATCATAAATAAATATTAACAGCTCTCGGATTTAGGATCACAACTTTAAGGGTTTAGGGTCTCAAATTTTAGCATTTATTTATAATTAATTATTATTTAATTATGTTTAAATAAAGTTATTAGTATTTATTTATAAGTCTTACACTATTTATGATGTATCAATATTCTCCCTTTTTTTAAAAGTAGTTATGTTTGGTTTTTTTATAGTATAATAATAAATTTAGCTTTTAATGTTTACCCCTTTTGTCACTTAGTCCCTAATTCTATTTTTTTTTTTTGGATCATTTTGATTTATGACTCTCAACTTTTAAAATTTAGTCGAATTGATTTCATTTGTTTACGTTTTAAATTTTGAAGGTTGAGAGTCAAAATGATTTTTTTTTTTTAAAAGGACCAAAGCGATAGAAAAGGTAAATATTAATTGCTTCACTTTTCTTATTACATTTATTCTAAAGATTGATCATTCGTTTACCCTCCTGGTTAAACATAAAAATTATAATTTAACTCCTCCTAAAAATTAATTATTCAATTGAATCCCTTTTAGCTTTCTGGGTAAATAGAAAATTGAAAATTTAGCTTCTCTCAAATTCAATAATTTAAATTAAGCCCTTCCACTTTTGGTCCCTCCCAAAAACCAGTAATTCAATCAGAGCCATTTTAACATCAATCCAAATACAAAAAAATGTAGGAAATAGAGGTCAAAATGGTAAAAGAAAGAAGAAAGAAAAGGGGGCTGAAATAGGAAAACTAGGGTTTGGGCAATAATGGCGAAGTGCATGTGAAGGAATGCATGGAAAGCTGGGAAGAGACAACTTCTTTTCCATATTTCTTTATAACAAAATAAATAAATCTCACTCAATTGATAGTCAAAAAATGGTGGAATTAATTATTATTATTTTCTTTTTTAACCAAAGTAAACTTTCAGAAAATAAAAAGAAAAGTGGAAATATGAAGAGAGATGTCAGTATTTTAATACTGTGGACGTAATTCAATGCTAAACCAATTACTTTTTTCATTATAATTTTCTCTTAATTCTCTTTCTCTTCTCATTCTGTCTCCACATTTGAGTTCCCCATCTTTTTATATCTATTTTAAATATATATATATTGAACAATCGCATTTAAGTTCTGATCGTATTTGCTATTTTGACACAATATGTAGAATTAACTATAATCACTCCAACCCATAAATATCACGTCCTCCTACATTAACAATAATACTCGTGCCAATCGAGCTAATACTCATTTTAATCTTCCAAAAATTTATTACTCATTTTTACTCCTTGAAACCCTTTTTTTTTTGAATTTACCCTTATTTTAATTATTAAAAAACTGAATCAAAATCCAACCAAATGTCAAAGATAAGCAAACCAAATTCCACCGCTTCAGTTTATCTATTTCTGATTTTCTTTTTAAAAAATTATAATACTTTTTTAAAGTTATTTTCGCTAATTTATATATAAAATATTCTTTATATTATATAATATTATAAAATAATTATAAATTAAAGAAAAAAATTGAATATTACGATTCAAATCAATTTTCAATTTAACGAAATTTAATTAATAATATATTAATTAGACTTTAATTTTTAAATCAAATCAGTAAAAAAAAAAAAACTAAAATCCTATAAATTTTATTCGCAGAGAAACTAAATTTCAAGAGATTGAAGAAATACAATCTGTATATAGGTGGTTCTGGGTCGGATTTAAGTTTATATTTTTCAACTTTGGGTTAGTTTGATCCGATCAATTTTACTGTTTATAAATAATAAAAATATAAAAAATTATATTAATATTGTTATGAAATAAATAATAAAGAGAATAAAAGAACAAGAATTAGTAGAGAAAAAGAGAGCATAAAAATTTTATTAATCAATAGGAATGTTTACAATGTACATCAAACTTATATTAATTTTGATGGACATCCACTTAATAATAAAATATTTAAAACAAATATTTATATATTTTAAATTTATTATTTTTTAAATAATAAAATGAGTTTTAGAGCGGGACGAACTTTTTTAGAACGGAGCTTCGGTCCGACCCAATTCGATCTATATGTATTTTCACTTTTTTCTGAGTAAATAAATTTAGATATATGTGTGTAAAATGATTGATGCAAAGGTTTCGATAGAATGGAAAATTGTACGTTCGTTTTTTATTTTAAGATGGTAAAATAATTTTAACTTTATTAAGCTCTTTTGTTCATAAATACTCCACTCTACAAAATTCCCTATGTACATAATTACACCTTTGACGTAAAAAGTCGTATTGCACGACAAAAACGCATTTTCAACAGTGCCTGCCATCCGTACAAATTTTAATGCTATTAATTAATAACATAATCTTATATCAACTTCTAATTATTTAAGAAAATTATAAAAAAAAAATTTCAATATATTTATATATATTAGAAAACCTGTCGTGTTTGTGGAAATTACTGGTTTAGAATACAAATGTGTGTATAAAAATTACATACAATAAATAATGAAATGTATGGTTTGAAACTGATTAATCACAATATACGATATTTAAACACATAAATATATTAGATAAACAATACTAAATGCACTATAATTATTTATCATGGTTTTGTCAACAATTGTGAGTTAGCGCCGGGTTGAATTGTAACACCAACTCAATTAACAACATTATTAATATATAAAAGTAATGGAGATAAGAACTTGTGTATATTAAAATGAAAATTTATAAATTAGAATAAAATGAAGTTTTGGTTGAATGGTAAAATTAAGGTTTTGCTAACTCAATTAGTGTGGGTTCAAATCCTACTGTATGCATATTTTAATTTGTTTTTGTTAAAATGAAAAGACTAAAATAACTACTATCAAATAGTATAACTTATTTTAATTACGAAAGGGCATTTTCATAATTTTTTAACCGAGTTGGTGACCCAAATGGGGGTGACACCAACTTAGTAAAACAATTAATAATGGTAAGAATAGATATACAACTACTGGAGATAATAACTTTTGTATATTAAAATAAAAATGTATAAAATATATTAAATAAAAGATTTGGTCAAGTGGTAAATTTAATATTGTACTAATTTAATTGGGGTGGGTTCAAATCCCACCATATGCTTATTTTAATTTGTTCTTGTTAAAATGAAAAGACTAAAATGACCTCAAATAGTATAAATTATTTCAATTATGAAGGATATTTTTGTAATTTCTAATTGATTTGGTGACCCGATCGAGGGTGACACCAACATAGTAAAACACTTAATAAATAGTAAGTATATACAACTAGTGGAGATAATAATGTGCGCAATAAAAAATGTATAAAATATATTAAAATAAAATTTTGGTTAAGTGATAAATTTAAAGTTTTTTAAATCCAATTGGTGTGGGTTCAAATCTCATCATATGCATATTTTAATTTGTTTTTGTTAAAATGAAAAGCCTAAAATACCCTCAAACAATATACTTTTTTTAATTACGAAATAACATTTTTATAATTTCCTAATCGAGTTGGTGACCTGGTTTTTGTTAAAATGAAAATTTAAAATACCCTCAAATGGTAATTATAGAAAAGCATTCTCATAATTTTCTAACTGAGTTGGTGACCCCGTTGAGGGTGACACCAACTCAGTAAAACTCAAAAAGAATTAATTTTTTAAGTAGTAAAACCAACATGAAAGCCTAGGGGCAAAGTTAAAAAGTTTTCTTAGAAGGACCAAAAGTAAATTATAAATGTTTGAAGGACTAAAATGTAAATTTATTACTTTTTTTTAAATTATAATCTCTAAAAAGATTTTTAAGAGATTTATCAATTTTTTAGGACCAAAGCTAATACATATCTTTCTTTCAACTCTGTAAAAGATACTTGATTATATAAAAAAAAATTAAAGTTATTAAGAAAACTTGAAAACCAAAAAGGACTAAAGTTTAATAAGCAAATTAAAAAGAAAACCTTAATACATGTGCCCCCAAAGCATAACCAAATGTTGGTTGGTGTCCCCTAAACATTATTTTCAACTTTCTCCCTAAAAAATGTAATAGGAAAAATATGGAAATACTTAAACTAACAAAAATAAATTGATAAATTCGGAATATCAACAGTGTTTGGTATGATGAAAGATAGTCACTTTCCTGAAAATTTAATAAGTTGGAAAATTGTGTCAATATTTAGTATATCAAATTTTATTTACTTTCTTTAGAATCTAACTTTCCCTTAAGAATTATTTTCCCATGAACGCGACAATGGAATTCCCATGATAAATGGTGGGAAAGTTACTTTCCATTTCCCATGTAGATTAGAAAGTTAAAAAAACTTTAAGACTATTTTATATTAGTTTAGGGTATTAGTCTACTAAAAAAACGTAAAATAAAATAGAAGTTATTACCTCCTTCCTCCTCTTAATTTTCTCCATTACTTGCAAGTAAGCTTTTTTCCCGCTACAATTTGATTTAGCACTTGTATTTGTATGAAATGTTTATTATCTTTTTATAGAATATGGATAGAAATGTTCCATTTAAATCGTATAGGAATTGTGAGTTGGACCATATATGATTTTACATTCCTATGATTTAATTATTTGTATTTTTGCTCAGAGCAATACCCGAAATCAATTATTTTTTTATATTCCTAAGGTAAGCCTTCAGCTAAAACAAAATGTGATTTCAAGTTTATTTTTTAATTTCCAAAACAAGTTTTATATATGCATTATTATATTTAGAAAACATAAGCAAGACAGATTTAAAATAATTTTGCTTTTAATTAAAATCAAAATTTTAAAAATTATCCATTAAATTTTATTATTAAATATGCCGTCCAAATATTTGTTAAGAATAAAGTTTATTATAAATATTATCTTTTATGTAATAAGGGTAAATTCATAAATTATCATTATATTTTTAATAAAGTACTTGGTGAACCAAATGTGATAATATAACTTTTCTAAGATTTTAGTCAATACATTCTCATGTATATCAAACATTGTAAAGTAACTTTCTTGGAAACGCATTTCAAAAAGTCATATTTTATTAAAATCATAACATGTGAAAGCACCAAATATGTAATTGATTGCCATATTATATTTAGGGATTTTGTATCTGTATTCATCTTTCAATGTTATTTTCTTAGATTTTTCAATTTAAAAACTATACATATTTTTAATTTTAATGATTTTTCAGTACTAGAAATGTTAAACCCACCATTCAACTAATTAAATAAAGAATGGGTGATTTGATGGATGATTTGAACAAGGTTAACTCGTTTTCGTACAACGACAACAACAATAATAAATAAATAAATAAATGTAGATGTTGCATGGAAGTGAGAAAGGCAGGGGGGTTTGGTAGGTTGCTAAGTTAGCAAGAAAGGGAGGGGGGATTGTAGCCTTTTGGACTTTTACTACAAATGGAAATTTGCCTACTATTTTCACTGTGTTAAGGAATCTTCACTGTGCTGTCACAGTCAGCCTGCTTTTTTTTTTTCTTATATTATATATTCTTTTTTCTTACCATGATCTATAATTATATAGTTTTCTTTTTCGAGCTATTCATGGAATAAGCTCAATGATTAATTTTTCGTGTTTGATAGACTCAATAGAAAATAAATACTAGTCACAAGTTTTAAAATTACTTCATATCCAGGATAAGGATCAAACACTCAACTACTGATCAAGGTAGAAAAGACTCTTACTATCTCACTTAACTCCCGTGATTATTTTGTCCATAGAAATCTGAAAATGTAGTGCATGAATTCGGCGAGTAAATTGCGTCATTGGTTTTGAAATATTGTTACCAATTATTTCTTTTTTATTTTTTAAAAAAAAAATTTTAAGGGGTGTTTCGTTCCTTTAATGTAACATTACAGCTTGTAAAGTTATATTTCAAAATAAGTTTATGATATTTAAATTTCAACATTCCAATCATCTCATAATATTACATTACGACCATCCCGTAATATAGGATGTAATCTCATTACAGCTCATTATCTTAGATTACGGGTGTAATCTTGAATTCTGGATCAAATTGCCCTTTTTTTATTATTCTAATCAATTTAGGTTTTTTCTTAAATAAAGTTTAAAACTAATTAAAAACAAAAAATATATATTTTTCTTTATAGTGAATTAAATTAATGGTTATAAGTATAATTATGATTGATGTTGCAATCACTTTTTATGAATTATTATAATTATGATTTATAAATTTATTTCAACACAATATATTTACTTATTAATATATAAATTGTAATGAAAAGTAAGAATTGTAATAATTTATCATAATTTTATGGAAATTGAGACTAGAAAGTATTAAATGAACTAAACTTGTTAAAAGAAAACAAATTATATAAGAAGGACAATTAAGTAAAATGTGTTTCTAGGTAATCTTACATTCCAGACAAATGAACCAAATAATGTAATCTCACGCCCCACCTGTAATCTTACATTCCTGTAATCCTATTACATAACGTAATTTAAGATTCAGTGGACCAATCGTCTCTTTACACTCGTCTATCGCTTTTAAATTTCATAAAAATCAAGCTAAACTAAACTTAATATTATTGGTAAAAGCTGAGGTCTTGGGTCTTTGTGGATTCAAGTTTGAGTTTCACTATATGTGGTGCAGGTAGGGGTGTAGACAAGGAGACAAGCAATAACCTTGGCCACCCAAAATGGTAAATTTATCTTGAAGCCCTTCAAAATTTAAGAAATTATAAATTAATATAATGGTAAAATTACTCTTTGGTTCCCTCAAATTTTATGATTCATCTTTACTTCCTTAAATAATTTTCTATCTTCGCCCTGGTGTAGGTGTGAGTCTCTAGTCTCACGATGTGTTTTTATCATACATGAGTTTTAGTTGGTGAGTTGTTCGATCTTAACCCGAATTATTTTAAATTATTAACTTGATTGTAATTGCTCAAACATATATTTAAAATTCTATTATAATCAATTATATTTATACTTGTAAACTCCAAAAAAGAAAAAAGTTGAGAGATAGCTCTAACATGGACCATATTGGTATTTTGACTTGCTAAAACACACAAAATACAAATATATATGTTGGTCTTGAAAGTTAAAAAAAAAAAAAAATCAAAAAGGCATATTGTATTTAAATTTACAACACAAAAATACCAATGACTTGAAAGTTTAAAACAAGAATCTCTCAAATTTTGGGAGGAAGATAGGACCACTAAATTGTTGTTAACAATTTTGTCTCTTCAAACTACTTGTTTGTTTTTCTTTGTCAACTGTAAGAAATTGGAATTGGACCACTAACTCCCTCCCCCCCCCAAAAAAAAAATTAAGCCCCACGAGATTAAGGATTTAATAATCCCCATTTTACTATGGTTTTATACAATTTGGACCACTAACTCTCATGATAATCAAGAGAATGAGGTTTTAGATTTGGGTTGTTTAGGTTTAAGTTTTATTTTAAGTAAATCTTGTATAAGTTGAAAAAGATTTTTTTTAGTAGCAGGAGCAAATTATTATACACATTATTAGTAAGTAATTTTTTTCGATTCGATCTTACAATGGGGGCACGAGGGCGAACATTTTTAACCAATGGCTCGAATATTAAGATTGGTCTTGAATTTAGGATGTAATTAAATTAAATATAATATTAAATATTTAAATTTTACTTTAATTTGTAGTAATCAAATTTAGAATATTTTATAATTATAATTGAGAAAATTGAATAAAACTACTCATAATCCCACGACACTTAAATCAAAATATTAAGACTTAATAAACAATTAAATTCGTTTAAATTCAATGATTAATTTATTAAAATATTGATAATATAAAAAAGACATGGAAACTTTAAAAAAGGTATAAAACCAATAATTATTGGTGCAAATTTTCCCCACGCTTCATTACATGAATTTTTTAAAAATGTTGTGGGGGCACTTTGGTATGTTGAAGATGAATTACAAGATTTATTTAGACCAATAATCAGTGTCAATCTAGTTTTGGTTAGCCATTAATGAAAGTGATATGATGATAGGGGTTGGTCTATGGATTGAAGCCAAGGACATTTCATATTAGAGGGGGGAGATGTTCCATTCAACTTGCACAGTTGCAAAAGGCATTGATGAGTGTCAAAAAAGAGTGTACAAACAACATGGATTGTGGCTTTTCATTTGTCCCTCCAACCTGTATTGTCTTGCTAACATTATTTTCTTTTAGGTTTCTAAACCCTCACCCTAGGCTTAGGGTGTTTTTTCCTCTGTTTTTTCTCTCCTTTTATGTATGGTCATAATGATTTCTGCCAAAAAAAAAATGAAAATAAAAACAGTAATGTTAGACATAGATGTCTATAATGATATATATATATATATATTAATTAATATAAAACTTTTAATCAAGATTTGTTAGGATGAAAAAGAAACTTCACATAGTATTTATACATAGTGGAACTTGAATCGAGATATTCAAAATTCTATAACATTAACCTTTTAGTGTTATTTAAACTGAATCAGATCGATCAATTAAATTGAGAATCGACCAATATACCAATTCGGGATATAATGGTTGAACCGATCTCTGATCAAACCACTCCAATTCGGTAAAAAAGAAGAAGAAGCCAAACAAAAAAAAATTTGATGGTTGAACAGGTTTTATAAATTTTTATAATATATATTAAATTTTTATGAATTTTTAATTAACTTAATCACCAGTCCAATCATTAAAACATTAACATTTGCGAACAATACCTTGTATTGCCAATAATCTTCATTGCTATTGTCTATGATAGCGAGAAAATACATGTCAAATTTTGCAATCTAATTTTATCTAATTACATCCTTAATTAGACTAGCGTCTAATGTTACATGTGTTGTATGCAATTTTACGTATTTTTAAATGTGTAATTAGCACAACATCTATTAAATTCTAATTATTTTTAAACAAATAATTTTAAATTAAATATTATAATTATTTTTATATGTAAAATTAATAATATGATGGAAAATAAAGGGTATTCTCGTCAGTTCAAAAGCTTTTCCAAACTCGTGCTTATATATATTATAGATTAAGAAATAATGAAGGTTAAATTTTTCTATTAGTCCTTATACCTTGTGAGAGTTAAGAATTTAGTCTATATACTTTAATTTGATCAAATTTAGTCTTTGTATGTTTCGAATCGGCCAATTTTAGTCATTGTACATTTTGAATCTTAAAATTTTAGTGCTAACCCAAACGATAGTAATTAAATCAGTATGATTAAATTATGCCATTAGTCTTATACTATACATAAAGTTATAGATTTAGTCCATGTTCTCCAGTATATTCATTCTTAGTCTCTATACTTTTTAAAATTTAAAATTCTAGTCTTGACACAAACTATAGTCAGTAAATCCATTAATTGGCTTTTTTTTTTGTGTGAATAATATATAGAAATAGCAAGCTGACATGACATTGTACATATGATAATATATTTGTCGCATACGATTTTGGAAATAACATAACTTAATGAATTTAACAGCTACCTTTTGGTCAAAACAAAAACTTCAAAATTCAAAAAGTACAAAGACTACAAATGACCAAATTAAAATACTAAGACTGAATCTATAATTTACACATGATACAGGGAGTAACAATAGAATTTAACCAATAATTAATGAGTGAATTTTGTCAATTAGCAATTGGGCTTGATTCGTTTGGGCAATTAGGCTTGATTTTGTAAACATTTTTTTGAAACTAAATTGGGTCCTAATATTATTGGAACCCATATGGGGTTGAAAATCATTAATGGACTTGCAACGAAATTTTTGTCTTTCTCCATTTAAGATGTCACCCTCTCATACTTTTTTTTAGGAAAATCCCATAAAAGGCTAAAATGTATGAACTAAGTAAATATCATCCGATGCCAATCGATGAATGAAATCCGGATAGTTCAAGTCATAATCAAGAATATCGTTTTCATCCATTAACTAATGTGCGAGAGAATGGGCGACACCATTAGCTGGCCTATGACTTAAAAGTAAAACTAAAACTAGCACACAACTCATAAAAATCTAAGATCTCCCCAACAATTCAACCTTAGAAAGATAAATCTAGAGTCCAACTATTGAATTTGTTAGCAATAAAGCACAATTTGACTTTAGAAAAACCCTTTCAAGGGCTTTCTAAATAGCGCAGGACAAAGGCACCGATAACCATACTAAAGAAGCTAACAAGCATCATCTCTTCATGATCACGAAAAATAACGCCATAGGTAGCAGGTTTCGACTCTTCATTCTATGCCACGTCAATATTAATTTTTAAGTCTTATAAATGAAGAAGATTAGCATTGAAAATGCTTTCCTCTTATATGCAATTCGACCCAATTCAACTCTAAAATAATTGAGGCATAGTGTATCTCTCAAACACCTTATTATACTAAAAGAAAAGATCACTTTTTGTTTCATCTATCTATACTATTATAATATGTTTGGATGAGTTGGTGTTGGTGACACCTATTAATTAGATCTCAACTTAGTTGTAAAGTTACTAAATGGTCATTTCTTTTACAAAATAATAAATAGTATTTTGAGGGTATCTGTACTTTTTTATATTTTAATAAATTTAGAAAAAAATTACATACACGAGATTTGAACCCAAAACATCATAATATTCACAATTCCAACTTTAACATTTCCATCAAAGCCACATTTAGTTTTTATTTCATTTTTTTTTTATAAATTTCATTACATAAATATTTTCACCCACGTTATGGATGTGTCATAATGTAATATTGTTTAGGGGAGATTGGACTCGCTCTGGGAGAAGTCTTCGAAGTGTCATCCGGTGGGAGTTGATGAACCCCTCAATAGTAGAGGTATTGTGCCTAAGGTGTAGAGGGCTCTCTGGCCTTTGTGGAGTCAAGGAGACAAAACCTGGAGATAAAACCGAGCACAAACACTCCGAGCACAATACCTCTGCTATTAAGGGGTCTATCATTTTACTGCAAACAACATTTCAAAAACTTCTCTTAAGCAGCTTCGATCTCTCCTCAACAAATAATATAATAAAGTCCTAACAGTAACATATATATATTTGCATATAGTGATGTAAATTTATTATATAAATGATAACAAGAAAGGACTAGAAGCTCAAAGCTTTTCATTCATGACAAATTGGCATGACATCCATGATAGTTTGGTAAGCTTAGCTACTACTCCCACACGCCACGGGCAGCACAAATCTTGTGCTCTTTTCTCATTAAACCCAACCCCTCCTCCTCCCTCACACACACTTCGTATATTCATATTGTGTTTATATATTTTATTTTCATAATTAAATGTGTCAAAATCTTAAATACAAATACGTTATTTATCATCAAATTTGACATGTCACACATAATAAACCAAGACTCAAAACCCCATAGTGTGAAACAAAGCCACTCCCCCCGCCCCCCTTCACACCAACCAGCCCTTTCCCATTTTCACCCACCAACTATAACGCCCTTTATAGCAGCTCTCTTTTGTATTTATTTTTTATAGGTTAAAATATGTTGTTAGTCCCTATATTTTGATAAAATTGATATTTTAATCCTTGTATTTTTTATTTTTTATTTAAAAATCTAAGTTCAATCATTAAGATTGTAAGTATTTTTGTCAAAACTTGTTAACTTGGTATTTTGATTGGGTTATTCTCATATGACATAGCATATGATTGACATAAAATAAACATGATAAGTTAACAAATTTTGATATAAACTACTAACAATGGTAATGACTGGACTAGGATTTTTAAATTGAAAAAGTATGAGGATTGAACATATATAGTATCTTTAAAGTGTAGGGACTAAATTTCAAATTCTATACAAGTATAGGGACTAAAACATATTTTAACCTTTTAAATTTTTATTATTATTTTTTGAACCCAAAAGATTAAAAAGAAAGGCACAAAAGGAATCCCTCTTGGCAACCCCATTCACGAGACCAACGTGCCTTTCCTATTCCATTTTATTTCACATATAAACCAACAAAAAACTCACCACCTTTCCTCATTTGCTCTCTTTCAAACCTAACCCTAAGTAGCCCCCCTCTCGTGATGGCCGACCCGCAATGCCACGGCTTGTCCGAAACTTGTAGGAAGGGAGCCGGCAAACGCACCACCATGCCAGTCGAGGCCAAGCTGGTGGTGGT
The DNA here is from genome assembly GCA_008044935.1 of Gossypium turneri. NCBI lineage: Eukaryota > Viridiplantae > Streptophyta > Magnoliopsida > Malvales > Malvaceae > Gossypium > Gossypium turneri. Next base: position 64,960,868 of record CP032581.1, read on the forward strand.
GTCGGAAGTTGCCCCAATCCCAACAGCGCCGTGCGGTGCATGCAAGTTCTTAAGGAGGAAGTGCGTTAGTGGGTGCATTTTTGCACCCCACTTTGGCTCGGACCAAGGTGCAGCCAAGTTTGCCGCCGTTCACAAGGTTTTTGGTGCTAGCAACGTTTCCAAGCTCTTGCTTCACATCCCGATGAACCGACGACACGATGCGGTGGTCACAATATCGTATGAAGCTCAAGCCAGGCTATCTGACCCGGTTTATGGTTGTGTTTCAACCATACTTTCTTTACAACAACAGGTTAATTAATCTATACATGCACTACCACATAATTTAATTTCTTCCAAATTTTCTTTTCTTTTCATAAATGGAAACCAAATGTTGTTGGCTAAGTTGTTTGCTTGCTAGCAACATCTTTCTTTTTCTTCATCTTGTTTGAAAAGGAACCATGTGAAAATCGAAACTTCACGTTTTTCTCGCATGTTATTTAAATTCGGGTGAGTGTTAAAATATGGATACGTGTTCAATATAAATATATTTAAATTTTATAATTTTTTATTATCTCAATATCTATCAATCGTGTTTGTAATATAATTATTTAAAAAGAAAAAAAGAAAAAAACACAATAACATTGTGAGAAACAAGAAAACATTTACTCCCAAATATAGAATTTAAGCTATTTAAGGCCTTATCTTGACTAGACAATATAGATTCCATACCAATTTAAGATAGAAGATTTAGTACACCATAGTGAAATATATTCTTCCTTTTATCATTACAATAATATTAAATTTTTTATCGAGGTTATTATTATGAGTCAACTGAACACTAACTTAATTGGGTAATGACAAAAATATTCTTATTTTACAAAGTAAATTATATCTCTACTACTATTAAACCCTCTTATCGAGTTTGGTGTCACGAGTCAATCGAACACTAACTCAATTAAATAATGATGAAAATATTTTTACTTGACACAATAAACTATATTATTTTGAGGGCGTTTTTATTATTTTATATCTTTTATATAGAAAAATAGAAATATAAATACACATAATAGGATTTAAACTCAAACTTTTAAAGTTTTTTAACATTTATATTTATCGTTCAACCAAAACCTTATTCATAGAATTTTTTATAAATATACCTATTTTTTATCTACATATTATAAAATAATTACTTCTTTTCATTAAATTCAAGATTTAAAGTTATTTACACTTTAAATATGATTAGGGTAATATATTTTTTAAATTTATATTACCATAAGATATACACCAAAAGATTGCTGCAATAATGTCTTACGAAAATATTGCTAAGCTAAATATTTTACTAAAATATTCTTTATGGTTGCAAAAAATACGAAATTTAAAATTAATATTATTATTGCAATTTGTTTTTGCAGGTAGCATCGCTGCAAGCCGAGCTAGTGATGGTGCAAAACCAGCTGATTAACAGCCGCTTCGCGATGGCGAACGCCCTGCAAAGCTCGCAGCAGCAACAGCACCATCACCAGCACCACCATCAACAACAACACAGCAACACTTAGCATTGTTGCAACCAGCATACTCAAACAATTCATCAGCATCCAATAACCTCATAAACATAAGCAACTTTGCCTCCAATTTTGACCTTGTGGCTGAAACAACCACTGCACCTAATTCTTCTCAAAGCATGGACCATCTTCAGCTCTCGAGGCCGTGTCACGACGACGAAGACGACGAACAAGATAGCCGGATTCCGCCCGTTTTCGTCAATCAAATTATTCATCGTACATAATCTTTAGGGTATCTATATATCTTTCTCTCTTTTTTTTCCCTCTAAAATTTATAAAACTTATGAGTTTATTACTTATAGACATATATATGCCTTGGAGTTTCTTTTCTGCAATATTTTTGTATTGATCTTATAATACCATATATTCCTCAACCATAAAATGAACATAAATGATATATATATATATATATATATATTAATTAAGCTTAATTATCTAATTAGTTTATTCTATGTAGAGGTGTTGATGGGTGAAGTCGGACTAAATTTGAGTTGGGTTTAAGTATAATATTAATACATTTTATATTTGTTCAAGCCCGACTTGATCCAAAACATGAACCTAAAATTTTTCTCAAGCCTCTCCATATTTGTCAATAACTAACTCAAACCCAATTTGAGTCTGCCCAGGTTATTTTTTAATTTTTTAAAAAACATTTATATTATTTTTAATTTAACATTTAATAATTTTTTTCATTTATTAAAATGTTATATACAAGCAACTTAACATTTTATTAATGTTTAAATTATAGTATTATACATTACTATAAATTTAATTTTTATGTGTTATAAATTTATGATATATAAAAAAACATAATATGATATATTATGAACTTAAAAAAGGGGATGAATTGAGCTGAAGTTCAAATATTCAAGGCTCGAGCTAACCTAAGCCCAACTTATATTTTAAATTGATATAATTTTTTGTCCAATCTCATTTTACAGACTTATATTTTACCCAAATCTTTAAATACTTTAAGCTAGACTTCGAGCTGAACATATAATCCGACTTTTGAATAGGTATAATTCTATACTATGTTTCAGATTTATCAGATTTATCTAATACTTATATTCAAGGCATATTTAAATATAATAGTCTAAAAATATAAAATCACATATCACCTTGTCTTCAAATGCATACCTTTCATGTCTAATTATTCTTTTTACCTTTTTCCTCTTAATATTTACCCACAACCTCAAAATTGGTTGAAGTCAAATGGGATGGCCCAGGGACTGGTACGAATGGACTCGAGTAAGAGATATGTAAAATTTTCAGATCATTTTATGGTACGAACTGACTAATAAACACCTAGCTAAACAATACAAAAGTGAATGTATCACCCAAATATTTTTAATTGCATGAAGGATTAGAGAGCAATTACTATTTTAAGAATGATGAAACTTTTGCAACTTATTAATCAATAAATTACTAAGTAATTTATTTTCCATTGAACTAGTAGTTTGTTTCGCTAAGTATTGATAGTTTGAGGTAAATAAATAAATAAATAAATATATATATATATATATATATTAAGGTTTGGGAGAAAGTAGACTAGAACTCAACTATGGCAAAATCATGTTTCAAGTAAGGATCGGCTAAATAAGGCCATCTATATACTATATTTAAGTGGGCTGATATTCTTTGACCTATGGGTTCCATCTTCAACCTTGTCTAATTTCTTGAATCCAAAATATATGTATATATCTAAGTTCACGAAACTATTAATAAGTTTATATTTTGATCATTCAACTTTAAAAAGTTACAAAAGAGTCACTGAACAAGTCAAAAGCTTTCATTTAAATCACTCGGTTCTTATGTCCTTTTTTTTAAGTTTGACCGGCGAGCTCCAAGCAATAATTTGACAAGCAGTATGGTGGAACAGTACCTATCGGTGAGTAGAAGAACATAACTTACATCCAAGCTGATTTAATAGCCAGCGCCAGAGATCGGAGAATAAAATTAGTTGTAGAAGATGAGAGAAAGGAGAGCTTTCAATTGGTGCAGACGTGCGAACAAAAAAGGCCATACAACGACAATTTTAACAGCCCAGTTACTTAAATGAAAACTTTCAAATGGTTTAATGGTCATTTTGTAACTTTTTGATAGGTGGGAGATTCAACGCTATGTGCATATTATATTGTGATAGCTCTCTAGTACCTTGGGAGCCAAGAACATATCACCAGCTCAAATACCCTGTGGGTACGAGTGTATTTTGGTGTGGTTGGTGGAGTCGATGCATTTATGCCTAATTAGTACTTTGGTGCATATATTGGTGTGTTAGCAGATTGGTTTATGTATCTTTCCTCAAATCTGAAATGCGACTAGAACAAAAATAACGAAACATGATTATTCGATATATTTATAAAACAATATACAAATACCCTAAGGGTGCATCAGTACTTTGATATATGTACAAAGAAAATGAATTACGATAAATCTGTGAAAAATGACAGATAATGCTAGTTAAAACACCCTTGGTTTGAAATAGAATGTGACTTGACAAAATTAGATGATTTATTGCTATTATGACTAGCGATATGAACCATTTAACGACATTGGAATATGATATGATATGAACCATTATATGGAGAGGACCTAATTGAAGAAAAAGGGAAAGAGAAGGCCAAGGAGTGAAGGAAGAAGAAAATACATCATCTCAACTTTTTTGTTGTAAGCACTACAAGATTTTTAAATTATTTTTATTTAAATGTTTATATTGTGATATGGAATTACTTAAAATAGAAATGTTAAATATATATAATTTTAAATAGATAATAAAAGTGGATTAAATTATGAATTATGATATTTGTAAAGAAAATTATAGATGGAGAATATGAAATGGTATATTTGTTTGAACACTAAGTAAGGATGCTGTGGTAAAAGTATATGTGTGAAAAATGTGTGATATTTGTGATTTGTGAAATGGGGACTAAATTGTAGATGATGGAGAAATGTGAAATCTTTTCCAAAATACTTATGTAAAGTACTTAAATGTATGAAATTCAACTTTAATGCCCAAGTAGACAAAATTTAGAACTATTAGGATATTAGTGGCATGCCATTAAGGGACCTTAGCACGTTCTCTGATTATTAGCACATTAGTGCTCTCTGTTTAGCACATTTGTGCTCTCTGTATAGCACTTTAGTGCTCTTTGTTCAATAGTGCATAATAATGCACCTCTGTATTTGTTCCGTATATCCGATGTGTTCTACAAAGTCTACTTTGGGCTAAGAATATGAGTTGTGAATAAAAGTGAATCATCAATGTGTTGAGGTAAGTTTGATAACTTAAAAAAAGTAAGTTAAATTTTGTTAAAGTAAGGTATAGTTGAAGAAACTTGTATGTGTGTAAATATGTATTTATTGAATAAGTTTAAAATATTGTGTTATTATTCATTTACCTATTTATTCTTGTAGTGCTTACTAAGCCTTCACTGGCTTAACGCGTTTATTTTAACGCATAGGTACAGATAGACTCGAAGAGATAGAGTTGAGCTAGGAGATCTCTGATCTCATCACATCCTCAAGAGCTTCAAGAGTAGGTACCATACTTTGAATTAAAATGACATGTATATAGGTAGATCAAATGTGTGCCCATGTGTTAGGGACTAAAATACAAACTCTTGAAAACTCTATCTATTCTGGTTTTACTTGAAGTATTTTGATTCTATATGAAATGAATTATTGAAACTATAAGTATGTTTGCAAATTGGTTTGTTAATGTGATAATTGTGATCGATTTGGAGTTGTTTTTAAGTATTTTAAATGCATCTTGAATTGGTCTTAAGTGTTGAGTTGAATCCAATATATTGCAGGAAGTTTTAGTGAACTTTTAAACTGATTTTTGCCAAATTTTACCTAAGGTATCGATACCTTTTGTTTTGGTATCAATATTTTTTTCCATGTTTTGAGTTGAAATAGTGTTAAAATCATTTCTAAACATAATCTAACATTCAATAATGACCCATACGTATATATTTTAATATTTTTTTTTGTTAAATAAGTTAAAATACTATGTATAAATGTTTAAATTAAATAGTGTCTAATCAAAACCATTTTGGCACCAAATATAATAGTCTTATACCGGGTCCATACGATCGGACCGGGTATAGGGGCGTTACAAACGAATTGTAAGTATTCTTATTCCTCAAAATGATCAAGATAAGTTGATTTAGTTTCGTGAAAAATTTGGGATTTATTCAGTCAAGAGTGTTACATAGCCCTTATTAAGTCTCCAAATGTTGATATGTTGAACCGAAAGTTGTACAAAAGAATTTGGCGTTTACAATGTCCAACAAAAATCAAGATTCTAGCGTGGAAGTTTGTTCAAAATTTCGTTCCAAATTTTGAGAACTTGCATTTTCGAAGAACGATAGTTGATAATCGCTGTTTGCGTTGCCGTGATCACAGTGAATCTAATATCCATATAGTTCGCGATTGTTGTTTAGCTAAACAAGTATGGATGAATTTAAACTATCATTGGCCAAATTCAGTTGCAGATTTCAGTTTTAATGAGTCGTTAAACTGGCTCCTTGGAAATTCAGGTAGTGGCAGCAGAGAAGAAATTGCAATTTCAATATGGGCTATTTGGTACTCTCGCAATAAATTTGTTCATGAGAAAATGACACAGACAACGGACGAAGTAGTTACCTTCATTAAGGGTTTCAGCATGGAACATCGAGAGTTGTCATCAATCTTCAACATCCCAAACCCAGGGGTATGATCTGCTGGAATCCCCCTCCAATGGGTTGGGTAAAGTTAAATGTGGTGTCCGGTTTCTCGATTGCAAGACAGAAAGCGGTATCGGGTTCCATTATCAAAAACGAAGAGGGTAATATTTTGGGTTCAGGGTTTCGAGTTCATCACCTTGTAGGGACATTAGCTTTGGCTGAAGCTATCGCACTGTTGCATGGAGTTCAGTTTGCGTCAGAGATGGGCTTCCGATACGTTATTGCTGAAAGTGACTCCAGATTGGTCATTAACAACATCAACTCAAAAGAGGACGACTACTCAGAAACTCGGCCGCTTACCTGGGATCTGAAAGCTTAGACTAGGAACTTCTCGGAGTGTCGTTTCCAGTTTGTCGCGCGCGAGGGAAGCTCTGTCGCTCATGCAATGGCGGAGGAGGGTTTGCTAGAAGACTGTTTTTGGGTTGAAGATGCTCCGGCGAAAGCTTCTGATTTAGCAGCCTCCGATCGTCGCTCCCACCGGCCACCATAGACAACAAATTTACTCTCCTACCGCCATTTGGTTTCTTCTCTGGGCATTTGAAACAAGTCTGTTCAGGAAATTTTAGATTTCTTTCTTGTTTTAAGGATCCTTTTAAGATATTTGTTGCTTTTCTTGGTTTTATTTGCCTGTGTTTTGTTTCAACGAGGGTTAATTAGTATCCAATTATTAATATTTTTTTTAGTTTATTTTGTAAAATAAAAGGATAAATACAAAAATTATACATCAACTTTAATTTAATGCATTTGTATACATCAAACTTTAACTTTCGTTAAATAATATTAATTTACAATAAAAATCAAAAAAATTATTGATACACCATCAGCAAAATTAGGGCTAAAAAAATACTTATCAAATAAGTCAACAGTTGTTTTGAAAATCAACTTAATTTATTCAAATTACTAATTATTTATATTTAAAAAATACTTATCAGATATAACATTGAAAATTATAAAAAACAAAAATAAAATATATTTAATAAATACACATGAACAATCCTTTAAAACACAATAATTATTTGGACATAAAAGGCTAAATAATTATTGAAATAAAAAACAAATTAAAAATTAAAAAAAATAAAGAATTTGGAAGCAATTACATTAGAAGTCAAAATGTATAGAAATTTAATGAGGTGTCATGTAAAAAGCATTGGACCCACTTCACCAAATCACCCAACAAACACCTCCTACACTTCATCAAATGATTATATAAATAAATTTTATCAGAGAATTTAAAAATAATTTATATATATATATATATTATTGAGGAATATGGTGAACTTAAAATATCAATAATAAAATTTTAAAAAAAATTTAAAAATAATTTTATTATAGATTTTAATCATATCTGTTCTCTTTTATATAATTTAAAACTACTCATAACATCTCCTAACTCATAAATAGGAGGATAATAGATTTCAGCACATTTAAACTCATATACTCTTATATTAACAATAATAACCATGCCGATTAAGTCTATCATTAGGTTAAACAGATTGTTGGCGATATATTTTTTAATTTTAAATATTAATGATTAATTATAAATATGAAAACATCAATATTTAATATAACTTTCGGCCACCAACCTCTGTATATTGCTTCTCTGATTCCAAGCCACATATACATATACACTCACCAACCCACCCACCCACCTTCGAACATGATATCATTTATGAACAATAAACAAAGGTAAAAAAATCTTTTCAGTCCCTCTTAATTTTGATTTTAAGTAAATTGGTCCCTTTAGAAAAATCAGAGAATTTCGAAAGTAAGCAACCAAGGACAATTAATCATGGCATTAATGTTTTTCTTCAAATTGTACATAATTTTAGTTATTATAGTAATAAATTTAGCACTCAAAGTTTACACATTCTGTCAAGGTTGTCACTATTTAACAAATTTAGCCCACAACATTCATGTAAATGTGTAAATATTGAGGTTAAATTTGTTGAATTTTTTAGAATTAAGACCAAATTAACAAATTATGTAAATATCGAGAGCTAAATTTGTTGTTATACTGATCAAAATTATGTAGAATTGACGGAAGATATTAATGCCATGATTCATTGTTTTCAGCTGCTCACTTTCAAAATTGACTGGATTAAATTGTTCCAATTTTTTTTAGAGGGATCAATTTGTTCAATTTCGAAATTGAGAAGGGATTAGAGAGATCTTTTTACCAAAAAACACAATTGACAGAATTGAATTTAAAAAATAATCACCTAAAAAGTAATTGAATTATGATATAAATATTTATAATAAAAATTAAATATAAAACGTACAAATTTATCATAATATTTAATACAATAAAATTAATAATTCCACAATCATGACAATATTTCTTAAAGTAAAATTTTAAATTAAAAAATAAATAAATTTTGCAAATTTTTTTTTTTTTTTTGCAAATTTCTTTACTGACGTGATTTCAAGACCTTTATTTGAGGTTAAATTTGCTATTAGTCCCTATATTATGTATAAATTATGAGTTTAGTCTATATATTCTAATTTAGTCTATTTTGCTATTTATCCTAACCCAAACAACAGTAATTAAATTTATTAGGTTAAATTCTACTATTAATTTCGTACTATACATAAGTTGTGGATTTAATCCTACTCTCCAATTTGATTATTTTTAATCCCTATACAAATTTTGAAGTTTTAGTCATAACTTAAACAATAGTTATTAAACTCGTAAACTAAAATGACGTGACTTTTCTATCAATAACAAGCTAATACGGCAATGCACATGTAATAATTTATTTATCGTGCGAGTAAAATTTAACGTAACAAATTTAATAATTATTATTTATATCAAATCTAAAAAATTTTTAATTAAAAATAATTAAATTAGAGTTCGTGACCCAATACTTGTTGGAAGCATGACTTTCCAACCATCTCATATGTGGTCCCCTCCCTAATAGTGTGTTGATAAAAAGGTTAAAATATGTTATAGGTTTATATACTCTTTATAAATTTAGAATTTAATCTATATACTTTTACTTTTTAGAATTTAGTCCTTTATTTTTTAAATTTCAAAATTTAAGTTCAATTGTCAACACTATTAATTTTTGTGTTAAATTCATTGGTGTGACATTTTGAAATAAGGAAATAAACTCACTTGACAGCAATATAATTAAAAGAATGACATTGTAATAAACTTGAATTTAACAAATTAATTTTAATAGTGTTAATAGTTGGACCTAAATTTTAAAATCTGAAAATTATAGAGACTTAATTCGTAAAAGTAAAAGTGAAGGGACTAAATTATAAATCTACGAAGTGTACAATGACTTATGACATATTTTATCCGTATATGGATTACATCTACAACTTAGTAATAATGTAGGGACTAATAGAAGAATTTAACCATTATTTAACCGTCGGTAGGTAGCTACTACTTTGGCTATAAATAAGTAATTCCCTTCTCTCACAAATCGTGCGGTATCTTTCCTTCTTCCACTGAATCTCCTCTTTTCCCTATATTTTATCTCTCCGGTTCCATCTCCGTTCTCTACGGTACTGTCCGGTTCCTGCTTTCCTTACAGTAGCCACTGTTTTCACATTTACTATGTATCCATTAATGAACTGCCTCTCTTTTTGAGTTTTTTTTTTTTTTCTTTCAAAAACTTTATAAATATATATGTTTTTCATTGAGATCTATCGTTAAAGCGTCAGCATTTCAACTGTAAAACTTGTTTTCTTTTCTGGGTTTTCATTATCATTACTTAAAATTCCTTCCTTTAACTTGTTCTTGTAAAGCATTGATCAGTGTTCATAATTGTAGTGTTTAATTATTGATTTCTTGATATAGATCTAATGTGAATTGAGCATTATCTTATCTTAAAACATTTAGATCTGCATTTTGTTTGGTAATTTACATTAGTTAGTAGGCTAAAACTTCAATTCACATGAACTTTTGATCTGATTCAATGTTGTTTATCATTTATATTTGATTTTTATGTAATGAAGCTGAATTTTGGTTTTTTTTTTTTTTTTTTTCAGAAATGGCTTCCCACATTGCTGGCTATCCCCGTATGGGACCAAAGAGAGAGCTTAAGTTTGCTTTGGAATCATTTTGGGATAAGAAGAGCAGTGCTGAAGATTTGCAGAAGGTTGCAGCTGATCTCAGGTCAGCTATTTGGAAACAAATGGCTGATGCTGGGATCAAGTACATTCCTAGCAACACTTTCTCTTACTATGACCAGGTGCTTGATGCCACCTCGATGCTCGGTGCTGTTCCACCGAGATATGGTTGGAACGGTGGTGAGATCAGATTCGATACTTACTTCTCCATGGCTAGGGGAAATGCCTCTGTGCCTGCTATGGAAATGACCAAGTGGTTTGACACTAACTAGTAAGTTGCCATTCATGGTCATGGTTTATTATAGCTTTATCGAGAATACGCGGTTTTATCTCGTACTAATACCAATGTTTCGTGCGATGTATTGTTTTCAGTCACTTCATTGTTCCTGAATTGGGACCCGATGTTAACTTCTCTTATGCATCTCACAAGGCAGTTGATGAATACAAGGAAGCTAAGTCGGTATGTTGTTTCAACATGATTTTTCCATGTACTATAACAATGTAGAGTTTTGGACCATCATGTATATTACGTATGTTAAGGTCCTGTAAGTATAGAACATACGGTTAAATTGGTTGTGGTTCAGGAATTGGTTAGAACATACTTTATTCAATGCAATAGCTTAACATACAGTTAACTTGGTTGTGGTTCAGGGATTGGTTTCGTACGTTTTATACATCGTATTTTATGTTTTTATGCTTGATACAAAACTTGGATGCTGAATTTCTGTACCTCGTGCAGCTTGGAGTCGACACTGTCCCGGTCCTTGTTGGTCCTGTTTCATACTTGTTGCTGTCTAAACCAGCAAAGGGTGTTGAGAAGACCTTTTCTCTTCTCTCTCTCCTCCCCAAAATCCTCCCTATCTACAAGTAAGAGTTGGTTTGTTTGTTTGTCCGGGTTTTTAATATAACTTCTCGAATTTGCTGTTATAACATTGAAACGTCTCTACAGGGAAGTTATATCGGAGCTTAAGGCAGCTGGTGCTTCCTGGATTCAGTTCGATGAACCCACACTTGTTTTGGATCTTGACTCTCACCAATTGCAAGCATTTACTGCTGCTTATGCTGATTTGGAATCTGCTCTCTCTGGGTTGAATGTTTTGATCGAGACCTACTTTGCTGATCTTACCACTGAGGCATACAAGACCCTTGTTGGATTGAAGGGTGTTACCGCTTATGGTTTGGATTTGGTTCGTGGAACCCAGACCATTGATTTGGTCAAGGCTGGCTTCCCCGAAGGAAAATACCTCTTTGCTGGAGTTGTCGATGGAAGGAACATTTGGGCCAATGATCTTGCTTCTTCTCTTAGCACCTTGCAGCAGCTCGAAGCTATTGTGGGCAAAGGTATTCTACTTGCATTTTACGGTTTCTAATTACATGGTGAATACTGCAGTTTACTGATGTTTGCCGATTTTCTGACGTGCAGACAAGCTTGTGGTGTCTACCTCCTGCTCGCTTCTCCACACTGCCGTTGATCTAGTAAACGAGACTAAGCTAGATGATGAAATCAAATCCTGGCTCGCATTCGCTGCCCAGAAAGTTGTTGAAGTCAATGCACTTGCCAAGGCATTGGCTGGTCAGAAGGATGAGGTATCTCCTTATATATTTGTTTGCTTTTGCTTTCTCAAGATTTGGATGACACCGTTTCACTTGCTAGTTATTTATCTATTTTTAGGCCTTCTTCGCTGCCAATGCTGCCGCTCAGGCTTCTAGGAAATCCTCCCCGAGAGTGACCAATGAGGCTGTTCAAAAGGCTGTAAGTGTTCAAATACACTAAAATTCTGATTATGTCTTTCAAGTGACTCCTGTAATTGTGAAAAATATTTCTTCACTTACCGTGTTTTACCATTCTTTCGTTCCCAGGCTGCTGCTTTGAAGGGCTCTGACCACCGCCGTGCAACAAATGTTAGTGCTAGACTCGATGCCCAGCAGAAAAAGCTTAACTTACCGGTCCTTCCCACCACAACCATTGGATCCTTCCCTCAAACCTTGGAACTCAGGAGAGTTCGTCGTGAATTCAAGGCTAACAAGTGGGTGAATCTCGAAATTTTTCTACAGATGTTTCGCAGATGTTGATTTTTATCTTCTTTTAACTACTGCTCTGTTATCCCTTCAGGATCTCTGAGGACAATTACATTAAAGCCATTAAGGAGGAAATTAAGAAGGTTGTTGACCTTCAAGAAGAGCTCGACATTGATGTCCTGGTTCACGGAGAGCCTGAGGTGAGCTTTTGTTTTTGTTTCAGCCTTTTGTATTGTACCAGAGACATCTATGTTTAGTCGTTGGTAAGCATCCTAACAATAACTTATAATTTTGCAGAGAAACGATATGGTTGAGTATTTCGGTGAGCAGTTGTCTGGTTTTGCTTTCACTGTTAACGGGTGGGTCCAATCTTACGGATCTCGCTGTGTTAAGCCACCAATCATCTATGGTGATGTTAGCCGCCCCAAGCCAATGACTGTTTTCTGGTCATCAACTGCTCAAAGCATGACTCAACGCCCAATGAAAGGAATGCTTACTGGCCCTGTTACCATTCTTAACTGGTCCTTTGTCAGAAATGATCAGCCCAGGTATGACTAAGAAAAGTTAACAGGCAAAAATATGGTTGGAAATATTGCATTTCCACCCGCATTTCATTTAAGTTTCGTTGTGAACATAGTTTGATATTTTACGATTGCAACATTTCCAGATTCGAGACTTGCTACCAAATTGCCTTGGCCATCAAGGATGAAGTGGAGGATCTTGAGAAGGCCGGTATCAACGTTATCCAAATTGACGAAGCTGCTTTGAGAGAAGGGTTGCCTCTTCGAAAGTCCGAGCACGCCTTTTACTTGAAATGGGCTGTCCACTCCTTTAGGATCACCAACTGTGGTGTCCAGGACACTACTCAGGTTTGTATATCACCTTACTCGTTTCACTTCTCGTACTCTCTATTATCGCACCATTAATCCTCATCGGTAAAATCGGGACAGATCCACACCCACATGTGCTACTCCAACTTCAATGACATTATCCACTCTATCATCGACATGGATGCCGATGTGATCACCATCGAGAACTCACGTTCCGACGAGAAACTCCTGTCTGTCTTCCGTGAAGGGGTGAAGTATGGAGCCGGAATTGGCCCTGGTGTTTATGATATCCACTCTCCAAGAATACCATCGACCGAAGAGATCGCCGATAGGATCAACAAGATGCTTGCGGTGCTCGAGACCAACATCTTGTGGGTTAACCCTGACTGTGGACTCAAGACTCGCAAGTATGCAGAGGTGAAACCGGCACTCAACAACATGGTTGCTGCCGCTAAGTTGCTCCGAACCCAACTTGCTAGTGCCAAGTGAAAGAGGGCTTTATGAAAGATTGGAAATGTCCATGAATGATTAAGAAAAATCTCTCAATTGTTTCAATTTACTGTGTTTTCTTGATGAAATATTTGTTAGCAAATAATATGGCCTTCAAGGCCAATTGATTTTCTCAAAGTACTCGTATCCAAATACATGAAAAAACGTACAAAAATTCAATTATACTCATTAAATACATATCTGTATCTGATATTTTAGACATCATGATTTTATTGGAAAAATGCTAATGATTCAATTAGATAAGGAATATAACCATTAGCTGTTGTATTCATGAAATGGTAGATGATCTAGTAATCTTCCTGTGGTTCTTCATCATCGTCGGGACCTTCTGCTCCGACTTCTTCATAATCTTTCTCGAGAGCAGAGAGATCTTCGCGTGCTTCGGAGAATTCACCTTCCTCCATTCCTTCACCTATGTACCAATGAACGAAAGCTCTCTTTGCATACATGAGATCAAACTTATGATCAATTCGGGCGAAAACCTCTGCCACCGCTGTGTTATTGCTGATCATACACACCGCACGTCTTACCTCAGCGAGATCACCCCCGGGTACCACCGTTGGTGGCTGATAGTTGATGCCACACTTGAAACCAGTAGGGCACCTAAAACAAAACGGCAAAATCAATACGAATTCATTTGATGGAAATGTAAAATTTTGAAACGCCAACTAACCAGTCTACAAACTGAACCGCCCGCCTAGTTTTAATGTTACGAACAGCAGCATTTACGTCCTTTGGTACGACATCTCCACGGTACATCAAACAGCACGCCATGTATTTTCCGTGCCTCGGATCACATTTAGCCATCATGCTCCCCGGTTCAAAAACACCACTGGTAATCTGGGCAACCGATAGGTTTTCGTGGTAAGCCTTTGCAACCGAGATCACCGGGGCATATGAGGAGAGCATGAAATGGATACGAGGATATGGCACGAGGTTCGTCTGAAACTCAGTAATGTCAACATTTATGGCACCATCAAACCTCAACGAAGACGTCAAAGACGAAATGATTTGTGATATTAAGCGGTTCAAATTCTTGTAAGTCGGCCTTTCAATGTCTAACGATCGCCTGCAGATATCGTATATAGCTTCGTTGTCGAGAAGCACCACAACATCTGTGTGTTCAAGGAGAGAATGAGTTGAGAGAACACTATTGTAAGGTTCAACAACTGCCGTAGAAACCTGCACAAATTAGGGTAATTTGTTCTTATAAGTGACAACATAAAATATAGTTCAAGCTAAACCTTTTCAAGCTTCAAGCTTTGGGTTATTCATCCAAATCCAAATGTTTGCCCAATAAAAATATTAGATAAAAAAAAAGAATATTTAAAAATATATATCCAAACTTCAATTTCATAATTAAATATAATAATATAATATAAATATTTAAAAATATGTTAAGTGGTATATTTTTAAAATTTTAATAAATATATGTTACTAAATATTAAATGAAAATTAACAATTTTATAAACAAAATAGTAAAAATTAATATGAGCAAATTTGAATGTGTTTAGGTTAATCATTTATGAATGTGGATAGGCTAAAAAAAAAAATTCAAGTTTATATGAGGTTAGACTAGATCTTTGGGTTAAGCTTGGACAAAAATTTATTTGTCCTCGAGCTAATCCAACCCAACTTTAGTTTAAATTTAATATTCTTTAAAAATATTTGTATTTAAATTTAATTAAAACATATAAATATTAATATAAAATAATATATTTCACTATCTTTTAAACAATAATTTGGCCCTTTTGGGAGGATCGAGCTAAGTTAAACTTGAGCTTAGGCTTGAATTTTTTTTAAATTAAGCTTTGACCCGTCTTAATCCATTGACAACTTTAGATCAAATAAGGTATGGGTAAACATGAATAGCGTATGAATAGCGTCGATAACATAGATAAACTTAGTCATAATTGATTCGACTTGACCCATAGACACATCTTATATAATTCCAGCGTAGAGAAAAACATCTACTAGGGACGGCAATGGGTAGTGCGGATTTGTATATTTTCATACACCCACTCCGAGATATGACAGATTCAAATAATATTCAAATTCAGATATTCTAATTACTATTGGCAAATATGGGTATTAACTCTCGTATATTCATTATTTAATATATTTTACTTTTGTCGCTTTTTTTTTTTTTTTTTTTTACTTTAACAAACGGATTCGGATATAATAAACAAATTTGTATTTGGATATTACCTGAGGAGAAGGATAGATAGTGAAGCCAAGTTTAGGCTTTTTCCCATATTCAACGGACAAGCGCTCCAAAAGCAGCGAGCCTAAACCGGAACCAGTTCCACCGCCCACGGCATTAAACATCAAAAACCCTTGCAATCCAGTGCAGTTATCAGCCAGTTTTCTAACTCGGTCAAGGCAAACTTCCACAATGTCCCTACCAGCTGAACCATACAGTAAAACATTAAATCAACACCCATTTCAACTCATTAATCCAAAAGCTAACAAATTTGCACAAAATAGATTCATGGTTTAAAATGTTACCTGTATAGTGTCCTCTAGCAAAGTTATTAGCAGCATCTTCCTTGCCGGAAATAAGTTGTTGCGGATGGAACAGTTGCCGGTAAGTCCCGGCCCGAACTTCGTCCATGACGGTCGGCTCTAGGTCGATGAATAAAGCTCTCGGCACGTATTTTCCGGATCCAGTCTCGCTAAAGAAGGTGCTGAAGGCATCATGGTTACCACCTGCATTGCCCTCCCTGCATGCAAAACACACAAATGAGTTTTATTCTATGTTTGTAAATTCACTCAGTGGGCAGAGAGTTGTAAGAAGATTGAGATGATCAGAGTGTGGATACCAGAAAAGGATTTGGGAGGAGGAAGTTGAGAGTGCTAGGGGAAGGAGTGTGCTTGTTTATGGTTCTCAACTCATATATTGGTTTATGGGCTTGTCAAAGGAACAAATATGTGTGACATGTGAATCCGTGTCACATATGTGGTTCCATCGGTTCGGGTTTGTGATATCTTGTGCTTGTAAAATCTTGGACTTATACAAGAGGTATAATTCAACCCAAATATTCCATTTCCATCAAATTCAAAAAAAAAAAAAAAAAAATTGCCCCTTCTATTAGTACCCAAATTTCAAGGCCTAATTATGCCTTCAATCCCTGAACACTTTGAATATTTTGAAATTTAATCCCTCTTCTTTAATTCAAAGAATTTAATCCCTCTACTTGCATAATTTAAACATTAAAGGTTAATTAATAACATCATTAATTGACTTCTATTAAATCAAGTACTTGAATATTATAATACAACATATTCAAATTTAAGTGTTATCAAGTCAATTTAAATGTTTAAATCATATAAATAAAGAGACTAAAATTTTAAAATTAAAAATAAAAAAATAAATTTCAAAAATCTGAAAAGTACAAGTCACTTGTACATAATTAAACCAAATCCTAAAGAATCAAAGAAAAAACACACCACCATGAAAGGAAAACCCAAATCCCAAAAACCTTTTAACAGAAAAAGCAAAAAAAAAAAAAAAATCTGAATTCAACACTTAAAACACATAAGAAAATCATGATCATGGTTATTGATCATTGCATGATACATGCAAAACATACATAAAAAAGATGATCATAAATCATGATGATGATGATACATGCACTCACCTAGGCATCATCCCATCAGGCTGAATGCCATGCTCAAGGCAGTAAAGCTCCCAACATGAATTCCCAACCTGAATTCCAGCTTGTCCTATATGAACACTAATCACCTCCCTCATTTTTTTTTTCCCCTTCCTTTAATTTCTAAACACAAAATTCAAACAGACCCTTTTCCTCTCTTCCTCAATACCTTTTTTTCCCTTTACAATTTATGAAGGAAAAAAGGGTTGAAACATAAAAGAAAGAAAAAGAGAAGAAGAAAATGAAGAAATGAATGAGCATCAAAGAAAAAAAAATTGAACCACCGCAAAATAATGAAGAGTTAGTTAAGGTCCAGCCAACTGTATGGCAAGCTCATTTTTTTCTCATATTTCTTTTTATATATAGTTTTTTTCATGGTTAATAGTAAAATATCGGAGTTATATTCAGTGACGGATATTGGCATTAAATTTTGAAGAGTTTGATTAAAAATTTTCAAAATTTTAGGAGTATAATTAATGTTTTCAGAACTTTTAAGGGCTTAATGATATTTTCTAAAAATTTTGGCTTCAGAGAAAAAAAGTTTCAAAAATTTCAAGGGCTTGATAAAGATTTCCAAAAAGTTTAAGGCCTAATTAAAATTTTTAAAAACTTTGAAGGGCCTAATGATGAATTTCTAAATGTTTTGGAGGCCAGGCCCCTAACTCTTGTATAAGTATATGCCTCTGGTTATAGTAGTGTAAAATTAAATTAGTTTCGTGAGTATTTTGAAGTCTGAAAAGTAAATGGGGTAAAAGTAACATGGAGGTCTTTCTTCTAGGAGTTAGATTGCATTTTGTCACTTTTATTCAAAAAAAAATGGGCAAAATAGTCCATATATGTTAGATGAAGGAGCAAGTTGTCCTACTGTTAAAAATTTCATCCATTTTTACTATTTAAAACTGGTCTTTATATATTAGCATGAGGTACACGTGTAGTTGTCTAGTTATTTCGTCACCCACGCTAGTTTTTAACTGTAAAAATGAATGAATTTTTTTTATAGAAATGATCAATTTACTTTTTAATCTAATGTATATGAACTAATTTGTCTATTATTTTTAGTAAAAGTGACAAAATGCAATCTAACTCTTAGTATAAAGGCCTCTATGATACTTTTACCTCATTTACTTTTCAGACTTGAAAATTTAAGTCTAATTGTTAACATTATTAAATTATTTTATTAAATTTGTTAGTGTGACATTTTGAAATAAAAAAAATACTCACTTGATGGCATGTAATTAAAAAAATGACACTGTAACAAACTTGAATTTAACCAAAAAAAATAACAGTATTAACAGTTATACCTGAATTTTAAAATTTAAAAAGTAAAGAGATTAAATTCCTAAAAATAAACAAAAACTAAATTATAAATTTTCGAAGAGTATAGTGACTTTTTGCATATTTAACCTTTCTATTATGGATAAACATTTTGCCCATAAATTTAGCAACTTTTCTTGACTTAATTTCTATTTCCAATATTATGATATTATGTCACATCATCATTACTTTAAAAAATTATAATTTTTATAAAAATAAGTGATAACTCAACAAAATATTATATTATTATTTCATCACCAGAATTAAAATTAAAAAAAATTATCAGGTTCAAGAATTAACGTTGCATTATCCCCTTTATTAAAAAAATTGTAATTATTTAAAACTAAATTAAAATTTTTTAATATAAAATTAAATATTTTATTTACATATAAATAAATGGTTAATTGCATCCAAATTATAGTGTAAATTTTAAAATTAATCTCCAAATTGATGTAATTGAATATGTAAAATATATGTATCACATCAATCAAGTCATTTTATCTATCAATTTCGATGTGAAATATTAGTTTCAATTTTATGTGAATCTTATTTATGAAACATATTTATACTTATTTCATATATAATATAGTTTCTTTTAAATTTAAATGACATTTTCTATTTTATTAACATATAAGCAATTTATCCACAAATACGTTCTATAAATTATAAAATATTGTTTTTATCGACATATTTTTTGTTCAATTTTTAAATTTGATTATATGTCTTTAAATTTTATACTCTCCCTTTTCCATTAATTGGTTACATTTTAAGTTTTAATGTTCAAAATTTTTCAACTTTTAACTTGGGAAAAATTTGAAATATATATATTTTTATAAATTTTAAGTAATTCAAATATTTAAAATAATCTAAGTTAAAATTAGAGAAGTTTGAACTAAAAAAATTATCAACTATCATCTTTACAAAGTTAGTGATAATAATAAAAATGTAAAACATCCTCGCAGCAACACACCTAGCTAGCTAAGTGGTGCACAACATAATTATCGGTACGATTAACATATGAAAAAAGAAACAGAAATAAAAGATACCAAGAGTATTATGATTTATGAGCGTCCGAAATATGAATGCCTAGTAAGGGTAAGTTAGTGTCACTTGAACATAATTTGTTGATTATGATCATAAAGTCACAACAAGGATAGGGTAATCCCTTTTAATCTCATTGATAAACCTCATGAGTACATATAATATTTATACAGCAATAGTTATAATAATATCCCATAATAATATCCTAACATATCGTCCTTTGTCACAACAAGTCCCTAACGAAATCGAGAGCTATAATGGAAGTCCTTACCTCAACTTAAGTTTTAGTCTCTCTAATGGTTGTGAGGTGTTCAACTTTACGTTCAAAAAGCGTGACAAAAGTTTTAAATTTTATCAAAATTTTTAACTTATATTAATATTAAAATTAAAATTACGGTTTTTTATATAAAAAATTGAAAAATTAATTAATTATAAAAATAAGTTGAGGAAAATTTATTTACGAAAATGGGTTGTTTGTTACTGTATAAATTGGTGTCACTTGACACACCAACGACACGACTAACTTTTCAACCAATTATCAGCTAATCATTACATTTAAAAAAAATTATTGGTATTGTCACTGTGCCAGGCGACACCAGTATGTATTTTTTAAAAATACTATAATTTTACGGGTATACAAGATGAGAGAAAAAATAAAAATAAAAAAGTTAAGCGGATGTTGCCAATGTATTAAGCATCACCTTTTTGAATTTACAAAAAATTGTCACGAAAACGAAGAGCTAGAATTAAAATAAAAATTGATGAAAGAAAAAAAAAAGATAAAAAAAGTTGAAGTTAAAAAAAAGGATAAAAAAATATTTGTCATCAAAAGGGTGTTGACTGACACATTAGCGCGACAACCATTTAAATTTTTTTTCTCTCATTGTGTATACATGTGAAAATACAAATATTTTAAAAAATACACATGGCTACACAAATAAAAAAATACAAATATTATGTTTTCTTTTTTCTGAAAACATAATAATTATCTGAAAACATAAACACGCTAACCAACATCTCAACCCAATTAGGTTAATAGGTGAAAAATGTCATAATTGTTGGGATATTCAAACTTTAAAACTTAGTTGAAACGATTGGTTTAATTGACGAATAAATAAAATAATTTTAAATTAAAATACTACGTATTAATTTATTTAAATCGAATAAAACTCTTATTAAAATATTTTTTATAAAAAAATAAATTATATCTAAGGTCTAAACTATTAATAAACTTACGTTTTAGTCACCCAACTTCAAAAGGTTATAACATATTCATTGACCTATTCAAAAGTTTTTATTTAAGTCATTACGACATTAAATTTTTATTGTATGACTTTTCATACTGCTTGTATCAACGAAAGCTCTCTTTTTCCTTCTCTTTTATAGTTCATGAAATAGTTTTAAACGTCATGAATCTACAAACAAAAATCTAAAGAGCTTTCTTTTTTAATCTCCGATATTGACCGTAAGATCAACTTGGATAAAATGTATGTTTTTCTACTTGTTAATAGGTATTAATTCATCGTACTGATCGTCAAATCATCGGTTAGAGCTCGTTAGTTGGACTTAAAAACTTAACATCCTAGTAAAGGTGTCCATGGGTCGGGTTAGGTCCAACTAAAATCTTAGGCTCGGGCTCAGTTCGGTTCGAATAAAAATGCTAAAACCCAGACTCGGCCCGACTTTTTATATTATTATTTTTAAAAATACAATACATCAACAATACTAAAAATATTAAAATAAATTAAAAAATATATGTACACTTAAATAACACTAAGAAAGGTGCAACTTAATAAGCAATGCCTCTAAAATAATAATAAAATTAACAATAAAACAAGAGTTATACAATATTCAAATAACAACAATAAAATAGTAGTAACATAATAGTAAAATGATAACAAAATAGTGAGAAAACAATAAGAAAATAGCAACAAAACAGTAAAAAACAATAACAAAAATAACAATTTTTTTTGCAAATTCGGGTCGGGCTCAACAAAATAATAGTAAAAAATAAAAATAAAAAATAATAGTTTTACAATATTCAAATAATAACAACAAAATAATAGCAAAATAATAGTAAAAAAATAATAAGAAAATAGCAACAAAACAGTAAACAACAAAAATAAAAAATTTTTTTACAAATTCGGGTCGAGCTCAAGCAAAAAAAATCTTACCTAAGGCTCGGCCCGTTCTCTAAATGGGTCTTAATTTTTACATAAGTCAATTTTTTGGGTTTATATTTTTACCAAAATCTTCTCACTTTTCAGGTGAACCTTCGAGTCAGGTGACTCGACCTATGGATAAGTTTACATCCTAGTGACTTGCATAAAAATTTATGAATAATTATTTTGTAATTTTTTTTAAATTGAATAATAAAAAAATACAACTTACTAATAATATGAATATGAATATATTAAAATACTTTCACGTGATAAAAAATAATAATAATATAAATATATAATAAATATTGGGAAACAGTGAAAACAACACGGTGTTATTTTTAAGTTTACCCACGCTCAAGCATTTAGACCCACACGGCGAAGGCACGGCTCCCAACCCCCGCCATCATCAATGTTCATCTCATAAATATATTTTAAAATTTCATTTTTAAGAAATTAAAGCTTTTAAAATCACCAGACTTTTGTAATTTGTACACCGTCTCCTCCTTCTCTCCGAAATCTAATATATAATTTAAAAGAAAAAAGAAAAGAAATTGTTTCTTCTTCTCTGGGTTTCAATTAGCCCATTTTCTTCTGGTTCTTCTTGTTTTGAATATTCCTTTGTTTTATAAATCGAATTCGAAGATGGGTTCTTGTTCTTTTCTTCTTTTCTTGTTCTATATAACTGCTATCTGTTCAATACGCTGCGTTTTGGGTTCTCCGATTTGCTCCCATGAAGCCGATGTGTTCATTGAAAACCTTCGATTTCAATGCTCTCCGTCGTTATCTCCAATCCCCCCTCTCGAGGTACGTTCTTTTTTCTTCAAATTTTGGTGGGATTTTTTTTTTAGATTGGTTTTTATGAAAAAAATGGATTTTGAGTTTTTTTTTTTTTTTCTTTTTTAGATTCTTGGCATATATGAGCTTGTCTTATCATGTTTAAAAAAAAGAAGAAATTTTGGGGGTTTTTTTTTTGCCTGAAATATTGGAGTATGATCATGATTTTTTTTAAATTTTTTAATTGTATCAGGGTAATGGTTTATGGGTTATTTTCTGTTAAATGATAGAGAAAGAACTAGAAATGGAATTATAAAATTTATTAGCCATGATTAAGGGCTTTGATTATTTATTTTCTTGTAGAAGATTTTGAATTTATATAGTATTTATGTATTTGAAAAGCTGAGCACCTAGAATTTTAGACTATTATGGCTATGTCAAAGTAATAGATATTCAGCTTAAGTGTTATATACTATGACTTAAGCCTTATTCAATTCGGCTCGACCACGCCACATTGTTAAAGATCGCATCCGTTTCTTAAATCTCTGAACTTGTTTGCTTAAATGGCATAACAGTAGCTCTTTGGCACCGGCATTAGGTTCATTAGGTTGTGGTTAGAAAAGAATCTATATGGCCTGGTTACTAGGAATGTAAACTTTCTTCATAAATGACAGAAAATGTTGTAACTTAGTATGCTTTTGATTTTCTATAAGAAACTGTAATCTTTGTACCTTAGGTTAAGGTACCATTTCAATGGGTTTAAGAATCGTAAGAGTCGATAAGTTAGGCTTCTTTCTTCATCAAATTCTGTTTTAGAACATATATGCTATGATGTCCATAGCTCGAAAGTTAAATCATGGCATATCCATCATTTCTGCTTTCAGACATAATAGTAGGAAATAAAGCAAATAATGTTTCTTTCATGGGCACTGTTTGCGATATCTTCATGAAAATGAGTGCCCGTTCAAGCATGTATCTTCCAATTTTCTTAAGTTAAACCTTTGCAACCAGTGTTTAATTGTATGTCTAATGTATGCATCCATCGCATTATGTTTCTTAACTCGAAATGCTTTGTTGTATGCTCGTGTGTGTTATGACCTTGTAGTTAGCTACATCCTCTGTGCAACTGGAAGTAGTTTGCTTTGCTTTCTGTATTTAAAGACAAACATTCTGATAATATTTACATATATGTATATTCATTTTGTTCTCAGGTGGATGGAAACTTCCTGGACAGAGCATTGACTTCCAAACAGAGAAATGGTTATGTTTCCGTGCTCTTTTATGCTTCTTGGTGCCCATTTTCACGAAGATTGCGTCCGAAATTTGACATTATCGGTTCCATGTTTCCTCAGTTGGAGCATCTGGCAGTTGAAGAGTCTTCAGCTTCACCAAGGTGTGTAGCTACTTATCTTGCTTCCGAATGTACTACAAAGCCTGTGAAGTAGTTTCATATCAATTATATATTTTTGCTGTTGTTTGATCCAATTGGTGTGGGGATATGATCCTCCAAGAACTCTCCAAAAACGTAAGAAAACTTAGAAAATTTGATCATACCCGTATCTAACAGTCCGATACTTCCCTAATAATGAGTCCTTAACTGATGCCAGAACCAGTTCTTCTTTTATGAAGAATCTCCGTGAAGGTGACATTGCTTCATTTTTATTAGTGCATGATAGGGAATTATCGATCAAATAAACTATTCTTTTGCTGCTCCTTCTAATCTAATTACAAACTTCATAGCTAATATCTTTGACATATGTTGTTTGTATCACAGTATATTTTCAAGATACGGAATTCATAGCTTGCCATCAATTCTAATTGTCAACCAGACATCAAGGGTACAATATCGTGGTCCAAAAGATCTCCCTTCAATAGAACAATTTTACGAGAAAATAACAGGTAATTGCTCTCCTATGCCAACGATATCGAGTAATATAAGTCTGCTCTGGATTGTGCTAGCTACTTGTATCAAAGCCTAGCTAGCAAGTCAAATGTAATTACATGTTTCTTAACATGAGTGTTCGTCTTTTCAGGATTTGAACCATTTCAATACGTTGCTGAGCACGAACTGGTTACATCCAGAGACCACAATAACCATATGCAGCAGTCATGGAACGAGCCATTCTCAATGGAGATAGTGAAAAGGGAGCCCTACTTAGTGTTTTCAGTTTTGTTTCTTTGTATGAAACTACTTCTATCAATATTCCCTATAGTACTGTCACATCTCGAAACATTCTGGGTTTCATATGCTCCGCACTTGAACTTAGAAATATTTGGCGAGACGAATCAGTTGTTTGCACGAGCCCTTCACATGGTCGATGTGAGGAGAGCTTGGACCAAACTAAGGCTATGCAAAACCCGGAATTTTCATCAAGGTGCAGAAAGCGCCCGTGTTTGGGCTTCTTCACTGGCTTCGGTCTCTTTAGGCAAATCTTCTTCAGGTAGATCCTCATCCTCACCTTAGGTTGTTGGAATTTTATCTAACTGAGCTTAAACGTAGAGAAGGGATTCAATGATCAGATAGTGTGTTACGAACCGCTGCGATGCCTTGGGATGATTAGTCACACGCGCGCTTGCACACGCACACGCACACACACACAAAACCTAATGTTTGTCTGAGTTGTGGGTTTAATTTTTGGGAGGAAACCAACTAGTTAGCATGTAGGTAACATCTGAGAATCAGCTTTTTGTTTTGAAATTGTGTGTATATATTTGTTATTTGGAGGAACATCTTTTACTTTACACATTAGTGGGATGTAAGCTTTTACCCGAAACATCCATTTGTTTCAATAACATTCAATTTAACTCTGTGGATCCTTTATATTGGAATCATTTTTCTCTTTCTAGAATAATATATATTTAAATATCATTCTTTGGATGTAAGAAATTGAACTAGTTTATACAATTTGAAGTAATATGCAAATCTATGAAAAGTTGAGTGTGAATAGTCTAAAATTTAGATAAAATTTTGCAGTACAAAACCTTTTTGGTGAATTGACTCCAAATAACTTGATTTATCATTTAAAAACATATGGGGTATGGCTTAAGTACTCTCCTTGTGAAAAAATTCGATTAGTATGAGTATTGTTGTCAATGTTGGAGGACGTGGGTTTGAATTTTTTGGAGTGTATTTTCTTCCTATTTATGGGTTGGTTGGGGAAGAGTTATAGGTAGTTCTAAGCATAGTGAGAAATAAGCTAAATTATATTAGTAGTCATCTAGCTATTAATATTTTTTTTTTTGTCATTCAATTATGAAAAGTTATAAAATAGACATTTAATTATTAACAATTTTTTTTCGATTATTCAATTATGAAAAGTTACAAAATGGTTACTTAATTATTCAATCTTGTTTTTTTCTTTCACTGGTTAGTTAATTGTGGTAGTTTTTACCATTGGCATAATATTGACTTTAATTCTCAACATTTGTATATTGTGTTAGAATTGAATCGAGTTGGTTGAATTGGTCAAAATTAATAAAATTTTAAAATCACTAATAAAATTTTAAAATCACGACAAAAAAGTTGACAATTAAACTGATATTATATTTTTTAAAATATTTAATTGTTTATTTAATTATGTTTAAATAAAAAATTAGTGGTCTGATTTAAAAGGGATAATATAATTTTTTTGTTTTTAAACTTTACAATTAGGTCCACTTTAGTACTTGTATTTTTTTTTATCTACTTTGGTACTTGAATTGGCAACTAAATTTATTTTGGTCCTTGAACTTTAAAAATATAAAAGTTTAATAGTGTCACGTTTTGAGACTGTGTTACAATATCACTTGAAAATTTAATATATATATTTAGGTGATGACGTGGTACAATCTTAAAGTGTTACATTCCGCATTTTGAATCGATCGGATCATTGATTCTTAATTTAATTGGTTTGATTGATTTAACTGATAGATCAACAATGATTAAAATTTTATAAAATTAAAAGAAATATAAAAAATAATTTTAATTGGTTTATATAATTAATAAATTAATCAATTCTTTTGGACTTAATTAATTATGAATAAAAAAGATTATGTTAAATCACTCAAAATCTAAATTTTATATTTAAAGTATTAAGTTTCCAAACAAAAAGTAAAATTATGAATAAAGCGATTGAGTAAGTGAGTCCGTTGCTAAACTTTTATAATATCATTAGTTAGGATTTAAATATTTTATTTTAATTAAAATGTTGGCATGAATTTTTTAAAAAATTGTTAACACCATTAAAATTCTATGTTAAATTCAAGTTCATTACAATGTCATTTTTTGTCATATAACTATCAAATGAGTAAGTTTTTAAAAAATTTCAATATGTCATGCTAACGAATTTAATAGAAAAATATTAACGGTAATAAAATTGGACTTAAATTTTTTAAATTTAAAAATAGAAGGATTAAATTATTAGAAATAAAAGTATAAGAGTTAAATTCCAAATGTACAAAGGGTATAAGGATATATGGCATATTAATTAAGTAAACAACACCATTAGTCGCTAAACTATGGGTAACTTTTCATTTGGTCAATTAACTAAAAAAATTATAATTTTATTACTGAACTATTCAAAAGTTTTTATTTAAGTCGCTGAAGACAACCGGTATGCTAGATCAATACTCATCGATGAGTAAAAGAACGTAACTTAAATTCAAGTCAATCTAACAATCAATGTCGAAAATCAGAGAAAAAAGTTTGTTTCTATTTTTGTTTGCAAATTCGTTATGTCCAATGTTGTTTCATAAAAAAAAAAACCTAAACGGTAGAAGAGAAGGGAAAAAAAACTTTTGATTGAACAAAGAAAGTCGTATAGTATTAATTTTAATAACCAAATTCTAATTTTTTTATTAGCAACTAAAAGTGTAATTAACCAATTTAATTCTATAATTTAGAGTAGGATTAGAATTGGGTATTTCTATTTTTAAAAAGTTATTTAGATTTTGAAATATAAAAATTAGATTTCAATTTTTTTTATATTTTATCCCTAAAATTTAAAATTTAAAATTATAAAATTAATTTTTAAATAGATAATTATTTATTAAATTATTAAATCAAAACAAAGATAATGAAAATTTAAATCCTACCATCTTGGCGGTGGCCTCACTCTGTCATCACTAAAAATTTCCACAGGAAAAGAAACTCCTATGTAAATTCCTCCCATTAGATTTTATCCATCAATCCTCCCATTTGATCACAGATTTTTCTTTTTTCTGTTTATTTTTCCATTTCGCAGGATGATTCACTTTGAAATCGATGCTGATAATGACTGGGTTTTCCTCCCTGATAAAGGATTACCGGAAACCAAACAAGATTCCAAAACAAATATCCATGGAGGAAGACGAACAAATCCTGCTACAAAACCCCTTTTTCTCGCAGATTATTTCGACCCAAAACAATCAGCAAACGAAAACATCATCGGATCAGTTGAAGCTGCTGCTGCTGATGACGACGACAAAGGAGTGAAAACACAAGAATTTTCAGCATGCCATGAACCTGTCGATTCCCCGAAGTCCAATTCTAGGGACGTTGTTACCCAAATTGATTTAATGGGTACGTCTAATTTTGATGAAAAAATTAGGATTTTGGAGGAAAACGAGAACAAAGGAGAAGATGGTATGATCTAGGGGGAAATCAAGAACAAAGAAGAAGGGAATTCTGATTGTTTTAGTTTCTGGAAACGAAATTTAAATGTTGTTGGAGGGATTTGTTCATTTGGTTTTGCTGCTGTGGCCACGTTTTTTATACTTACATTGGGAAATCAACAAGGAAAGAGACAGCAACGAGATGATCAAAAGAAGTTTTTGCAGTCTGATGAGCAGGTATGAGAAAATTTTAGTAATTATGCTTTTGCAGTAACATTTTATGGATTTTCTTTTAATAAAGTTTATTTATCAAGTAGGTAAATAACTAGAGGGGATTAAAGTAGTAATGATTTTTGTTTAGATTCTTGGAAAATTTTTAGTTTTGATTATTGTGATAAATCTTGAAACCATTTTGGGTTCGATTTTGAAATTTTGTCATAATTGTGTTAGTGTTTTATTTTGACTTGTGATTAACATTTATCCCTTAATGGGTCTACGGAACGCAGATGGTTCCGATAGATATTTGATGTTTAAATGGTAGATTTTTGTCAAAGAAACAAAAAAAAATATATTTTTTCACTAATTTATATATAAATATTTATTGAATTTTAAGAATCGAAAACCTATTAGAATGGAATACGTTTTAGTAAAAATAGTTGGAGGTAAATCTATAAATGCTTTTGGCTTTCTGAAAATTAAATTCCAAATATACAAAGAGTATAAAGATCCATATCATATTAATTGGGTAAACAGCACCATTAGTCACTAAATTATGGGTAACTTTTCGTTTTGTCAAGTAACTAAAAGAAATTATAAATTGGTCACTTAACCTATTCAAAAATTTTCATTTAAGTTGTTGAAGACGATTGGTACGGTAGATCAATACTCGTCGACGAGTAAAAGAACATAACTTAGATTTAAGTCAATCTGACAATCGGTGTCAAAGATAAGAGAAAACAATTGTTTGAATTTTTTTCTATAAATTCGTTAGGTCCAAAATTGTTCCATAAAAAAAAACCTGAATTGTAGAAGATAAAAGGACAAAAGAACTTTTGAGTAAACAGAGAAAGCCGTATAGCATCAATTTTAACAGCCTAATGACTTAAATAAAAACTTGAGAATAGTTCAGTAACCAAATCCAAACATTCTTTTTATTAGTAACTAATAGTGCAGTTTACCTAATTTAATTCTATAATTTAGACGGGTATTTTTATTTTTAAAAAATTATTTAGATTTCGAAATATAAAAATTAGACTTCAGTTGTTTTTTTTATTTTATCTCTAAAATTTTAAATTTAAAAATATATAATTAACTTTTAAAGAGATAATTATCCTTAATAGTTAATCATTTATTAAATTATTAAATAGAAATGAAAATTTAAATCCTACCATCTTGGCGTTGGCTTTTCACTCTGTCATCCCTAAAAATTTCCACAGAAAACAAACTATGTAAAATCCCCCCATTAGATTTTATCCATGAATCAAATGCCAAATTCTCCCATTTGGTCACAGATTTTCTTTTTGCAGTTTATTTTTCCATTTCCCAGAATGATTCACCTTGAAATTGATGCTGAGAATGACTCGATTTTCCTACCTGATAATGGATTACCGAAAACCAAACAAGATTCCAAAACAAATATCCATGGAGGAAGGCGAACAAATCCTGCTACAAAACCCCTTTTTCTCTTAGATTATTTCGACCTAATACAATCAGCAGAGGAAAAAAATCAAAGAACCTGTTATCGGATCAGTTGAAGCTGCTGCTGATGATAACAAAGGAGTGAAAACACAAGAATTTTCAGCATGTCATGAACTTGTCGATTCCCCGAAGTACAGTTCTAGGGACGTTACCCAAATTGATTTAATGGATACGTTTAATTTCGATGAAAAACTCAGGGTTTTGGAGGGAAACGAGAACAAAGAAGAAGATGATATGATTTTGGGGGAAATCAAGAACAAAGAAGAAGGGAATTCTGATCGTTTTAGTTTCTGGAAACGGAATTTTAATGCTGTTGGAGGGATTTGTTCATTTGGTTTTACTGCGGTTGCTACGTTTTTTATACTTATATTAGTAAATCAACAAAAAAAGAGACAGCAACGAGATGATCAAGAGAGGGTTTTGCAGCCTGATGAGCAGGTAAGAAATTTCCGTAAAAGAAAATTTTAGTATACTTTTGCAGTTATACTATAGACTTTTAGTTTGTTTTCTTTAATAAAGTTTATTTATCAAGTGGGTAAATAACTAGAGGAGAGTAGTATTAATGATTTTTGTTTGGATTCTTGGAAAATTTTTAGTTTTGATTATTCTGAAATCCTTGAAACAATTTTGGGTTGATTAATTTGGGTTTTGAAAGTTTCTCATAAATTCAAATAATTTCGGATTAATTTCGGTTTTAAATTAATTTTAATTTAAGTTGAAATGTGTTTGATTAAAATGTTTCTTTTAACCAGTAGTCGAAAGTTTATCTTCATCTTGGATATGGGGAGTTTTCCATTTTATTTTAAAAATATTTAATTTTATATATTATTTTTAAATTATTTTTATTAATTTATATATAAATATTTATTTGAATCACATAATTATAGTTTTTAATCTTAAGAATCGAAAAATTAATGGAATTGAATATATTTTAGTAAAAATCAAACTTAGGTCAATTTGACATATACAGAGTTGATAATTTTTTAACGGGTTGGTATTATTTTCGGATCAAGTTGAAATTTTATCTTTCGATTTCAGCAAAAGCTCGTACACTTGAAGCGATTTAATTCGCAAAATAGGAACATCTTATCAGGTCAGATCACGTGCAACATGCGTCACCTATATTAATAGGTTCTAAATTTGAACATTTACCACTTATATAATCAAGTGATAATATATACATGTCATAAAGTCTAATTATTATCTTTGAATTAGTTTCAATGAAATGGACATGTTTCAATATTTGTTCCCATATCTTTGCCACATAAACCGTTCCTCTCTTGAATTTCACTACAATTATTATCAACCATCCAAATCCCTAACATTGTTTATCAATCCAATTTCTCACTCAAAAATCCCCCATTTTTTTTCACCATTAATTCACTCACTATTTTTCTCTCAGAATTAAAAAAGAAAGCTGTCAGATCCACCATAATTCACTTACATGATGAGCCATTTCAATCTTAGTAAAACCTTCTATCCATTGTTGTTGTTGTTGTTTTTTCTTTTCTCAAACATCCCGTTGTCGATTTCCGAGATAAAGAACACTTGGATTTTGGACGATTATCGATCGATGATCTTATTCGAAAATTTTGGGTTCGGTAAACACGGCCATATATCGATTTGGGTGACCAATGTTTCGTGGATGTCAAGAGTTGAGAATGTGAAATTCAACCCTTCTTCAATGGGTTTTTTCATCGCGGATGTTCCTTCGTTCCGAAGAATCTGGAACGAATCCTTGCACGATAAAACCTATTGTGTTTTATCGAGAAAGCATGCGGAGATCATATTAAGGTTTGATCACATCAGACCGGACTTGACTTATCGCGGTTCGACCGATATTGATGAGCCGAACGAGTATAATTTGGTGTTCGAGAACTGTCAACCGGAGCTCAAAGTGTCAATGCATGTACATACGGAGATGTACAATCTTAAAGAAGGCGAAAAGGATTTCTTGTCTGTCGGGAAAGCGCCATTGCCGAAGCTTTATTTTCTGTTGTTTCTAATATACGCTGCGTTTGTCATTGCGTGGGTCATTGCTTGTAAGAATCAAAGGCCTCGGGTTGAAAAGATACATTTGATAATGGGTGCATTGCTCGTTTGCAAGTGCCTAAAAATGATATGTGCCTCCGAAGACGCAATTTATGTACAAAAAACCGGCACTCCTCATGGTTGGGATGTCGCGTTTTACGCGTTCGGGTTTTTCAAAGGCATCATGTTGTTCACCGTCATTATACTAATCGGTACGGGTTGGTCCATACTAAAACCCTACCTCCAAGAACGTGAAAAACAGGTCTTGAAAGTAGTGATCCCATTACAAGTCCTCGAAAACATCGTTTACGTCATAATAAACGAAACCGGCCCCGCGACAAGAGATTGGTTAACATGGAACCAATTGTTCTTACTAATCGACATCGCGTGTTGTTGCGTCGTGTTTTTCCCAATCATCTGGTCGATCCGGAGCCTAAAAGAGGCATCAAAGAGGGACGGGAAAGCGGCAAAAAACCTAGAGAAACTAACCCTCTTCAAGCAATTCTACATAGTTGTGATAGTTTACTTGTACTTTACACGAATCGTGGTGTCCGCCATCGGGGCTTTCTTGAGCTACCGGTTCGTGTGGTTGGTTCCGGTGCTGGAAGAAGGCGCGAGCTTGGTTTTTTACGGATTTATTTTCTATAATTTCCAGCCAACAGAAACGAATCCGTATTTGGTGATTGATGACAAGGAAGAAGAAAATGCAGCTGCTCAAATGGAAGAAAATGATGATGATGATCCATTTGAATTATAGTGTGTTTTATTTTGAGATTAATTGTAATAATCTTGATTTAAAAGTAATTAGGTTTTAGTTTTGTACGTTGGAAAGAAAAAGCTTCAACATCAAATTTCAGGGTTTTGTTTGTAATCTAATATGTATAGAGAATTTGGAATTTTATGAATACGAAATTCGTTGGTATAATGATTTTTGAAGGATAGAGTACTTATTAAATCTTATCATTTATTCTCATTTTCCAATATATTTAGTGTCTATTTGTTTGCCTTTGATTACATTTCAGTCACTTATATTTGAAATGTTAGTTACGTCATTGTTTTGTTACGAAGTAGTCACTTTGCAGTTAAGCTCCATTACCTCTCGAACGGCAATCCTACATGGCAGTCCAAATCGAGTTGGTATCACAAATAAACTCGACACTAACACATGATTGATGGCAACATTATAATAAAAATTTGTTATGCATTTAGTATTGTTAATCTAACGTATTTATGTGTTTAAATTTGGTTTACTCACAATTAATCTAAATTTTTATTTTTTAATATCATGCATATTTCATGTGTTATTATGATTAATTAGTTTCAAACCATATGTTTCATTATTTATTGTATGTTATTTTTAAACACATATCTGTATTCTAAATCTTTGATTTCTACGCATATATGTGTGTGATAAGATTAGAGGTGCTCATGCGTCGAGTCGGGCCGGGTTGGGCCTAAGCATGATATTAACATACTTTATCTTGCCTAAGCCTGGCCTGGTCCTAAATATGGGTTTAAAATTTTGTTTAAACCTGCTCATATTTGCAAAAGACTAATCGAAACCCATTTTAGGCCCGCTATTAAAATAAAAAATATATTATATTATTTTAATATCTACTAATTTTATACATTTTTTACTTATTGAAATTTTTTATATAGTGATCTTAACATTATTTTAAAGTCTATATTAGAGTAGTATTTTATATTTAGTATAAGTTTATGTTGTTAACGTGTTATAAATTATATAATAAATTATAAACTTAAAAACAGGTTAGGCAGGACTCGGACCTTAAAGGTTCAAGCCCGAGTCCATCTCATATTTTAAACAAGTCTAAATATTTTGTCTAAACTCATTCTTTAAGCCGAATATTTTCATTTGAATCCTCCCAAATTTCGAGTTTGGAGGAGGAACCCATAGAGAATAGGATTTCCAATAACATAAATTTTATTATAAAACTTCCAAATCAAAACAAACAAGAAGGAAAAGAAAATAAAACTTTGAATTTTTTTTGCTTATCGGCTACAATTATCAACGGAGCTTAAATTACAGACTTTATTGCTACCACCTTCATGTTTGTTCCTATATGTCTTCCTACTTTCACCATCATCACCACCACCACATGTAATCGCTATTTCACATCCCAAACATGAAAACAACTTCGTTCCCTCTTTCTTCTTCCTCTCTTTGCTCGTTATTCTTTTACTGTACGGCGGCGCCACCATGGATCCCGCTGGAGATTCCACCGACAACTTTCTCTCCATCTCTTTTTCCCTCTCTTTCTTCCTCCATTCCGTTATTTCTGTCGCTTCTTTTGATTGTGTTTGTTGTGGAACCTGCGGTTTATACAGCCCTTTCGCAATCGCCGCCGCCACCACCGAAGCTGAAGGACCCACGTCGGAGTTACAAAGGGAACTACCATTCACTATGCTACCGCTGTTTCCTTTAACGACGGAGCCATTAACAATCGAGCCGCTGTTATAATCTTCTGTTGTTGTTAACTTGTGGGAAACTTCCATGTTGAGTATCCCTTGGGACCGTCCGGATGGTCGGCTGATTGGAAGCGCGAGTGTTCTGGTAACCGCCGACGGGGAATCGAAAATGTCGTTTAAGGGTACGTTAACGTAACCGATGGTAGCATCTTTGTCCCATGCAGCAGCGTAAACCTCGACGGAAATAACGGCGTCATCCTTGTCGACTTTGAACATGAATTTTTCGTTCCATGTCGGGTCGGTTCCACCGCTTTGGTCTACTTTGGTGGTGCACTTGTTTTCTTGTTGGACCCAAACGACGGCGTAAGTCTTCATGTTATTGGAAGCAGAGAATAAGTCTTGGGCGGAGATGAGGTTGATCTCGAGAAGCCTGGAAGGTGTCGGAGGCGACGCAGCCATCTCTTGTCGGCGGCGGCGGAGAGATGGAGATTTTGAGTAAGGAACCTCTAAGCCGCGAGAGAGCTAACGAGGACGACAATTCTGTGGAAGAAACGTTATGGGGGTAAAGTCTTTGGGAAGCAATTGCGGAAGGAACATTAATGGCGGTTGATTTATGGAGAAATTGTAGAATAATTTGTTAAAATTCAATGGTTTTTCACCATTTTCGTATGTTTTTTCTCCAACAGGTTTGGTTAATTTGTTAGAAAATACAAGTAAATTAGTACGATGCAAGTCGTTCATAGTTAATTTGTTAAAATTCAAGGTTTTTTCAATTAATTATTTTTAAATTTTTTTTAAATATATATATGAGTATTAATTACGTATATTTCAACTATGTTGTTCCGAATTTCCATTTTTTTAATATTCAACCCATTTAAAGAAAAAAAAAATTAAAATATGACTATCTAAAATTTTATTCGACCTATGCAATTTTAGGGTTCATCTTTTGTTATGCTTGCATACACAAATATATTTATTTGGTCAGGCCTTTAAACCAAAATAGTCGATACCGGAGGACGTGATGCTTTTTTTGGATATTGATAAGTTTCTATATATGATTTTGGGTTTATCGATGCTTTTAAATATTTTTCATATATATAGTTTTATTTTTAATTTTTTGATAATTTTATATACATTTAAATATTTCTTTATATTTATAATATACTTTTTTTTAATTTTTTAATAAATTATATATTGTTTTGATAAAAAATAAGTTATATATTATATAAACATGCAATCATTCATATAAATATATTTAAATGTAAATAAAAGTTTTGAAGTTATTAACTAGTTTAACAATCATTCATATAAATAACTAGTTTTAAAGTTGAAACCCATCAAAATTTTGATAAAAAAAAGTGTATAAATTATTTAATACCGATTTAAGACCGGAACAATATATACGGATCTATACAATCGGCACTAACTACCATGCTTCAAACCCTATTTCTTGAACCATATTAACTCATCAGTTTACATAGGATGATATATAAGAAAACTTGCCAAAAGGACGCGATTGGAATGCATGAATTCCTTTAGAAGGATATCTTTTAACATAAAATTGACAATTTATCGTATTTTATATCATATTTTGCCTTCGAGTTTTCATTTTTTCTTACTTGATATAGATACACGAAATATGATATGAATACACCAATTATCCATCCACAACCAATAAGAAGATTGTATTTTATTGTATTTTTACAT
Source organism: Gossypium turneri (assembly GCA_008044935.1). Taxonomy (NCBI): domain Eukaryota; kingdom Viridiplantae; phylum Streptophyta; class Magnoliopsida; order Malvales; family Malvaceae; genus Gossypium; species Gossypium turneri. The sequence goes on from CP032581.1 coordinate 64,996,959, forward strand.
TATTTATAATAAATCCTACCAATTTCTTAGTTGCCATTTTCTTCTTGCAATCCACTGAAAGCTTGCTGCAACATGGAAACAAGGAAGAATAAGTGAATATTATAAATATGGTACTCGGACTCCCGACGAGTGTCGAATACGGACATAAGAACACACGGATATTGGAGGATCGTATCCGTTATCCATACTTGAATGTGTTAGACACAAGTGGTTTAGAGAAACATAAAGAATCGAAATAACATAGACCATTGTATCCCTACACTCGTATATGAAGATGAGTCGGATATAAGTGTTTTGATAAAGATGAAGAGTCGGAATAACAGGGAAACGCGGATGTTCACCTGAAAGCATGACAAAGTGTACTGCACATCACTTGATGAAATTTGGTGGTGAAGAACAATTCTCATCCTGAATGACAAAAGAGTGACCATCATTAGTCTAGTAACCCGAACTTTATGTTCTCTAATGTGTCCGTATTTAAGATTAACCACATGTAAATTGATCGTGTACAGATATCTGACACTTATCTTTGAGTCCAAGAAACATAGACCTAATTCCAGGAAGGGCATATATACATACATCCCGTAATTCTTTATTCTTGTACATTCGTCGAAATAAGCACGTTGGTACTTTTCGAGAGGGGGAAGCTCAATACAGACTTACTTGGTTTGAGTTGTGCATTCAAGTTAAAACGAACCCGGATAAATCGAAAAGCAACATCCTGGGTGAATTTAATGGAGTACACTGACCTGGATGGGCCCTCAAGCATCACAAATACACCGCGTTCCACTAAATGCTTGTATAGTTTCTCCCCCGAGATTTTTGATCCCTCCACTATGTCGAAAAATATCTGGTATCGTACAAGTAATTAGAAGATTATCAGCTTGGTAACCCGTTAAGAACTTGACGAACCGAACCACGATTCGAATATTGGTTTTATAACTAGGATACTCACAATATTAGTTTCCACTGCAGCAACATTCACTCTTAGACCTTTAATTTGATTTAGTCCCTCTGAAACCATAAAAAACCAGAGCATAAAGTCGAATTTTATAGGTAAGCTCGAGAAGAAGCACCCGATGAGACAGCTATGACTGCTCTTCTTGACTGTAAAGTTCAATGTATATAATCAAGTAAACTGACAGTTTACCTGCTAACACCTTTGCATTCTTGTGATCACCTTCAAGCTTTACCAGATTCTCTTGCAACGCAACCAATGCAGCGGCACAAATGACACCCACCTGTCTCATCCCACCCCCTAAGGTTTTCCGAAGTCTTCTAGCCTAAAACAGCAAGAAAACGGATTTTAACGATAAATTTTCATAGATTGCAGAGATTTTTAGCTGCAGAACTTCGATTTTACCTTGGTAATAAAGGTTTCGGAACCAACAATGACTGATCCAACTGGAGCACCAATACCTTTCGATATACATACCTACCACCGAATTGCAAGATGAGATAAATTGTCTAAAGCTATCATCTATAGATCAAGCTGAAATAACCAACAATGTTGACACAGAGCATACCGAGACTGAATCGGCAGCTTGTACGAGCCTATCAACAGGAATTCCGAGTGCCTAGCAGAGGAACCCTCCGTTAGTATATCTGTTTTAATTATTTTCGATTAAAAGTTCTCAAAGTTACTCACCACAGATGCATTGAAAATACGAGCCCCATCGATGTGAAGCTTCAAACCATGCTTCTTAGCTAGCTCACCAACTCTGTCTATGTACTCCACAGGTAAGCATCGACCCCCGGTGCTGCATTATGTAGAAGAAAACTTAACCATATTACAATCAACGAGCGATAAAACCGAGAGGGAAGTAATTGAAAAGGGAGAAACGAATCATTTAAGAACTTAAACTGACGCCAGTTTCTTCCAATAACACTAACTATGCAAAAACCGGAGCAGTCATGAGAAACGTAAAAGGAACGTATAACGCATATATTCAAAAACCATCCCCGATTCTCCCTCATCCAATAAAACATACTAAAACGAAATGGTTTAAGTGCATATCACAATGATTTCTTACTTCGCATGTGAATTCTCCAGGCAAATCAGTCTTGTAGTAGGGTACAAAAGCTCTCCTCTCGGGTCTCTAATGGCATCTTCGATCAAATCGATGTCCATCGTTCCATCTTCATTGTTCTTCACTGGCCTTGGATGTACACCTCCGATTGTCGCTATACCACCGTTCTCATAGATATGTATATGGGAATTGTTTCCGAGAATGACTTCACTTCCCCTTACATCACAATGAACCAAAACACTAATTAGGTTACCCATGGTGCCTGACGGGACAAATAGACCGGCTTCCTTGCCCATCATCTTCGCCACTTCTGATTGTAACTTAACGGCGGTTGGATCAGCTCCGAAGACATCATCATCAACTTCGGCAGTAGCCATTGCAGCCCTCATTGCTTCAGTCGGTTTAGTGACTGTATCAGATAGAAGATCAACTGTTCTCGTCGCCATTTTCACTGAAATCAATCCCGGAGAAAAAATCAGTTCAAACAATCTAATACTCATCTCTCCAAACTGATTAACACGAAGCAAAATCGATCCTTAACCCTATACTCGAAGAATTTATCCAAAAACTACAATTCTTTTCTTTCCACCGAAGCTATACTCGGAACCGTTTTAACTAGGAATTTCATAATTCATACCGCGCCAATTTCCAATAACTCGAAGATACTGTTACGGAATTCGAACCCAAAACCCCTATTCGATATCATCTCTTAAGTCCTAATTTCATGATAGAATCCATTGAAGAATATGAACAAGCATTCATGTACTAATAGCGCATATAAAAAAGTTAAAAGAGAGAAAGATTAAAGGACGTGATTTTTCCTGTTTTAAGCTCTTCTTTTTGTTTGCCTTAAAAAGACCCAGAAAAACCCAAAATTTTCTCTGTGGTTTTTACAGTAAATAAAGTACACTACTAACGGTAGTTATATATGGTATTAACAATCGAAATATGGTAAAAAAAAAATCTCTATTTGATGGGACTTCTTTTTATATTTATGAATTCTATTGGACCCAGAAATAATACATTGGGTTAACTTATATTCTAAAAATAGAATTTTTTTATTATACTGAGAAAAAAATCAAAATAATATGTCTAGTTGTGTATTGTGAAAGATTAAATTATGCGATATTCTAGAAGAATTTTCTAAAAAATTTTCTTAAATATCAAATTACCACCACCATGAGATTAGATTTGTACAAAAAAATACGATTCTTATTTAGAAAAGCACAGTAAAACATCTAGAGGCATAAACTAAGTAATAAACATTGTACAAAAATTTTAAAAAATGAATTGGAATGACCGTATCTGATTATGAGCGCGAGTTTGTGAGACTCAGCCGATATGCCCAAGAGTGTGTTGCGACCGAGATTGCTATGTGTAAAAGATTCGAGGAAGGGCTGAATGAAGACATAAGATTGCTGGTCGGTATACTCGAAATAAAAGAGTTCGTAGTACTTGTCGAACGAGCTTGCAAGGCTGAAGAACTCAGCAAAGAGAAAAGAAAAGCTGAGTTTGAAGCTAGTGATTTCCGCAAGAGATCAGCGAGTAAAACTTTTCAGACGGCAACAAAGAAGTTCAGAGATGTTAGTAGCCGATCAAAGGCTACTGCTGGGCTTTCTATACAAGAACGACCACCGATGAGTTCAAGAGCCACCTCAGTTGCTAGTGTTGGTAATACCCGACTGAATAAACCTGAATGTCAGCAGTGTGGTAGGAGACATGTTGGTGAGTGTTGGGGCAAGTACAACAATCGAGTTTGCTATAAATGTGGATTGAAAGATCATTTTATTCGGGAGTGCCCAGAGTTTGTGGATCGAAATTCGACTCAGAATATGAGATCGGGCAACACAGCAGCTCGGGGTAGACCACCCAGGAACACGGGTAATGTGAGTGCCAGTCAGAGAGGTACTAAAGATAGAGCTGTTAGATCCGAGGCTCGCGCACCTGCTAGAGCCTATGCCATTTGCGCACGTGAGGAGGCTTCATCCCCAGACGTTATTACTGGTACTTTCACTCTCTATGATACTAATGTTATTGCACTGATTGATCCTGGTTCGACTCATTCATATGTGTGTGAAACTTTAGTATTCAGTAAGACTTTGCCTGTTGAGTCTACTGAATTTGTGATTAGAGTATCAAACCCCCTAGGCCGGTGTGTGTTGGTTGACAAAGTGTGTAAGAATTGTCCGTTGATGATTCGAGATTTGTGTTTTACGGCTGATTTGATGTTGTTGCCATTTGACGAGTTCGATATAATTTTGGGTATGGACTGGTTGACTTTTCACGATGCTGTGGTTAACTGCAAAAGGAAGACTATTGATTTAAGATGCCTGAATGATGAGATTATTCGGATTGAATCTAATGATCTGAATGGTTTATCGGCAGTGATATCCTCTATATTGGCTCAGAAGTATGTGAGAAAAGGTTGTGAAGCTTATCTTGCATATGTTCTTGATAGTAAAGTGATAGAAAAGAAGATTGAATCAGTACCTATTGTATGTGAGTATCCAGATGTGTTCCCTGAAGAATTACCGGGTTTGCCACCTATTCGAGAAGTTGAGTTTGGGATTGAATTAGTGCCGGGGACAACTCCGATTTCGATAGCTCCATACCGTATGGCACCGACCGAATTAAAAGAGTTGAAAACACAGTTGCAAGAGTTGACTGATAAAGGTTTCGCACGACCGAGTTTCTCTCCTTGGGGGGCACCAGTTCTATTTGTGAGAAAGAAAGACGGAATGATGAGAATGTGCATTGATTATCGACAGCTCAATAAGGTGACTATAAAGAATAAGTATCCGTTACCACGGATTGATGATTTGTTCGATCAGTTGAAAGGGGCTACTGTGTTCTCGAAGATAGATTTGAGATCAGGCTACTATCAGTTGCGAGTTAAAAACTCTGATGTGCCAAAAACTGCCTTCCGAACGAGGTACGGACATTATGAGTTTCTTGTTATGCCTTTTGGACTTACTAATGCACCTGCTGTTTTCATGGATTTGATGAATCGGATCTTTAGACAGTATCTGGATCAGTTTGTGGTAGTATTCATAGATGATATTCTGATCTACTCCCGTGATGAGGCAGAGCATGTCGAACATTTGAGACTTGTGTTACAGACTTTACGAGATAAACAGTTGTATGCAAAATTCAGTAAATGTGAGTTTTGGTTACGTGAAGTCAGTTTCTTGGGCCATGTTATATCGGCATCAGGTATTCGGGTTGATTCGAGTAAGATTTCGGCTATACTTGATTGGAAACCTCCGAGAAATGTTTCAGAAGTTCGAAGTTTTCTGGGACTTGCCGGTTATTATAGACGGTTCGTAAAAGGATTCTCTATGATTGCGACCCCGATGACAAAGCTACTACAAAAAGACGTTAAGTTCGAGTGGTCAGAAAAGTGTCAGAAAAGCTTTAATCAGTTGAAAGTTCTTTTGACCGAAGCTCCAGTCTTAGTTCAGCCAGAATCGGGTAAAGAGTTTGTTATCTATAGTGATGCATCTTTAAATGGTTTGGGCTGTGTTTTGATGCAGGAAGGTAAAGTTGTAGCCTATGCCTCGAGACAGTTAAAGCCGCACGAAAAGAACTATCCGACGCATGATCTGGAATTGGCCGCTATTGTATTTGCGTTGAAAATATGGCGACACTATCTGTTTGGCGAAAAATGTCATGTTTATTCTGATCACAAAAGCCTAAAGTATTTAATGACTCAGAAAGATCTGAATTTGAGACAGCGCCGATGGTTAGAATTGCTAAAAGATTACGAGCTTGTGATTGACTATCATTCGGGAAAGGCTAATGTTGTTGCTGATGCCCTAAGTCAAAAATCACTATTTACTTTGCGTGCAATGAACGCGCATATGGCTGTGTCTGATGATGGTGCGATAGTAGCTGAGTTGAAAGTAAAACCGTTATTTGTTCAACAGATTTGTGAAGCTCAGAAAGTCGATGATGATTTAATTGCAAAACGAGCTCATTGTCACTTAAATGTTGATTCGGAGTTTTTAGTTGATGCTGAGGATTGTTTGAGATTCAGAAACCGATTATGTGTTCCGAAAAATTCAGAGTTAATTCAGATGATTTTGAATGAAGCTCATAATAGTCGATTTTCTGTTCATCCGGGTGGCACAAAAATGTATAACGATCTGAAACAACACTATTGGTGGCATGGTATGAAACGAGACATTTCTGACTTTGTTTCGAAATGTTTAATTTGTCAGCAAGTTAAAGCCGAGCATCAGGTACCATCTGGATTGCTTCAGCCGATCATGATACCTGAATGGAAATGGGATCGAGTCACGATGGATTTTGTAACTGGTTTACCGTTGACACCGAGCAAGAAAGATGCAATCTGGGTTATTGTTGATAGATTGACAAAATCAGCTCACTTTGTTCCAGTTCGTACTAATTATTCACTTGATAAACTTGCTGAATTATATATTTCTCAGATTGTGAGATTGCACGGAGTACCTATTTCTATTGTTTCGGACAGAGACCCGAGATTCACATCGCGGTTTTGGAAGAAACTACAAGATGCTTTAGGTACGAAACTACATTTTAGTACAGCTTTTCATCCACAAATAGATGGTCAATCCGAGCGAATCATTCAGATACTTGAGGATATGTTGAGATGCTGCATTCTCGAGTTTGAAGGTACGTGGGAACGATACTTACCTTTGATTGAATTTGCATATAATAACAGCTTTCAATCTAGTATCAAAATGGCACCTTACGAGGCTTTGTACGGTCGTAAATGTCGTACACCATTATATTGGACCGAGCTCAGTGAAAATAAGATACACGGGGTCGATTTGATTAAAGAGACTGAACAGAAAGTGAAAGTGATTCGGGACAGTCTGAAATCAGCATCGGATCGTCAGAAATCCTATGCGGATTTGAAAAGAAAGGATATAGAATTTCAGATCGGGGACAAAGTGTTTTTGAAAGTCTCACCGTGGAAGAAAATACTCAGATTTGGTCGCAAAGGTAAATTAAGTCCGAGATTCATTGGACCATATGAGATTATAGAGCGTGTCGGGCCGGTTGCTTATAGATTGCTGCTGCCATCGGAGTTAGAAAAGATACACAATGTATTCCATGTTTCGATGCTACGTAGATACCGATCTGATCCTTCACATGTGATTAGTCCGATGGAGATTGAAATTAACTCTGATATGTCATATGAAGAAGAACCGATTAGCATTCTGGCTCGTGAGATCAAAGAATTACGAAATAAGAAAATTCCGTTAGTTAAAGTATTGTGGCACAAACACGGAGTTGAAGAAGCAACTTGGGAGTCAGAAGATACAATGAAAGAGCGTTATCCAAACCTATTCACCGGTAAGATTTTCGGGGACGAAAATTCCTAAGGGGGGAGAGTTGTAACAACCCGATTTTTGACCCTAAACGAAATAGTGGTTTCGGGACCACAAATTCGAGTCTAAAAAAATATTTTAATGTTATTTTGTGTGTTTATGATGTGTGAATTTAAATGTGTGAAAGTTTCGTGAATTAATTTTGTTGTTTATGTGTTTAATTTGATAAAAGTATCAAATTGCATAAAATGTGAAATTTGCTTATTAAAGTGTGAAGTGTTTAATTGATAGTGGCTTTTAAATTGAGGTTCTTAAAGGGCAATTAGCCCATTTTAAAGGATAGTGGACGGCATGATTGTTAATATATATAGTTTTATATATTAAATGTAAAAGTTAAAATAATAATAGTATAATATTAAGTTATTATATCATAAAACATTGAAAAGATAAGCCACGTTCTTCATTTTTTTTATGACAGCGAAACTAGAAAAGAAAATTAGGCTTGAAGCTTTGAAATTTTCGGCCATTGAAGACTTTGATTAAGGTATGTTTTTGTTTCGATTTTTGATAATTTTTACGTTTTTGAGATCGTTGTTTTAAATACTTCAAAACCCATGTCTTAATTTTGTGAATTGTTGATGATTTTGAAATGTGCCATTGATGAATGTTTGAGTTTCATGATGTTAGTTGATGAAATATGAAATATAAGTGTTAGATAAACATGTTTTGTCTTTGAATTTTTGGTGAATTTGAGTAATTGGGGCTAAATTGAGAAAATAAATTTTTGAGGGACTAAAATGTGAAATAAATGACATGCATAGACTTGTATGAGCTTAGTACATATTCGGCCAAGCTATTGTGCAATGAAAATTTAATTATTTTGTATTTTGTGAAATAGGGACCAAATTGTGAAAAATGTGAAATGTCAGGGGTAAAAATGTAATTTTCCCATTTATGTGTTCTTAGACTAAATTAAATGAAAATATGATTAAATGAGATTTATTTGAATATGTTTAGATCAAGAAACAAAGAAATCGGATTTAGATCGGGGGAAATCGAAAGTAGTTGAGTAGCCAATCTATTAGTCGACGACATCTGAGGTAAGTTATTAATTATATATATTAATTGTATCGTTTTAAAAAAAAAATCAGCTTAGTACCTATGTAATTATGCTGAATTGAATGGTATATATATATACATGTAGTGATAAAATTATTGAAATAAGATGTATTGAGTTGTTGATTTTCGACACTAAGTGTGCGAATTTAATTATAAAGCACTAAGTGTGCGAGTTTAATTTTAGAGCACTAAGTGTGCGAGTTTAATGGTAAAGCACTAAGTGTGCGAGTTTGATTATTGAGCACTAAGTGTGCGAGCTTATTAAATATTTTCGAATAACTATTAGCATTGAGTATTTGTCTTATTGAGAAATCTTGATTAGTAAAATGAGTAAACACTTGGAATTTTTGAGTAATAACCATTATGGTTGTAATTAAGGTTAAGCTTTGCAGGTATTAAATCTATTGATGATTATATTTGGAATCATATATATATAATATGAATCTTTATATTACATGATGAGGAAATGCATAATGTATTTGGTCTTGTGTTTAAATTTGAAGAAATGTTTATGGTTGTGTAATTATATTGATTTTAATTAAATCATAGTACTAATGAATAATTATCGTATGATATGGTAAGCTAAAGGTAAGATGATTTAGTAGTATGAATTGGTTGAATATTATTTGAGATATCGGGTTAAATAGTAGAGTTTATTTGCTTATAACTTACTAAGCTAAATTAGCTTACAATGTGTTTGATAATTGTTTTGATGTATAGATTTTGGTGTTCGCTACGTGTTCGGGGATCATCAGCTAAGCTCGTCACACTATTGATATTTTTCTTTTGGTATTTTGCTAAATCGTTCTCAAACATATGGCATGTATGGCATAATTAAAATATTGATTTTGGAACCAATGTGTATATGTTTCTAAAAGCCATGCGAAAATGGCTTATCTCTTTTGGTTTGAATTCGGTATTAATGCATATGCTTTAATGGTCTAAATTGTGGTATATGTTCATGTAATTGTTATGCTTAAATGCTGTCCAAATTTGTGTATGTATGCTGCCCAAATTTTGATGAAGTAATGCTGTCAAAATTTGTACATACATGCTGTTATATTTTGTGTATAAGTGCTGTCCAAAATTGTGTATGTATGCTGCCCAATTTTGATAAATCAATGCTGTCAAATTTTGTACATACATGCTGTTATATTTTGTGTATAAGTGCTGTCCAAATTTGTGTATGTATGCTGCCCAAATTTTGGTGAAGTAATGCTGTCAAATTTTGTACATACATGCTGTTAAATTTTGTGTATAAGTGCTGTCCAAAATTGTGTATGTATGCTGCCCAAATTTTGGTGAAGTAATGCTGTCAAATTTTGTACATACATGCTGTTAAATTTTGTGTATAAGTGCTGTCCAAATTTGTGTATGTATGCTGCCCAAATTTTGGTGAAGTAATGCTGTCAAATTTTGTACATACATGCTGTTATATTTTGTGTTTAAGTGCTGTCCAAATTTGTATATGTATGCTGCCCAATTTTGGTGAATCAATGCTGTCAAATTTTGTATATACATGCTGTTATATTTTGTGTATAAGTGCTGTCCAAATTTGTAATATGTAGTATAGTTAGTACATTGAAATGAAATAAATGTTTGGATAAATGTTTGATTTATGATATTAAATTTTGATTAGGTAAATGATAATGATATGGATGAATTGTTGAAACATGGTTAGTATATGAAACTTGATTAAAGATGCATGTTTGATTTTATTTGGTTATGTGATAATATATATATGGAATAAAATTTCGTGGTTGTTTTAAAAAAAAAAAATTGAGTTGGATTTTGATCGGTAATGCCTCGTAACTCTAACTCGGCGACGGACAAGGGTCGAGGTGTTACATCATTTGTATTTGTTAATGCCATATTTTTAAAATATAATTTATCACCAGATGGCATATTCTATTGTACTTACTGGTTTAGAAGTACTTGTCCTATTTATCCTTTCTATCATCCAATCTCTTGATATTGATAGATCTCTTAAATGTAATGATTTTGGTTGTATTTCAGTAGTGATTTTGTTAGGTTCAAAGAGTTCAATAATTTTATTATTAATTTCTTTGATTTCTACTTCTGCTTTATTAGTATATTCATTAATAGACTGATTGCTAGGTCTTCTACTAAATCATTAATTTCAGAATTTTTTGTCTGAAATCTAATACATAATCATCCTTCTATCAAAGGATTTATAATAGATATAAAGTAATTTGGTTTAACTTTAAATCGGAATGCAAATTTGATTGAATTCCTCCAATAAGTGCTTTTATTGAATTTTCAAATCTTTTATCTAATAATACCGCTATTATTGGTATATCATGACCTTTTCTAAACAATGCTCTTATAGTTATCATTATAATTCCTAAATGTATATATCTAACTTAGGAATATTTCTTTTTAATCCTCTTAATTTTATTCGACCTATGCAATTTTAGGGTTCATCTTTTGTTATGCTTGTATAACAAATATATTTCTCAGGTCAGGCCTTTAAACCAAGGTAGTCAGTACCGGAGGACATGATGCTTTTGTTTTGATATTGATAAGATTTTGTATATCGTTTTGGATTTATATGTTTCTAAATTTTTTTCATATATATATAATCTCATTTTTAGTTTCTTGATAATTATATATACATTTAAATATATTGTTTTCATATATATAATTTTTTTAATTTTTTAATAAAATTTTATTATTTTGATAAAAAATAAATTATATATTATACAAACATGCAATCATTCATATAAATATATTTATATGTAAATATAAGTTTTAAAGTAATTAATTAGATCAACAATTTAATTTAATATCTTTTGATTTTAAATAGAATTATAAAAAAATTAAAATGGTTAAGGTAAAAAATTTAAAAATTGTTGTAAAATATCAAAATTTGTACCAATCAATACAAGCCAGTACACACTAGTATGTAGTGGTGGAGCTGAAATTTTTGTTTGGGAGGCAGGAATTAAATTGTATACTTTTACGATAGTAGAAATGTAATTTTATCATTTTAATAGCTTATATCTTTATAATTTTTAAAGGGTTAAATTAAAATTTTCATTTTTGGATAGCCAAAGTACAATTTTAAAATTTTATAAATTATAAAGGGCCTAAACTAAAAATTTACCATTTTACTACACTCCGCCACTACTAGTACAAACCAGTATTGACCAAAAAAAGTTGTTGAAACACACTGATATAATCAAAATGCACCAAATTTTGATTCACATGTTTTAAATAAACTCTATGTCATATTCGAACTGGCATGATTGATACAATCTGATACTTGAGGGCTTAATTAGAAGGCTTTGAAGTTTGAGAGTCAATTTAAAATCTGAGTGATAGCTTAGGAATGTGTGGTGAAAAATAACCCTTTATTATTTAGTTGATACCAACAAATGAGTGTAGGGCAAGGAAAGCAAAAGAAGATTGAAAATTTTTGGAACAATAAGAGGGATCGACCACCGGGAGAAAGTAATAGCTGGTAATAGATGGAACCAAAACTGTCACCAACTATATAATATCTTTTCCAATAACAAAATGTTAGCCCATCCATGAAAATGACTCAAGCTATAAATAAGACGAGCTCTAATTATGAATTTCATTCATTTATTTTATGAAAATCGAGAAGTTAATCCCTTAATTTATAAGAATATGATCGTTGTACTTCAGAATTTTTTTTTTTTCATATTTTGCTAAACACATGAACTTAAACAACTACTTTTTTTTGGTATATAAATTGTTGATATGCTGCGTTATAAATAGTGAGTTACTGGGTTTTATTGACTCCGAAATTTTAGTGACAATGTTTAGCATTGTCCAAAAATTGGACTAACTTCTCAATTTTTTTAAAATATAAAACCCAAATTCAGAATTAGAGATATAGATAAACTTACTTTTGGGTACATTTTACAAAATTAAGATGACGAAAATAAAATTTGATCGTTAATTTTTAAAAATACTAACAAGAAATTTAAGCACTACTCTCTTATACTGTTTGCTGTTTGCGGACAAATTCGATGATAAAGAAAGAGGAGAAAAAGGACCCATCATTTTGAAGACACCCAAGTTGTCCATTAAGGGTGTATTTTGTGTGGAACCAAAGCTCTCCACTTAGCTGTATGGTTCAAAGAAAAAGAAGAAAAAAATGGTACAAACAGGTCCCCATGAGGACACATATTTTTTGAGATTGAAATGACAGAAGAGAAGGATGGGGGAAGTGTGTATGTGTGTGTTAGGGTTTGGGTCCTATCGTTTTAATGGCTTTTTTGGACATGAATGCTTATTTTTATTGTTCTTCTTTATAAATCGAAGTAAATGCGTTTTCTCACGCTCACTAATTATATATATAAAAAAAGAGACATAAAAACAATGGAAGAGATATATAGTGGCAAAAGAATCTATAAAAGGGGAAAAAAGTCCCCAACTTTCCTTGCACACAAGTACCAATCAACCCCATCTTTGCTCATATTTTCAAAAGTAGATTGGTGGTTGAATTGATTAGGTCATCAGTTTATTGGTTTGATCGGTTTGGACGATTCAATTCTATTAATCCATATCAGTTCATGATTCAATCAGCCTAGTTCAATTTAGATAAATGTGGTTTATCCATTTGTCTAAACTTGAGAAAAACTATCAAATTTCAAAATTCATATCAAGTCAAGACATATCAAAAAAATCATTTAGGGGTTAGGATTAAAATTAGACGCTAATGTATTAAATAAGATTTGAGGCGGGATGAATTTGGATATTTATAAATGAAAGTTAAGTCAAAAACTAAACAAGCAAAAAAAACACATCCCATCCCGTCTCGCCTCGTGAACATTCCTGCCATTCATTTATCTTCACGGATTAATACTTTTTAAGAGTTTGAATACAAATTAACATCAATTTGATCTTTAAAAAGTTTTTAACCTGAATCATTGAAAGACCATTCATTTTGAACTCTATCAATAGAGAGTTTTAGTTGATGCAACTCTAGCATCTCTTTTCCACCAATGCAAAGAATATTAGATAGAGAAATGATCTAAAAAAAACATGGTGCTTAACTTGATAATAAAAGTGAAGAAGTGATAAATAGGATTCAAACAGTATAATACAATATTATATATATATATATATATATATATATATATATATATATATATATATATATATATATATTCAAAGGATGATTAGCAAGTAGGGTTTGATGGGGTGGGCAAGTGATAATTATTTTTAAAGATTATTTTTAAATTTACAATTATTTTTAAAATTTATAATTATTTTTAAAGATTATTAAAATTTAGTCTCTCTATTTTTATTTTCAAGAATCTAGGCACTTTACTTTTTCAGATTTAAAAATGTAACTATTAAAATTTTGTTATTAAATTTGAATCCATTATAACATCATTTATTTTTGTTATATAATTATTATTTCAAATGTGGGACAGGAAGAATTTTAATAAAAGAATTTTATCAGGAAGAATTTGTTAAAATTCGAGGTTTTTTCAATTAATTATTTTTTAAATTTATTTTTATAATATATATATATGAGTATTAATTAGGTATATTTCAACTATGTTGATCCGACTTTTCATTTTTTTTAATATTTGACCCATTTAAAGAAAAATAAAATAAAATATGACTATCGAAAATTTTATTCGACCTATGCAGTTTTAGGGTTCATCTTTTGTTATGCTTGCATACACAAATATATTTATCTGGTCAGGCCTTTAAACCAAGATAGTCGATACCGGAGGACATGATGCTTTTTTCTTGATATTGATAAGTTTCTATATATGATTTTGGGTTTATCGATGTTTTTAAATATTTTTCATATATATAGTTTTATTTTTAATTTTTTTGATAATTTTATATACATTTAAATATTTCTTTATATTTATAATATACTTTTTTAAATTTTTTAATAAATTATATATTGTTTTGATAAAAACTAAGTTATATATTATATAAACATGCAATCATTCATATAAATAACTAGTTTTAAAATTGAAACGCATCAAAATTTTGATAAAAAAAAAGTGTATAAATTATTTAATACCGATTTAAGACCGGAGCAATATATACGGATCTATACAATCGGCACTAACTACCATGCTTCAAACCCTATTTCTTGAACCATATTAACTCATCAGTTTACATAGGATGATATATAAGAAAACTTGCCAAAAGGACGTGATTGGAATGCATGAATTCCTTTAGAAAGCATCTCTTTAAACATAAAATTGCCAATTTATCGTATTTTATATCATATTTTGCCTTCGAGTTTTCATTTTTTCTTACTTGATATAGATGCACGAAATATGATATGAATACACCAATTATCCATCCACAACCAATAAGAAGATTGTATTTTATTGTATTTTTACATTATTTATAATAAATCCTACCAATTTCTTAGTTGCCATTTTCTTCTTGCAATCCACTGAAAGCTTGCTGCAACATGGAAACAAGGAAGAATAAGTGAATATTATAAATATGGTACTCGGACTCCCGACGAGTGTCGAATACGGACATAAGAACACACGGATATTGGAGGATCGTATCCGTTATCCATACTTGAATGTGTTAGACACAAGTGGTTTAGAGAAAAACAAAGAATCGAAATAACATACACCATTGTATCCCTACACTCGTATATGAAGATGAGTCGGATATAAGTGTTTTGATAAAAATGAAGAGTCGGAATAACAGGAAAACGCGGATGATCACCTGAAAGCATGACAAAGTGTACTGCACATCACTTGATGAAATTTGGTGGTGAAGAACAATTCTCATCCTGAATGACAAAAAAGTGACCATCATTAGTCTAGTAACCCGAACTTTATGTTCTCTAATGTGTCCGTATTTAAGATTAACCACAAGTAAATTGATCGTGTACAGATATCTGACACTTATCTTTGAGTCGAAGAAACATAGACCTAATTCCGGGGAGGGCATATATACATACATCCCGTAATTCTTTATTCTTGTACATTCATCGAAATAAGCACGATGGTACAGACTTACTTGGTTTGAGTTGTGCATTCAAGTTAAAACGAACCCGGATAAATCGAAAAGCAACATCCTGGGTGAATTTAATGGAGTACACTGACCTGGATGGGCCCTCAAGCATCACAAATACACCGCGTTCCACTAAATGCTTGTATAGTTTCTCCCCCGAGATTTTTGATCCCTCCACTATGTCGAAAAATATCTGGTAAAGTACAAGTAATTAGAAGCTTATCAGCTTGGTAACCCGTTAAGAACTTGACGAACCGAACCACGATTCGAATATTGGTTTTATAACTAGGATACTCACAATATTAGTTTCCACTGCAGCAACATTCACTCTTAGACCTTTAATTTGATTTAGTCCCTCTGAAACCATAAAAAACCAGAGCATAAAGTCGAATTTTATAGGTAAGCTCGAGAACAAGCACCCGATCAGAAAGCTATGACTACTGTTCTTGACTGTAAAGTTCAATGTATATAATCAAGTAAACTGATAGTTTTACCTGCTAACACCTTTGCGTTCTTGTGATCACCTTCAAGCTTTATGAGATTCTCTTGCAACGCAACCAATGCAGCAGCACAAATGACACCGACCTGTCTCATCCCACCCCCTAAGGTTTTCCGAAGTCTTCTAGCCTAAAAAAGCAAGAAAACAGATTTTAACGATAAATTTTCATAGATTGCGGAGATTTTTAGCAGCAGAACTTCGATTTTACCTTGGTAATAAAGGTTTCGGAACCAACAATGACTGATCCAACTGGAGCACCAATACCTTTCGATAGACATACCTATCACAGAATTGCAAGATGAGATAAATTGTCTAAAGCTGTCATCTATAGATCAAGCTGAAATAACCAACAATGTTGATACAAAGAGCATACCGAGACTGAATCGGCAGCTTGTACGAGCCTATCAACAGGAATTCCAAGTGCCTAGCAGACGAACCCTTCCATTAGTACATCTGTTTTAATTATTTTTTATTAAAAGTTCTAAAAGTTACCCACCACAGATGCATTGAAAATACGAGCCCCATCGATGTGAAGCTTCAAACCATGCTTCTTAGCTAGCTCACCAACGCTGTCTATGTACTCCACAGGCAAGCATCGACCCCCGGTGCTGCATTATGTAGAAGAAAACTTAACCATATTACAATCAACGAGCAATAAAACCGAAAGGGAAGTAATTGAAAAGGGAGAAACGAATCATTTAAGAACTTAAACTGACATCAGTTTCTTCAGATAACACTAACTATACAAAAACCGGAGCAGTCATGAGAAACGTAAATGGAACGTATAATGCATATATTCAAAAACCATCCCCGATTCTCCCTCATCCAATAAAACATTCTAAAACAAAATGGTTTAAGTGCATATCACAATGATTTCTTACTTCCCGTGTGAATTCTCCAGGCAAATCAGTCTTGTAGTCGGGTATACAAGCTCTCCTCTTGGGTCTCTAATGGCATCTTCGATCAAATCGATGTCCATCGTTCCATCTTCATTGTTCTTCACTGGCCTCGGATGTACACCTCCGATTGTCGCTATTCCACCGTTCTCATAGATATGTATATGGGAATTGTTTCCGAGAATGACTTCACTTCCCCTTACATCACAATGAACCAAAACACTAATTAGGTTACCCATGGTGCCTGACGGGACAAATAGACCGGCTTCCTTGCCCATCATCTTCGCCACTTCTGATTGTAACTTAACGGCGGTTGGATCAGCTCCGAAGACATCATCATCAACTTCAGCAGTAGCCATTGCAGCCCTCATTGCTTCAGTCGGTTTAGTGACTGTATCAGATCGAAGATCAACTGTTCTTGTCGCCATTTTCACTGAAATCAATCCCGGGAGAAAAAATCAGTTCAAAACAATCTAATACTCATCTCTCCAAACTGATTAACACGAAGCAAAATCGATCCTTAACCCTATACTCGAAGAATTTATCCAAAAACTACAATTCTTTTCTTTCCACCGAAGCTATACTCGAAACCGTTTTAACTAGAATTTCATAATTCATACCACGCCAATTTCCAATAACTCGAAGATACTGTTACGGAATTCGAACCCAAAAACCCTATTCAATAAAGTCCTAATTTCATGAAAGAATCCATTAGAGAATATGAACAAGCATTCATGTACTAATAGCGCATATAGAAAAGTTAAAAGAGAGAAAGATTAAAGGCCATGGTTTTACCTGTTTCAAGCTCTTCTTTTTGTTTGCCTCAAAAAACCCAGAAAAACCCAAAATTTTCTCTCTGGTTTTTTTCTCAGAAAACTCAAACAATTGAGAACTTCGTTATTTTCTGCAAAAGAAAAATCATTTTAACAAAAAAAAAAAATACAGTAGGTAAACTACAAGCAAAAGAGAAAATTTTTTTTCAAGAATTGTGATATCATAGCTTAAATTCCACAAACCTTCATCTTTTATAGCCAAAAAATCAACCAAATTACTCTAAACAACAGAAAAGAAATTTCAAGAAAAACCAACTTGAAATGAAATATTAATATAATAAACTGGTCAATTGGGCATCATTTTTTTTTTTTTCAGAATTCAGATTGTTTATACTTTTTAAATTGACATTAAAAAAAAGGAAAAATTTTTACCTAAAGAGTTCTGCACAACAATCTGAAAATTCAACAACCCCAAGTTTAAATTTTCATATATATATTGAAAGTGTGTGCATGTGTATGAACACACCAAAACTCACATACTTTACATTTGCATGAACTCAACTACGGTATTCATAGTCATGCACAGACCTTAGAAAAGTTGATCAGAAAATCATCTAGATGATTCACATAATTATTTTTTAAAATATAATATTCAATCTCTGCATATATTACACATATATAAAGGTGAATGGGTCTTTGTTCCTTTGCTTGATGTCTGATTTGCATGAAAGAATCTAGCATTATGAATTAGTGGACCAATTAATCTTTTGTCTAAATATAATATTCAATCTCTGCATATATTACACATATATAAAGGTGAGTGGGTCTTTGTTCCTTTGTTTGATGTCTGATTTGCATGAAAGAATCTAGCATTATGAATTAGTGGACCATAATCTTTTGTCTTTAAGGAAAGATATGAGACATGTATTTTAAACAAATAAAAGGTTAAATTATAATTTTAGTCCTTTGTGTTGTACTCAATTTAAGAATTTAAATTATATATATTTAAATCCTATTTAATTTTTATAATTAAATTTTGTATATAATATGATTCTCCCGTTGTCATTAAAATCACCAAAATCATTAAGAAATTTCATTAATTAGCTTATACCAAAAACCCTTCGAACCGATCAATTTGATTAAATAAATCACTAAAAATTCATAAAAGTTAAAAATTACAATTGATTTTTTAACCCAATTCAATCACTCCATATCGTTAGTAAATCAACTAATCTGATGCCTCTCTTCGAACCGAAACCCTGATCAATTTCCAATCCGATTCAAACATTCATGCTATTAGACTTGAATAGACGGCTCAACTCTTGGACGGGTCAATTATATAACCAAAAACATACGATTTACACGTGTCAAGCCCTTGGAACTCTCAACACAAATAAAAATAAAAATCAAAAACTCAATTAAAGCCTGAATTGAATCCTTAAAGCAAAACAGATCTACCAACAAAAATGATGCTACAATGGTGGAAGCAAAACCATGTTTTTCCATTTTAATTTTCAACCTTGTAATAATTTTGTACCTTATTAGACAAAATTGGAGAGCTAAAATTTAACAGAGTATGAAACAAGCTCCTAAACTATGACCTGCTAAACAGTTCCTCAATCCAAACTCGAAACTCAGTTAAACTCAGCAGTTCCTCGATCCGAACTTGAAACTCTGTTAAACTCGTTACCTATAGTACGATGCCATAACGTATAGCGAAACTGCTGATGCGGTTGTCACTATGAGCTCCTGTACATAGAAAGTTCATCACTCGGTATGTTTATTTTTTACCTTTTTTTCATATATTTGGAGGATATCGTATCCTCGTACCCATGTCAGACCATGTGTTAGATATCAGTTTGATGTTGTTACCTGGTTATTGTAGAGAACAGCAGGTATATAACTGCCAATGTACTCAATCAAGTTCAAAATACCCGTGTATGCCTGCAAGAATATTCGAGCAGAATGTCATCAACGAGACTACAAAGAGGAGAAACTCATATAATCGAAAAGGAAATATCTAATTATGGACTCCGAGTTGTAAGGTTTTCATTTGTCAAGTTTAGCGAAGTTGAACAACATCTCGTACCAGAGAGGACAACGCAATACAACCGAAAACTAGTGCAAGTGAACGGAGAAGCCTTTTTCCCATTCGCAGGCCTCGCCCATCATCTTCCCCTTCTTCCTGTAATTGAAAATTGAAGAAACGGGACGTTATGATAGAAGTCAGTACGAGTTCCTCATTATACGATATCATGAACATACAAGACACGGACTTAAGCTCTTTCAGTACAAACTCACTGTAAATGTTGGTGATACGGGTGGTTCAAAAGCTTTCAACTTCTCAAAAATGCGATAAACAAATGCAAAAGCCAAAAACTGCAAAGGTTTATATTCAGCATTGCGCTTGATAACAATCCAAGCTGTCTGCAAAGAAACGAGTATAATGAGATGAAAAAAAAATTTGATGGTTTAGAAACAGAAAAAACACATCCGCTTCCTTTACTATATATATAGAGCTATCTATGAACATGCTAAAACGATGGAATGAAGATGCCGGGGATCCATCATACTTACAAATACAGCAGAAATTGCCATGTTGATGCGCGTATCTTGAACAGTAGACTTTGAGAACCTGAAATGCATTGTAATTCCATGCAAGAGAATATATGACTACCAAACTACAAAATACCACTAAAGGAACCATAACAAGTATTTCCATAAGACCAAACCAAAGCGATTCAAGTTTTCCGTAACTTACCAAAAAAAAAAAAAAACTGAACTTCACAAAGTTATCCCGCATGTATTAATGTGGGATGAGTATTTTTAAAATGAGCAGTTGTCACCAACAAACCATGGGTGTTAAACCATGTTACTTGGACTTGGTATGAGTGTTCGATATGGATGTATATTACACGGGCATGTTAAATCCTTTTTCAAATTTTTCCAGCTATTTGAAGGGTCACATCCTATACCTATGTTCAGATATACTTCCAACACAGGTTTCAGACATGGATAGACCATTAAGGAATGAAATAGCGGAACAAGACAGTTTAATACAGAAATATTCTACTTATGAGTAGTTACGAAACCTTGGCCCCCATGATACAATCGGCTGCTTATCTGCGTATTTCACATCCTTTGAAACCTGAAAAAAAAAGTGATAAGCTTAAGATGAACACAAGGTACATCATTCAATACTCAATGCACATAATTCCATATCAATCAACCCAACACTTTTGTCCCCCCAAAAAAGGCACTGCCCCTAATATATATTAAGGATCCTCAACAATGTACCTTAAACGAACCATATGTCACACCCTTCTTCCGATTCATTAATTGTGCCATCATGAGTTTGTCATATGCTTTCTCCAGCTGGAAATAAAATATAAACATACAGTAAGTACCCCCATAAGTAAGCAAAACTTCTATATCTATATTTTTGTAATGGAAATTCAATATATAATGAGCTGGACATTCTTTTTTAACAATATTCGAGTTTTAACAGTCGTAACCTACAAGTGCAGCAGTAGCCTCGTCGCCTCTCTTATCAGCCTCCTTTCGTTTTCTTGTATATACTTGCTTGACCTTTTCAAATCCCTCGACAGGGCTCACACCAAGGACCTGAAAACATACAAGCATTTGAAATACTCACCAATCCAGTCACCAATAACTCGGAAATTTGATCTCCAAATGAACAAACTGGCAAAGAGTTCAAAGTACCTCATACGGGTTCAAGTCACTATCCGGATTAGAACTTCCTGCTGCAGATGAAGCGGCACAAATCACGATTCTATTCTTCGGAAAAGAAAATCTCCTGGGAAACCTGATCAACTCAAGAACTTGCTGCTTAGCACAAACATTCAAAGCACGAAAAACCAAAACTAGCTAAAAATTTAATTACCACAAGCAGGAAATGATGTTCTATGTTACGAGGACTCGAGTGTTAAATACGGGTATATATCTAAACATGGTTTTCTTCAACTTTTTGAAGTTTTACCATGCGTTATATCGATATCCATGACCAGATATGCATTGGATAGAGGTGTCACTTCAGGAAAAATGAATAGTCCCAGCAACATTAATGACCTTATATATATAGTTTTCAGATGGGTATTCAGTTTAAAATCCACAAAAATAAAATCACAATTGAAACAAATGAAGTACAGTTTAAAAGATTCAATCTTTTTAGCCTCTTTAAGCTGCCACTATTATCCCAAAAGCTTCATAAAAAAAACCCAGCTTATTCCATATGAAGATTAATTCCATCCTTTAACCTAAATTCAGCTAAATTCCACTCATATCCTATACAAATTCAACATCAAAATCAAAGCTTTCTCTTCTTTTTTTTTCCCTTTCTTTTCCTTCACTTTCCTCTGTTTTCTCAGAAACCCAAACACCAATAAGTGGGAAAAAAGCCAAAAGAAACCGAAAAGAAATGGATAAAAAGGAAGTATAAACATTACCTGAGATAGGAAGATGATAGCTTTGAGATTGAAGAGTTGGGGATAGAATTAAGTGGTGAAATTCTGGGTTTTGGGCAGTGAAAAACATTGGAGATTGTCAATGCCATTGGGTTTTGATTTTCTTTTCCAACAAATAAAGATTGTTATTTTTCTATTTGTTTTGCAAGCTTTTACAGAGGGTTTTGTAGGGTTCTTTGTTTTACCCAATCCCTCAATTTGGTCTGAAGTTGAGCCAGGCAGCGCTAATTGTATATGTTTGAGGGGTAAATTCACACAAAAATGAAATGTATAAGGTCCATTTATAGAATTTGACCATAATAAATACTGGGTCCTAAACCATGTCTATATTCCCACTTTACCTACTTAATTTCTTTAGTCGTGCGTTGAGACTTCGTTTAAAATTAAATTATTAGATTCAATCCATCTAATTTAATTAATTAGCCGGTGATTGAATTTAGTTTGATCAAAAGTCGATTAATGATTTTTTAAAATTTTAATTATCAGTTAATTCGGTTCGAAATTAGATAATTAATCGAATTAACTAAACTTAATAATTAATATTATGTGTTAATTTCAATACGTATGTAGTGTTTTTAATTATGTAGGGTTTCAAGGCATAAAATTTTGGTTAATTCAATTAACTTTCAAGACAAAAACATATTTCAGTTAATTTCAATATATTTTTTATATGTTTTATACTTGTTTTAGCCAAAAGACAAAAACATATAAATGTCAATTATTTCAGTTAACCGATCGAATTAATCGAAATATTTCGATTTGATTTTTTTTTTAATTTCGATTCGATTAACGATTAAATTATTATACACCCCTAACTAGTAGGCCCTTGTCGGCAAAATTTGCATTTTTTTTTTCTAAAAACATAATTATGCAATTAAGTCACTTTAGCACTTTAGTAAAATAAAAAAAATTAAAATTTGCCTTTATTAAAAATTAATAGTTGAATTTAATTTTTTTCAATACAAAATGTTTAGTTTTAACCTCAAATTTTACAATTTTATCAACAAACTCAATATGATATTCCTTGCTTTATTTTTTATTATGAGTGATATTTAAACTATCAATTTTATCCTAATTTATCCAGAAACAATACCATCCGATAGCGTGACATATCATCTATTCTTGTTAAACGTTATACTGAAAAATATGGAAATTAGAATATTATTTAAAGGTTAAAGCTAAAAAGAATTGAGCTTTGAAGTTGAACTTGAAGCCAAGCTTGATATTAAAAAATCCAAATGCTCAAATTAGAGTACAACTTTGTAGGAATTGTTCAAATAAAGATTAAATCTTTCGAAGTAG